>BSBK01000543.1:0-7500 GCA_027943335.1 Chamaecyparis obtusa
GCTTGAGGACAAGCAATTTTGGGGCCGAGGGACTTGTAATGTCTCCATTTGGAAAGGTTTGTAAAATAAATTAATTTTTAAAGTTTGAAAAATAATTATATTTAATTATTTAATATTTTTATTAAATGACAAATATTAAATATTTTTTACCAAACTTTTAGAAGTTAATTAAGTTATGGATTAATAACGGTGGTTGGTACTAGAATGAAAATGAAAAATAATATTATTTAATGGTTTTCAAAAGTGGAGAAGGTTATGATTGGGACTAATTATTTCTTTAGTGGTTGAATTGAGAAGATTTCTCAAATTATTTCTCAAGTCTATGTGAGTTCTCCATTTTTGTCATTGAGAGATCTTCCCTATGTGGTCCTTTGGATGAACTTTAATGAAAATTATGTCTTGTTGATGGGTTTATGATGTTGGCCAGAATTTTTCAAATTTTTAGATGAATATTATTTCTATATATGAATAGAAAATGATAAACATATTAAGTCAAAGTATTCAATTATATTAATTTATTAATACTAGTGATTTTGATATGGACAATACTTTTTAAACTAGGTGATTATTTTGAAATCTACAATTGTGGTGCATGTGGTGAAAGTAACAAAGTTGTAGTGCAACATAGTTCTTGCCAAGAGTAAAATAAGGAATTGTACCTACTAAAAGTTAGTTTAATTAGGATTATATTAATATAATATAATAATTATTCTAGCCTTGGCGCAGGTTTAAAGGACTGGAGAAAGATGAATTTAGCCTTGGGAGAAAAACTGGTTTGGTTTATATGTACTCAATTAGACAATCTATGGGTGAAAATATTACGTGCAAAATATTTAGATTCTTCTAATGATGAAAGGATTCTCACAATTTCTAATCCTCCCAAAGGCTCTACAATTTGGAATTTTATTTTAGATTGCAGACCTCTCATTGCTCAACATGTTTCTTGGAGTGTTGGTAATGGCTCTAAATCATTATTCTGGTTAGATTCTTGGAACAATCATTCAATTTTGAAGGACGATCACTGTTATGATGAGTTGAGATAGTTTTTTACTAATTGTTGGGGCCCTTATGTTTCTGATTACTTGACATGCAGTAATTCCTCTCTTGGACCTATTTGGTATTGTAAAAGTTTAGATTCTCTTAACTTAAGTATCAACAGAAGGAGGTAATGACAGATTTGTTAAAGCGAAGGATGTTCACCAGATCTAATCGAGTGATAAGCTGATTTGGTGTTGGGCTAGTAGTGGTATTTACTTGGTGAAATTGGGTTATCTATCCCTTGAAGGGGAAGAGACTCCTATCTCTTGGCCAACCAATTTATTTTGGGATAAACATTGTCTACCCAAAGCGGATGCCTTTGCTTGGTTGGCCGTCCATAATAGAATCTTAACTGCTAAAAGAAGGAAGAGGTTTGGTCTCCATGGTCCAACTAGATGTGTTTCTGTGTAAGGCAACCTCTGAAGGTGTGGGATCATCTATTAATTCAATGCCTCTTTGTTGATGAGTGCTGGAGTATGATTAAGGGAAAGCTTAATTTTATTGGTCCTCTACAATATGGGATTAGAGATGTTTTTCAAAGCTGGCTTGTCCCTTTGGTTTCTTTAGCTCTTTCTAGCCTCTAGAAGGTTTGTCCCTCAATTGTTGTTTGGGAATTGTGGAAGGAAAGAAATCAGAGGATCTTTCAGGAGAAAGAGCACTCTATTCGCAACATTCACTCTTCAATTTGCACTTCGATTGAAGTATGAAAGTGGCAATCTCTCTTCTAATGGTAACCCTATTCACTCACAGTCAAATAGAATGTTGCATTGCAATTGGCCTTGTTTGCATTTTCACAGTGGGAATTTAAAAATGCTAAGCGTCGGTCCATTTCTAGGGCTCAAGTTAAATGGATGAGCCAGATAGTGGATGGATCAAATTTAACTTTGATGGTGCCTCACGGGGTAATCCTAGTCCGTCTGGGGATGGGGGTAATTGCTAGAGATTGGAATGGTGATGTCCTTGCTTTAGCTGGTCAGAAACTTAAAAATGCACCAATAATTTAGCGGAAGCTGGGGCTGCTCTTTTAGCTCTTCAATTGGCTAAAAAGATGAATATCCAGTGTGTTCATCTGAAGGGGATTCACAAATTATTGTGAATGCGATTAAAAATGGGTGTGGTTTTAAGGCGTGGCATCTTGTGAATGTTATTGATGAAATCTCTCTCCTTCTACACTCCTTCTCAGAGTTTAAAATCAATCCTGTCCTACATGAAGGCAACACAGAGGCTAACATAATATCTAAGTGGGCGACAAATCTTGAGATGTTAATGAGGTCCTTTTAGAGCTTTTTCTTGATCCTCTGACTTTTGTTTGACTATTCTTGCAGGTATAATTTTTGCTCTGACCTTGGCAAGTTGTGTTTTCTCTTGTTGGCTTCTTTTCCAATTGTAGATGCACGTGATTCTCTACCTATCAGATTATGTAGATTGATGCCTTGGATCATGCGAAAAGCTTAGTTTCTCTGCTGATTTGAGCCTCCCCATCCTTATGCTGGTGGATGATAGTGTTCAGGCTTTTCTTTGTTTTTTATATCAGTTCCCATTTTTGGGATTTGGCACAAGCCTTATCTTCTCCTTTGATTGGTGGCATTTTACATTGTTCATAGGGTCCTTTTGATAGTGTTGGACTATGGAATGAAGGACTACATTCCCACTTTTTCTTTCCTCCTCTTGCTATTATATTTCCCTGTGGTGTTATTGTTTCCTTAGTTCTTTTTTTACTACTTAAGGATGGAAGCCACCTTCTCTGTGTGGACCTTGAAGTAGCAGAAAGCGGTTGAGGGACTTGTGAGTAAGGGACAAATTATGGGATTATTGAACATTAAAAATGAGGCTTTGGCTTTGGCTATCTTGGATGTGTCAGGCAGTCAACATCAGGAACGTCATGCTAAGAGAAGATCTAATGTGGATATTATCTCTCTTGTGATTGCTTGGGCCCTGCAACTTGGTGATCTTGAGGCTGAGGTTAAGTAGGTGATCGAGCTCCTCTTTGATAAGAACTGCTACTTGGCCTTGACTCTATTTTAGAGTGGGTTGTTCCTAGTAGAGGTTTTGATTACAGTGAATGTTTCGAAGAGCTCAAAGATGGGTTTGAGTTTGGATGTGTTCCCTTCTTATGGTGGTGGGGAAAGGTTGATATGGCGGCCTACCAGCATGATATAGGCATAAAATGGCATCGCTTGAAGGCTCTGTTGGTTGAGCTTTGCAAGGTGCAGGATGAACGGGATAAGGAAGTCTTTGAGGATATACCTCGGATGAAGCATGGTCAAAGCAAGGGGAAGAAACATGTTGCTTGATGGAGTCTCGACCTCCTCTTTTTGTTTCTTTTACTGCCTTCCTTTTGTTCATAACATGCTCTTCTTCCCTCCTCCTTCTCTATGCTTCAGTGGCAGTGTTGGCTGTCATTCTGCTTTTCTTCCTTCTTACTATCTATATGGGGTTTTTAGGAGATGCTCTTTCCTCCTACCCTTCTTCCTTTCTATTATGCATGTTCGGAGAAGGCCTTTTGGTTAGCCTATTCAGCTTATATCGATGTACTCCTTCTTACTTTCTAATATATTCTAATATGTTATAGACCAAAAAAAAATATAATATAAAATTAATTAACAATTTTAATATATTAAATAATATAATATACCTCTAGTTAGAATAAATATACATATAATTTAATAATTATTCATATATTTATAATTTAACATTAATAAGAAAAATAATTTTATTAATTTATTGATAAAATAATATAATATACAAAATAGTATAATTAAATTTAAAGTGTGCTATTATTATAATCTAATATAATACCATAAATAAAATAATTTTTTTTGTTTAATTAATAATATAAAATTTAAATATAATACAATTAGCATTAAATTATAACATTAGTATATTTTTTAAAATTTAACAATGATATGAATAACGTATAATATAATAGAAAGATAATTTATTATTATAATATTACTATTCATATAATATAATATAAAAAATAGTTTATTAAGTAAAAATTATAATGTATTTGCATTGATTAAATAGTCAATTAAGAGTCAACTATAAAATATCACATTCAATTTTATAAAGACTTAGTAATTCACTAACTTCTAAAATAGTTTTGTACTAAACCCTACATTATAAAAACTTCTTATTTTTTATAGCTTCTCATGGCCTTGGGGGGTTTTTAATTGGGATTCTAGATTTTGATTTTTTTGATATCCTAGATCCCTTATTTATATTTGTCATGAACGAAGTTTTCTTTTTTGGTTCTTTCTCCAGGAGCCTTTTGAACCAGTGTTATTAATATAAATATAAAAAGTTTTGCTAAAAAAGAAAAAAACTTTTCATATTTCCAGAAAAAATGTTCTTATCGCTAAAAGATTTTAGCCAATGAACAATTAAAATTTACCACGTTTGTTATTTATTGTACACTTTTTTATTTAATATAATGAAAATGCATTGCTCCTTCATATTGCATAGTTTTGTTTCTATCCTTAATTAGGATTTTCATTAATCTTTTTCTTTTTTATATTAATTGTATATTACATTTTTTAAATTTTTAAATTATATTACATGAGTTTATTTAATGTAATTAAGTTTAATTAATATAAAATTTAATATTTTAAATAGTATATTTTTTAAATGTAATTTTTGTCATTAATTGGAAATGTTAAATAAAAATAATATATATTTCTATTATATAATCTTCTAAGATAAAAATTATATATTATTATTATAATATAGATTATAATATTAATTAAAATAATAATATTATATTTATAATTATTATACATTCTAAAATATATTATATTATAATTATGATTTATGTATAATATAATAATATTATATTATATATACAATAATATTAATCATATGTATAAAAAATATATATCAATAAAATAAAATTAGCACCATTGTTATATTTATAAATACAATTAAAATTGATGTTTAAATTAATTATAATTGTTTATATAATTATAATTTTAAAAATTATTTATTACTACAATTATCATTATATAAAAAATTATAATTATATAAAAAATTATAATCATATAATTATATAATTAATTAAAATATCTTATATATTATTAATAAATTTATGAAAATTAAGATTAAATTATATGAAAATTAAACTTAAAATTAATTACTAAAGCAAGTACTTGGCCATTACGTGGCATTTGTTTGTATTTGATGGGTCATGAACGGAGTTTTCTTTCCTAGTTCTTTCTTACGTTCTTATCGCTAAAAGATTTTAGCCAATGAAGTGACATAAAAATGAATTTTGTAAATATATTTTGTTAAAAAAATTGTAACTATACTTTAGCTAAGATACATATTTTTGAAATAAGAAAAATATCTAGCATCTGATTTGCTAAAAAATGAATTATTAATAACAGTTAAGTTCAGTCGATGCTTATAATTGTATTGATTTATCAAAATTTTGTTAATTAAATTATAATTTGAGGGAATGGAACTTGGAATAAACCTTGCAATTCTAAAGTCATTAAAATATTTGGGAGATGATTGTATTTGGAGCCATATATTTGGTTCATCGAACCTTTCTATTGGTTCGACCTTCGTTTGGGCATTATTTGATATTTCGATTATAAACTTCGTGGATGTGGGAAACAGTGATGATTTATTTATTCAGCCACAAGTTTAATGATTTTACCCATGGCAGAGATTTATAAGCTCATGGATATTGAGAGTTGTTCTAAATAGGAGAATATTGAGAGTTGTCTAAATAGGAGAATGATTTTACCAAGTCCAGAAAGATATTGTTCCCCTTGAGAGCCTGAGAGAGGTCACAAAAGTATATTGTTTTCTTTTTATTATATCAAATAATCACTGAGGACCATGTTAATATATCTGGAAGGGATTAGAATGTTATCAGTGGGTGTGTATCCTTTCTTGGCATCGCTTGAGTTTATTAGAGCAGAAGTGGTTAGCATGGATTCATATATGCTATTAGTGTAACTGCAAATCAAATATGACTGTTCAATAAGGAGTTACTGGAGTATCTGGTGAGTACCACTTAGTGGCTTTCAGATGTCCTTAGAATGTGCTAGAAGGGAATTTATGCATCTTGGAGTGGATATTGCTACTTCTTGAATAGTGTCAAGGTTGGCTAATTGTTTCAGGTTAGCACATGTACAATAGTCTGTTAATTATATCAATTTCATATCTATTATTAAAAGAGTTTTATTTATTGTTGTTCATGAATACTTCCTATACATTCCTTTTGATGAGTTATCGCTCAAAGAAACACCATATTGAGTCATAAAATGAAACACAAACATGTAATCAAATAATTTGACATTATGCCTAAATATAATTACTTAGGAAGGTTTCAGAGCAATATTGGAATCTTGAGGAACTGATGAAGGAATAAGACTAGCAAACTGTGTGAACAACATTAAAATCTGTAACATCAAATGGTAAACTCAAACATCACTTTGTACACCATAGTTTGCAATTTTTTTGATAGAGTGTACATGGTTGAATAGTTGGTATTTGACATGATTCTCTGAGATATATTGAGAAACTTAATCCCAGGATATTACATGGGCTAAATATATATGTTTTAGTATGTTTTCACAGGAAGTGTGTGTGTTCAAGTATGTTTTTCACATGGATGAGCCTAGTTATATACATATGTTTTACATTCGTAGACTTCATTAAATTAGTATTTTATGGGCTACTATTGTTTTAGTATTATATGTATGTTTAAGAATGAATTAGTTAGATATAATATATATCCATTAAAAATCATAATTTGAATCATAGTTCATTAAGGTTTCAAGTTTTACAATACATTAATTTGAACATTAAAATTGAATTAATTTACAACTTGTAACAAAAGTTAAACATGTAGCTTATTAAAATCATAACAATTTAGGGATTTATAATAATATGAAAATTTATTACGTTTATGTTTAATGCATAACATCTCAAAATTGTAGCAATTTAATAACTTATAACATGCATAAAATTAGAAAAGAACTAATAGATACAAATTTATAAAAAAATACATTACACATATAATATTAAGATTTTAATAATATGAACTTAAAAGAAATGACATTTAAAATTGATTTACTTTAAATAGTTCAAGAATTCAAAATTACTCTAATGAATTGGTATGATGGAAATGAGCAGAGCCAATCATGTTGGATATTCTTATATGGGGGCTTTAATAGCATATGAATGTAAGTAAATTAACTATATCAAACATAATAATTGTAAAATTATTACTAATTACATTGTACAACTAATCATAGAAGCTTACATTCAATTTATACTCTTACAATATTGTAAGAACTCATTAATTTGTCATGAGTTGAATGCACAAATATAGTAGTCATCAACACCATGTAGATGTAGGAGACCTACAACAAAAAATAGATAGATATAATTAGTCTACCTACAACAAAAACTAGTTAGATATAAATAGGACATCTCATATGATCACATTAG
>BSBK01000543.1:10000-87500 GCA_027943335.1 Chamaecyparis obtusa
TTAAAATCAGGAGAAGAATATTACTCTCTAAATGGTTTTGGATAGTAACATTTGTACTTCCCCTTCACAAATATTTATTGCCTTATCTTGCTGCCTATTGATACCCACAAAGTGAATCTAGGCCTTTATGCCATGTAATGGGAGAAAAATGGTTTCCTAATTGATATGTGTCTAAATAATACATGCAAGAACCTTTTCTTTGATATTGCTCACTAACCCTTTACAACAAAAAATGTTTACAAAAAACTATCATGTACTTGCATGAGGACATTATATATTACAAAAGTCCTACATAGAAGTAGTTGGCAAGCCACTCAAAAAGTAGTAACTGATAGCAAGTGGGATAATGTAGATGCTTTAATAAACCACTATCTTCTTTACTCAAGCAACATCTAGTTCATCTTCTCGACTGGGGCATGTTTGGGAACATACAGTCTCCATTTAAACTCAAGTCTCTTGAAGCAGTTATATTTTTCAGTGGAGGAGATACATCCATTGGATCTACAATAACTTTATGCTCACCGAAATTTCCATTTCTCTTCAATTGGGATACTCTTTCCAAAATTGCATCTACCCTTTTACCAATTTGGGAAATCAATGGGTCTATTTGTGGACCTCCAGGGTGTTGGTCACCTAAATGAGAACCTTGAGATGAATCAGGAACTTCTCTATGAAAGAGATCAGTACCTTGAGAAGCTCTCCACTTGTCAGCTGAATTAAAACCTTGGACCATAGATGGGTGCCCTTTGTTGTAAAATGAGGAGTGAAACTACCTTGCCAAAGGTGGCAATGAACTTACATTTGAGGGATAATGCCCAACATGAGTAACCTGGTTTCCCAAATCCTGTAAATGCAAGGCTATTGATGAATAGGCATTTCTAATAGAAATATTTGTGGTGCTAGAATGAAGTGCATGACCAAATTCTTTGCCTACTAAACCAATTTGAGGCTTTATTTCACATTGCTCTATGGATAATTCCACATCACTTGTTACTTGAGCTACTAGTAGATGGTGAGTACTCATCATCATCATCTGACATAGGTTCACATGCATATCTTACTTCTTTCCTTTGTCATTTTCCCCTTCCTAGCTCTTTCGCCTTATCTGTAACTTCTATCATAGGTCCAAGAAGATCTTCCCACTCTTTCCCATTAACTGTGGGCTTTGTCTCTTCATCCTGAGTAATTGGCATACCTTGGATGGCACCAAGATAACCATTTTCTTCTGACATGTCCTTTTCTCTCACATTAATCTCTCTATTAAGAAGATTTTCTATATCTTCCTCTATATATTGAATAGATGTAGCTGCAATCCCATGTTCATCAATAATATTCCTTGCACCATTGAGTAATATATCATGCAATTCCTTAATAGTTTCTATCATGGGTCCAAGAAGCTCTTCCCACTCTTTCCCATTAATATGAAAATATTTTTGTCCGTAGCTATATTTTCTACATATATTCTGATATTGATCTGATTTGGTGCACCTTCACTATTTGATCCATACTTCCCTTTCATTTCACTTTCTTTTCTCATTTTGCACATCATAGGCTAGGATTTGAAAGTGGGTATGACCTTGGTATTGGCGGCGTTCATGATAAATTTTACCTTAATTTAGCTATTAATTTTTTGTCATTTTTCCTGTATGATGCTTTTGTATACGAATTGTGGATATACTCTGGGAAACTTTTCATTTTTTCTTGAAGGATGCCTTTGTATACAAATTTTGGAGAATCTCTGTTAAAGCATAGGTAAGGATGGCTAAGCTAAGTGCAATGGAGAGGGAGAAGACTAAATTGAGAGAGCGGAGGCAGAGAGTGATAACGCCAAAAATATTTTAGGGCTTGCAAAAATATGGAAATTATAATCTTCCTCCCATAGTAGACATTAATGAAGTAATGCATGAAAATAATATGATTCTGAGTATGAGCATGAGTCCATAGAGGGGCACAGTTGAACCTTTTCCAGGCATCGTAAACCCTAGCTATGTAGAAATCAAGGCTTTGAAGAATAGTTCACTAGAGGTGAAGAGAGAGAGAGAGAGAGGGAGAGCGAGAGAGGGAGAGGGAGAGGGAGAGGGAGAGGGAGAGAGGGGGAGAGGGTGAGAGGGAGAAGGAGATAGAAGGGAAAGAGAGAGAAAGAGAGAGTTCCCATGACCCCTATGGACACATTGGAACCCTCAAGTCTATCCTAAGGGTTCCTACGACTCCTTCAAACACACTTGAGCATTCAAATGTGTCAAAAAGGGGTCATGGGGACTTCCTAACGGTCCTAGTATGCCTTATCACATGTTAGGACCCTTAAGAAGTTCGCATGACCCCTATGGACACATTGGAACCCTCAAGTGTGTCTTAAGGGGTCCTACGACCCCTCCTGACACACTTGAGCATTCAAATGTGTCAAAAGGGGTCATGCATACTTCTTAGGGGTCCCGGTATGCCTTATCATGTGTTAGGACCCTTAGCAAGTCTACATGACCCCTATGGACACATTGGAACCCTCAAGTGTGTCTTAAGGGGTCCTATGACCCCTTCAGACACACTTGAGCATTCAAATCTATCAAAAGGGGTCATGGGGACTTCCTAGGGGTCTTAGTATACCTTATCATGTGTTAGGACCCTTAGGAAGTTAGCATGACCCCTATGGACACATTAAAACCCTCAAGTGTGTCTTGAGGGGTCTTACGACCCCTTTGGACACACTTGAGCATTCAAATGTGTCAAAAGGGGTCATGGGGACTTCCTAGGGGTCCTAATATGCTTTAACATGCATTAGGACCCATAGGAAGTCCTTGTGACCCCTATGGACACACTGGAATTCTCACATGTGTCCTAAGGGGTTCTACAACCCCTTCGGACACACTTGAGCATTCAAATGTTTCAAAAGGGGTCATGGAGACTTCCTAGGGGTCCTAGTACACCTTTTCATGTGTTAGGACCCCTAGGAAGTCCCCATGACCCTTGTGGACACATTGGAATGCTCAAGTGTGTCTTAAGGGGTCCTACGACCTCTTCAGACACACTTGAGCATTTGAATATGTCAAAAGGGGTCATGGGGACTTCCTAGGGGTCCTAGTATGCCATATAATGTGTTAGGACCCCTAGGAAGTCCCTATGTCCCCTATGGACACATTGGAATGCTCAAGTGTGTCTTAAGGGGTCCTACGATCTCTTCAGACACACTTGAGCATTCAAATGTTTCAAAAGGGGTCATGGGGAATTCCTAGGGATCCTAGTATACCTTTTCATGTGTTAGGACCCCTAGGAAGTCCCCATGACCCATGTGGACAAATTGCAATGCTCAAGTGTGTCTTAAGGGGTCCTACGACCTCTTCAAACACACTTGAGCATTTGAATGTGTCAAAAAGGGTCATGGGGACTTCCTAGGGGTCCTAGTATGCCTTATCATGTGTTAGGACCCCTAGGAAGTCCCTATGACCCCTGTGGACACATTGGAATGTTCAATTGTGTCTTAAGGGGTCTTATGACCTCTTTAGATACACTTGAGCATTCGAATCTATCAAAAGGGGTCATGGGGACTTCCTAGGGGTCCTAGTATGACTTATCATGTGTTAGGACCCCTAGGAAGTCCCCATGACCCCTGTGGACACATTGGAATGCTCAAGTGTGTCTTAAGGGGTCCTACATCCTCTTCAAACATAGTTGAGCATTCGAATGTGTCAAAAGTGGTCATGGGGACTTCTTAGGGGTCCTAGTAAGCTTTATCATGCATTAGGACCCCTAGGAAGTCCCCATGACCCTTGTGGACACATTGGAATGCTCAAGTGTGTCGTAAGGGGTCCTACATCCTCTTCAAACATAGTTGAGCATTCAAATGTGTCAAAAGTGGTCATGGGGACTTCCTAGGGGTCCTAGTAAGCTTTATCATGCATTAGGACCCCTAGGAAGTCCCCATGACCCCTGTGGACACATTGGAATGCTCAAGTGTGACTTAAGGGCCCCTACAACCTCTTCAGACAAACTTGAGCATTCGAATGTGTCAAAATGGGTCATGGGGACTTCCTAGGGGTCCTAGTACACCTTATCATGTGTTAGGACCCCTAGGAAGTCCCCATGACTCCTGTTGACATATTGGAATGCTCAAGTGTGTCTTAAGGGGTCTTACAACCTCTTCGGACACACTTGAGTATTCAAATGTGTCAAAAGGGGTCATAGGGACTTCCTAGGGGTCCTAGTACACCTTATCATGCGTTAGGACCCCTAGGAAGTCCCTATGACCCTTGTGGACACATTGGAATGCTCAAGTGTGTCTTAAGGGGTCCTATGACCTCTTCAGACACACTTTAGGATTTGAATGTGTCAAAAGGGGTCATGGAGACTTCCTAGGGGTCCTAGTATGCCTTATCACACGTTAGGACCCCTAGGAAGTCCCCATGACCCCTGTGGACACATTGGAATGCTCAAGTATGTCTTAAGGGGTCCTATGACATCTTTGGACACACTTAAGCATTCAAATGTTTCAAAAGGGGTCATGGGGACTTCCTAGAGGTCCTAGTATGCCTTATCATGCGTTAGGACCCCTAGGAAGTCCCCATAACCTAGGTGGACATATTGGAATGCTCAAGTGTGTTTTAATGGGTCCTATGACCTCTTTGGACACACTTGAGCATTTGAATGTGTCAAAAGGGGTTATGGGGACTTCTTAGGGGTCCTAATATGCCTTATCACATGTTAGGACCCCTAGGAAATCCCCACGACCCCTGTGGACACATTGTAATGCTCAAGTGTGTCTTAAGGGGTCCTATGACCTCTTTGGATACACCTGAGCATTTGAATGTCTCAAAAGGGGTCATGGGGACTTCCTAGGGGTCCTAGTACACCTTATCATGTGTTAGGACCCCTAAGAATTCCCCATGACCCTTATGGACACATTGGAATGCTCAAGTATGTCTTAAGGGGTCCTATGATCTCTTCAGACACACTTGAGCATTTGAATGTGTCAAAAAGGGTCATGGGGACTTCCTAGGGGTCTTAGTATGCCTTATCACATGCTAGGACCCCTAGGAAGTCCCCATGACCCTTGTGGACACATTGAAATGCTCAAGTGTGTCTTAAGGGGTCCTACAACTTCTTCAGACACACTTGAGCATTTGAATGTGTCAAAAGGGGTCATGGGGACTTCCTAGGGGTCCTAGTATGCCTTATCACGTGTTAGGACCCCTAGGAAGTCTCCATGACCCCTATAGACACATTGGAATTCTCAAGTGTGTCTTAAGGTGTCTTACGACCTCTTCGAACACACTTGAGTGTTTGAATGTGTCAAAAAGTGTCAAGGGGATTTCCTAAGGGTCCTAGTACACCTTACCACATGTTAGGACCCTGAGGAAGTCCCCATGACACTTATGGACACATTGGAATGCTCAAGTGTGTCTTAAGGGGTCCTACAACCTCTTTAGACACACTTGAGCATTCAAATGTGTCAAAAGGGGTCATGGGGACTTCCTAGGGGTCCTAGTACACCTTATCACGTGTCAGGACCCCTAGGAAGTTCCCGTGACCCCTACGGACACATTGGAATGCTCAAGTGTGTCCTAAGGGGTCCTATGGCCCCTTAAGACACACTTGAGCATTCAAATGTGTCAAAAGGGGTCATGGGAACTTCCTAGGGGTCCTAGTATGCCTTATCATGCATTAGGACCCCTAGGAAGTTCCCATGACCCCTATGAACACATTGGAACCCTCAAGTGTCTCCTAAGGGGTCTTAGGACCCCTTTAGACACACTTGAGGGTTCAAATGTGTCAAAAGGGGTCATAGGGACTTCCTAGGGGTCCTAGTACACCTTATCATGCGTTAGGACCCCTAGGAAGTCTCCATGACCCCTATGTACACCTACTTATTTAGTATAGTCAGACCGCCGACATTACAAGGAGTTTATAGAAAAATCTTGTGTTGGATACTTTCAAGAGGATTTGGGCTCAAACTGGCAATCATCAAATCAATTTTGCAGGATTTTTTTTTAATACATTATATATATACATTAGTATATATATAATATACATTATATATATATATATATATATATATATATATATATATATATATATATATATATATATATATATATATATATATATATATATATATATATATATATATATATATATATATATATATATATATATATATATATATATATATATATATATATATATATATATATATATATATCTTAAATACTTCATTTTATATATAAAAGTTCAATTTTTTCATTTTCTCCTGTCCTTTTTTTCATCTACCTGGAAGTATCAGGTACTCAATTATTGACTAGTGATATTTGACCAAAATATTCCCTGTACCCACAGACTAGAGAAGCACAGGATTTCAAGATTTTTTCACAGGTTGCATGAAAAAAAATGTGATTTGGGGCCCACTTTTTGTTTTTTGTCAACTTGTGGTCTCACCATGGGAAGCAACAGTTGTCAAAAGGCTAAACAAAAGAGGAAGGTGATGAATGAAGAAATTCAAGCATATAGGGAAAATTATCAAAGAAGGAGAGAAGGTATGTTAAACATTAATCAAGGTGATCCCGTAAATGTAGTTACAAGTGAAGAGGATGTTGAATTTGAAAATAATATGGAAATTAATTTTGTGAATAACAATGTATGGAGTGAAGATGAAAATGTAGAGATGGAGAATGAAAATGTAGACTTGGTGAATGAAAATGTAGATTTGGGGAATGACAATTAATGGAATGAAGATGAAAATGTACAGATGGAGATTGGAAATGTAGACTCAGAGAATGAAAATGTTGCACAAGAACCACATGAATGTTACACATCTCCAAATTATATGTGAAATGAATTCCCTTGCAATAAAGATAATCAATCTTCAAATTCAGGGCTTTCAAGAACACCTAAATGGCTAATTGAAATTGAGGAGAACATTATGAATAATTGGGAAGGAAAGAGGTCAGATAGAACCATTAGGTTGTGGGCTTCAAGACTTTATGATCATTTTTTTGGAAACAAGACATTGGTTGAGCAATGTCAAATTTTTGTACAGTTGTTAAAGATGCAAAAGATGAGACTCGTGCTTGTGAAATTGAAGATTCATGTGAACAAGAAAATGGAGAGAAATGCCATTGTTGTGAAGAATCTTTTCAGTGCTCTCAATAGCATTGGGAAGACTAGTAGAGAAAAAGACAAGAGAGTTTCTCGGAGGGTTATTACAACCTCCTTAGTAAGTCATTAGTTGAGAAAGGCTCTTTTGATGACACAAACTTGTGTTGACTTCAATATAGATCGTAAAACTTTGGCTAGAGCACTTGCAAGAAGAGAAAGACTTGATGATCCTCTTCAAATTGATACATGGGCTTATGGTGGGAGACTTATGTGTTTCGATAAGAAGCTAACAGATGTTGTCAATGATGAAATTCAATAATTTTGGGATGCTAATTCAAGAGTATCACCAAATGTGAAGGATGTCTTGAAGTTGAGAGTTGGCAATCGAGACCACACTCCACATCCTAAACATTATGTGGAGGTAAGTCAAACAATGTTGTATAAAAAAATTTGTGAGACACATCCAACATTGAAAATATCACAAAGGTCTTTTGAATCTGTGAAGCCATTTTATTGTGTACCCCTTAAGATTCAGAATACATGTTGAGTTTTCAATGCATAATGAATTATTACAATCCATTCGTTCTACTTTTCATACTATTGAAATGCTAGAGGATTGTGGTGCAATTGGTCTTCCCAAATCGTCAAGAGACTTGCTAGATCAATTTTTATGTCAAAGAGATGATGGTTGTTTATTTTATAAAAAAAATTGCTTAAATGCCAAGTGCTCAGAATGCGGTGGCTTGTCCAAGTTTATGAAATTTTTTCATGAGGGTTTGGAACACAATTTTGGAAAGACACTCATCCAAAAAAAGGTATATGAAATACTAAAATATACATTAAAGAGTGGAGGTGAAGGCTCTAGATGTGAGTTAGTTGCAAAATAATACAATGTTGCTGATTTTATCTCAGATTTCAAGAAAAATCTTTTTTACAAGTATGCAAGGCATATTCATAGGTCTCAATGGTTGGATCAACAATTCAGGATGTGTAAGGAGACTTTCCCCATTGAAACTATTATATCCCTTGTAGACTTTGTGGAGAACTATACATTGCAGCCCCAAAATGAGACTCAAGCTCAATATTACAATTCCATTCAAGTTGCTATTTTTGTACACATCACATATAGACATTCCCCTGATAGCACAAAAGATGAGAGAAAGATAATCAGAGAGTACCATTTTTATATGAGCGATGATAGGTCTCACTCTCATGAGTTTTTTCAACATTGTTTCCAAAACTATTTTGACTTCTTATAGGAAAATGGTATTGCTATGGATAGGCATCTCATTTGGTTGGATAATTGTACCAATCAATTTAAGAGTGCCAAAATGTTTTATTGGTTGTGTAGAATACATGTGGAGAGAGGTGTACCTCATATTTGGAGCTTTTTTGAGTCAGGGCATGGGAAAGGGGAGCATGATGGAGTAGGTGCATGGGTGAAGAGAGCTCTAGTTAAGGAGCAATTGAGGATTTTAGGTGTTGTACTTCTTGATGATAGTTCTATTGTTGATTGGTGTACTTTAGCATTGTCACAAGGGGGGACTCTTGATTCTACAATGCATAGATTCTTTTGGATGGTTGAGGAGGGAATTATAGGAGATAAATTGGATTGTCAATCAGTGAAAGACTCTTCAAAATTACATTCATTTCGAAGCTCCAATAGTAGTACATGGACCATTTGGACATGAGATTTGGCTTGTTTTTGCCCCATGTGTTTTTAGTATGATTGGGATCATTGTGAGTTAAGTGAGTGGGTGGATACATGGGTTCCATAGTATCTAACTCCTTTATCTTTGACACTTTCTATAAGAAATGATGACATGGACACTTCAATTGAGTATGACCATCTTTCAGATCTTGTGCAGCCAAGAGATGTTTTTGCATTGGTTGCACCGTAGGGGAATGATGAGAGGTAAGATTATTGGTTATCACGTTGTGTACGAGGTAAAAAAAAATCTTGTACAACCAATGATAGATGGTGATGGGTTCACATATCCTACTGGTTCAGTTGTTGTTGCAGGAACATGGCTGTGAACATACATGATTAGAAATAATGGAATTCCCACATTTGAAGACTATGAGAAGCACAAAACTATTCTCATGTATTCACACCTTGTTATAGCAATAAATTTCAAGTTGTCAAAGCATCAAGGAAGACCAGAGATAAAAAGAACTTTGGACTATTAGTACTAATGATCATGAAGCACTATTGGAGACCCTGAAGCAAAGAGATGACCCTTCAAGAACACCTGACTAGGTAATAAGTTAACTTAGTGCATTATTTTCTAATTTCATTAAGCTTAATTTCAATACATTAATTTCACCTTTCTTAGATTGTATTTTGAGTCAATAAACTTGGTTTTGTATGTGGATTGTAACTTGTGTAGGAGCACCTATGAAGACACCTATGGTCACCATAGGTCCAATCAGAGATAGAAGGACAAAAGGATCCTTAATGGTTAATTGAGATCTTTTGAAGCCTATAATGGAAATTTGGAACAATCAATTTGATTTAAAAGTTAAATGTCCTAGAAGTCTTGATAAGGACTTATGACCAAAATCATGTATGGGTGGCCAATAGTGCCAACAAGGGATCTTACATGTCATTTACTTATGTCATTTGCATGATTTGAATTCTTACATGTTTGATTGTTGTTTCTAATGCTTTAAGGATATTATTTTTTATCATTTCAAACAATCTATAGAAGTTAAACCTCAAACATAATAAGCTTAATCATGATTAGTTTCATAGTTCAAATTTCAAACATACCACTAATAGTCATTGCAATGGAACTGGGTCAAGAAAAGAAATGTGCATGCTATTCCATTTGGTTCTTCTCTTGTTTCAGAATGAAAACCTAATTTTTTTCATTATAGACAAGGACATGTTCCCAAGGACTAATTAATTAATCTACAAAACACAATTGCTTGCAGGCTACCCAGTGTACCATAATGAATTGTGTGTTTTATGGTCTGCAAGTGACGTGCTTTCTGAGTTTGCACAAGAGAGTAAAAGGGTTAAATTTTTTGTTACTAAAAATGTTGTGGACTATAAGTTGGTGGTTCACTTTCATGACATCATAAATGCTAGTGATAACCCCATTCCACCCATGGAATCACTGGAACGCTCGCAACCACACTTGACCCAAGTGACCCCAAGGTGCACTAAGCATGATTGGGCAATGATCTTCCAGGACTCGTATCTCAAACCTCATGAGAGGTATCAAAAAACCATCAAGGGCTACATGATCATGTTTTTGAGGTCTACAATAACCTCTCTTTGTTTTGGGCGATTCAACTTCATTTGCATTTGGCAAGATGATCTTAGTCGATGCCAAAACTTGTAGTGAGGGTCAATTGAAAGTGGCTCAATAGCATATCTTTCAAACGATTTGACTTGGCATCAAACCATCTGCTCCATTAGCTCTAGTTGGCTGGGTAAATGCTAGTGACAACCCCATTCCACACACAGAGTCACTAGAATGCTCACGACCACGCTTGACCCAAGTGACCCCAAGGTGCACTAAGCACAATTGGGCAGCAATATTCCAAGGCTCATATCTCGGACCTCATGAGAGGTATTGACAAACTATTAGGGGCTAAAAGATCTTGTTTCTAAGGTCTACAATAACCTCTCTCAATTTTTGGTGATTCAACTTCGTTTGCATTTGGAAAGATGATCTCAGTCGATGCCAAAACTTGTAGTGAGGGTCAGTTGAAAGCGGCTCAACAACATATCTTTCAAACCATCTAACATGGCATCAAACTATCTACTCCATTGGCTCTTGTTGGTTAGGTAAATGCGAGTGACAACCCATTCCACCTATAGATTCACTGGAACACTCGCGACCACGCTCGACCCAAGTGACCCCAAGGTGCACTAAGCACAATTGGGAAGAGATCTTCCGAGGCTCATATCTCAAACCTCATGAGAGGTATCAACAAACTGTCAGGGGATACAAGATCATGTTTTCAAGGTCTACAATAACATCTCTCAATTTTTGGTGATTTGACCTCATTTGCATTTGGCAAGATGATCTCAGTTGATGCCAAAACTTGCAGTGAGGGTTAGTTGAAAGTGGTTCAACAATGCATCTTTCAAACTGTCTGACCTAGCATTGAACCATCTACTCCATCAGCTTCAGCTGGCCAGGTAAATGCCAATGACAACCCTGTTCTACCCATGGAGTCACTAGAACACTTGCGACCATGCTCAACCCAAGTGACCCCAAGGTGCACTAAGTACAATTGGGCAGCGATCTTTCAGGGCTCATATCTTAGACCTTGTGAGAGGTATTGACAAACTATCAGGGGCTACAAGATCATGTTTCTAAGTTCTACAATAACCTCTCTAATTTTTGGGTGATTCAACTTTGTTTTCATTTGGCAAGATGATCTCAGTCGATGCCAAAACTTGCAGTGAGGGTCAGTTCAAAGTGGCTCAGCAATGTATCTTTCAAACAGTCTGACCTGGCATCAAACTGTCTGCTCCATCAGCTCTAGTTGGCTAGGTAAATGCCAAGGACAACCCATTCCACCCATAGAGTCATTGGAAGGCTCACGACCATGCTCGACCCAAGTGACCCCAAGGTGTACTAAGCATGATTGGGCAGTGATCTTCTAAGGCTTGTATTTTGAACCTCATGAGAGGTATTGACAAACTGTTAGGGGCTATAGGATCATGTTTTCAAGGTCTACAATAACCTCTCTTAGTTTTGGGTGATTTGACTTTGTTTGCATTTGGAAAGATGATCTCAGTCGATGTCAAAACTTGTAGTGAGGGTCAGTTAAAAGTGGCTTAGCAGCATATCTTTTAGGGCTCATATCTTAGACCTTGTGAGAGGTATTGACAAACTATCAGGGGCTACAAGATCATGTTTCTAAGTTCTACAATAACCTCTCTAATTTTTGGGTGATTCAACTTTGTTTTCATTTGGCAAGATGATCTCAGTCGATGCCAAAACTTGCAGTGAGGGTCAGTTCAAAGTGGTTCAGCAATGTATCTTTCAAACAGTCTGACCTGGCATCAAAATGTCTGCTCCATCAGCTCTAGTTGGCTAGGTAAATGCCAAGGACAACCCAGTCCACCCATAGAGTCATTGGAAGGCTCACGACCATGCTTGACCCAAGTGACCCCAAGGTGCATTAAGCATGATTGGGAAGTGATCTTCTTAGGCTTGTAATCTCAAACCTTGTGAAAGGTATCAACAAACCATCAAGGGCTACAAGATCATGTTTTTGAGGTCTACAATAACCTCTCTTAGTTTTGGGTGATTCACCTTCATTTTCATTTGGCAAGACGATCTCAGTCGATGCCAAAACTTCCAGTGAGGGTCAATTGAAAGTGGCTCAGCAGCGTATCTTTCAAACTGTCTAACATTGCATCGAACCATCTACTCCATCAGCTCTGGTTGGCTGGGTAAATGCCATTGACAACCTCATTCCACCCACAAAGTCATCGGAATGCTTGCGAGCACGCTCGACCCAAGTGACCTAATAGCACAAGTGCTACATTTCTCTATGCATTTAGTAAACCCCAATATGATGAGTTATATACATAGTGAGTATATACATAGTATTGAAACAATGTAGTACTAAGTGGCTCAAGTGAGTATATATAATGGTATGAAACATAAGAACATAGGAAATCTATAGAAGTTAAACCTCAAACATAATAAGCTCCACGAACAGGGTATTCCAGAGTAAAGAAAAACAAATGTAACTTCAACAAGATATAATTTAAATCATAATGATAATCATAGTCAAGATATTATGTGTGTGAAAATTGTACCTAGCTGCGAACACAACACTTCAGTAAAACATTAGAGGTTAGCAAAATCAAAATCTGCAAATAAATGAAACTAAGCTAACTAGGTGATTTACTACCTTCTAGTAGATGTGAGTATGTATTCTCAAATCAGACCGAGATTAGTGACAATGCAACACCTAAATGAAAGATTTGAATGCAGAAGATGAATATGAAATGAATGCAGATTTAATCTATTTTTTTGGATTTTATATGCAATTAGGATGAAAAATTGATATGAATCTAATCTAGAAATGAATGATATGAAGATTAATCTAAGAATGATATGAAACTATGAATGCACAACTATGATATGAAAACTACGATAAACTATGACCAATAATGAAGGATCTCACAAATCACTAGTTGCAAGTGCTTAATCCTTCAATCACAAATTCGCGAGAGTAGTTGTGCAAATTCGAGGTGGGTAAATTGTGAAGAGCTGAGCCTTGATTTTATAGAAATCTAGGGCTTTGAGGGTGCATGAGAAAAGTCATAAATCACTCTTGATGAACTCAGTTGATTTTTGAGTCAACAAGAAATCAGAATCAAATTAACTCACAAAATCATGCAAATCATGCAAAAATAGCTTTTTAACTCAAATCAAAAGTTTAGATCAGCTTTCAACTCAAAATAGATGCTGAGTTTCCAAAGATAACAACTTGAATTGATTTTCTGATTTAAATTTTAACTGCTCTTTCAAATGTGCATAGATAATTATGAATTAATTAAATAAATAAAGTGATTTATCTTCAACTTAACTGATTTTTGAATTAAAACAATTGATTTATGGGTTAATCAATTATTAAATCAAACTTTATTCAAAAACTATACTATTAAAAATTGACAAATGACATTAATTAATTAAATAAGAATTTAATCAATTAGTCATAGGATATTTCAATTTATTGTCAAAATTAAATAATACAATTAGGAATAAATAGAATTAAATGTAATTAAATAATTAAGTCTCAGAGTTAAATCTAATTAATTACATATTTAGAATATTCAATTAATCAAACTTTAGGATAAATAGGATTCATCACCAAATAATTATTAAATCAAAGATAATTATGATAAATAGGAATATTGCTAGGAATATTCCTTGATGCAGAATTTAGGATAATCAATTAGAATTTGATAATGTGCAGATGTGCCTTAGGTTAGGACTTGGAAGTCGATTTCGTTTGATTTGAAGATGTAGGAGGTTAATGAACCTATAGCCCATTTTTGGGGTATTACATTTTGCCCCTCTTTGAATCACTGTGCGAAGTGTAGTGGTTCAAATATTAGTCTGTGTATGATGTTTGAGATTGATTTAAAAGATGAACCAATTCTGAGACAGAAACTGATTGAAAGATTTTAAGATGTTAGGTCCTTATTGACCATAGATAATGTTAACTATAGCAACAATGAGCCGATGATTATGAAAAAGTGTCAAAATGCCTAATTTTGAACCTTATGATTACGAAGAAGTGAGTGACCTAATTCTAGACTTGATCATCCAAAGGAATCAATATTAGTATCACATCTGAACCCTTCAATTATGAAGAACTAAAGAAATAACACTAATGAACCGATGGTTGCGAAAAGCTGATATAGTTTACAAGATTAAGAGAATACCAGATTGATATGGATCTCGATGAATCTAATATGCCCCAAGTGATGATAGATTTGCCCCAAGCGACGAGGTCTTTAGATGAATCAACAACTAGACATGTTTGTTGTCTTGATCATTGAAAGAAAGATTTGATTGACAAAGTTAGATTTACAGACTTGAATGACGTGTAATACCATGCCCCCTTCGGGATTAAAATTGAAATCTAACAAGAAAAGTCAATGTTGAATGGTTCAGAAGCATGTCAATTGATTTGAGAATTGGTTGTACACGTTCGAAAACACATTCTGCATTGTTTGAAGGTCCTGGAGACCAAGTTTGACTAGATGTGACCATGAGTTGACCATGGTTGACCAAGTTGAAGTTTTGATAGTTTGATGTAAGATAATTAATTTAGTTGAATTCTGGATTTCTATGAAGATTGAAGGTTGATTATGCAAGCAGTTGACCATCCTGGGTCCAAAAATTTTAAATTGCAATTTTGACATAGTAAATGATCTCAAATTTCAATTTTGATCTCAAAAATGGGTTCAGAACATCGAAATTAGCCAGGGGTTCAATTTTCATGGAAAACGGAGCACTTTTAAAAATGAGGTCAAAAGCTATATAAGGGCCAAAAAGGTCATTTTCAATTCATTATTCACTTTTGACTTTTGAAACCTTGTGGAGCCCTTTGAGAGAGAAAATTGTTGAGATGAAGGTACCTATCTCTTCCCACTAATTTGAATGTAGTCAAAGACAACAGCGACCTTCGCAATATGGACATCCGGTAAGTGGACCTCTATGCCTCTTTGTAAATTCCATTTTTGCATGTTTGTAGCATTTTTAGGTTGTTTTTCATACATTTTTTATTTTCAATTCTCGCATGCATGGAAACTCATACGACTATCCTTCGTGACTTGTATGACTTTTCAATTTCCTATAGATAGTCGTATCATAACCCTTGGAAACTCATTTGAGAGGGCCCCAAGAGTCGTATGACATTTTGTTGGGTCCATCATATGTCATATGACAAGACCTAGAAAGTCGTATAACCATGGTTTGTCATATGAGACCTTGCTGAAACTCGTACGAGTTTTGATGCCAGACTGTGTTGTTGTATGGAAAACAGTGAGCTTAAAACTCCTTTTTAGGTTAAAAAATTTGATTTTATGATTCCTTAGGCTGATTGCTAAGCATTTAATGCACCTTCTAAGACAGTGAACTTTTGAATTTCTATACTGTTAGCCTATTTTTCAACTAAATTACTGATAGGATTCCTTGTTCCTGTACTATGTGGGTCATATATCTTTATGGTCATGTGCGTATTTCTCATCCTGTGACTCAGAGATTGTGCATTTTTTTACCTGATCCTATGAGAGTACACCTTGCTACCTGTGGTTTCGAGTATCTGATTTGGTTGCCTGAGATTAGGGTGAACCACGGACTGCTAACTGCTTTGATTGAGAGGTTCCATTCTGAGACCCAGACCTTTCATCTCCTCACAGGAGAGAATATTGTTACACTAGAGGATGTGTATAGGATTTTGCGTATTCCATTCCATGGTCCTCATCTAGATTATGTGAGTTCAAGGAACTCTAGATTACATGCCTTCAGATGTTTGTTTGGAGATGATACACAACTCACTAGATCAATTTCTTGGGAGACTTTAGTGCAGTGCTATGGGCAGACCCATAGATTAGAGTGCATCATAGCTGGTATGATAGGAGGCATTATCATGCTTGACCATCAGCGGAATGGTCTTTTGATGGGCTAGGCCCCAATGGTTGCATGATTAATGGCCACTCCTTCCAAGTTGGGTTGGGGTCAGTGTACGCTAGTGCACATGTTCTTTGAGATGCACGAGATCATATATCAGGAGAGCAAGTCATTTTCTTCCAGTGCATTGGTTCTATAGATATTGGCCTAGGAGCATATCCTAGTATTGAGACTATTATGTCAGATACAATGCCAGCCACAGGAGCCTATGATATATGTTTACTCTGGGTATGTTACATAGGTTCGCATGGGTCACACAGAGTATTGGAGACACTACCTGGATGATAGCACATATGTTATCTGGTATCCTTATCTACAGATTGAGGCCTAGCCTACTGCACGAGAGTAGTTCAGCTATTTTTTCCAAAGTCGAGTATTGATTGGGTGGTCCACTTTATTTATTGAGTGCTTCCTAATCACTAGAGTGTGGAGATAGTACAACATCATTCATGATGCACCATAGGAGCACACTGCTTATGTGCATATATTGAGAGAGCTTGGATTAGGATGGGGCTCTCGATTGTCCTATGCTCTATGTACACATGAGTACAGTGGTATCATCGGCAAAGATTGGCATTACCGAGTAGATGTTCCAGATGTCGGGGTTACAGATGGTTTCATTGCATGGCTTGTAGAGCATCCCATATACAGGTTTTTAGATCTGATAGATTTGATACCTTCCATGGAGGAGGCTATGGATGTCACAGGTGCTCCGATGGGTAGAGAATAGGGATGCATAGGTGCACAAGTTCTGATACCCCAACCTACACCTATGAGGCTGAGAGTGGTGATGACACCTCCTCAGAGACAATCTAGACAAATGAGACCACCTAGTCCCTCTAGTTCTTCAGCAGGTAGACTTGCAATTTTATAGAGGAGATCGACTAGAGGAGAGAGTGGTACTCTAGGCAGTGTTGGCATAGTAGATGAGGTACTCAGAGAAGAGTGGGATATAGGTGTTGGTTCAGATCCCACACACATTGATACCAATTTTGATCTAGGAGCTGAGGTTAGATGTCATAAGGCATAGAGAGCAGAGACTACTACGTAGCTAGCTGTAGATATTGATATGCCTATAGCAGATGCAGATCCTGGTGTACCATAGATACCATAGGAGATCATCATATGGCTAAGATTATAGGTTAGGGACCTAAAGGTACAGAGTGCTCACTGGGAGGAGCAATTTACTAAGGCAGATAGACAATGATTTGAGATCCGAGAGGAGAACAAGAGATTACAAATAGAGGTGACACATTAGACCTCTAGAGCTGCCTATTACATTTCTTCTTATTACGCTATTGTTCCTCCTACTCAAAGAGTACCCACATACTCTCAATACATGATAGCGTCAGAGGGAGCCAGGGCACCCAGAGTTGAGGTAGTGCCTGATGCACCACCACCACCTCCACTAGATGCAGAGGATCAAGTAGATAGTTGATCTTTCTAGATATTTTGACATTTTTGCTCTTTCATTCATAGATATTGTTCTGACTTCTGATAGCTCATATGAGCTCATTCTTTTGTACAATGTGCCAATAGTGCACCCTTGACTAGTTCGAGTTATATGATATATATGAGATCAAGATTTTGGTTATGAATTTATTTGTACTTGTCATGCTTTTGATTTATGATGATATCATGTGATGTAAATGCTATGAGTAGTGTAGAATGTATGTATGGATTTATGCAATGCAATGATTTCTTCCACATGTATGGATGTTATGCAAATGAAATTGATTATGGAAAAATGTATGGAAATGTATGATTTTGATTATGCACATGGATTTAATGTAAATGTAATAGATGGAATGATTATGATATGTAATGCAACAATACACGATATGTTTTGTAGGTATTGATGAAGACAAGTACTCATTCTTATGTCAAAAAGGTTGTCTAACCCAGGATGGTGACTACTTATGGTTCTGTGATGAAACCTTCATGGGAGATTCAGCTCTTCATGTCAAGTTTAAGTTTAGTTTTGAAGGATTGGTGAAACATTCAAGTTTATTCAACAATTTTTGAGATCATGCAAAGTGCAAAATGCAAAATGACATGCAAACCTAAGACCTAGGACCTAGTCACTGATCATGTGTCGGTCATTTGTCATCACTAAATTTTTAGGTAACCAGATAAATCAATAAAATGCCTACTAGCTATGAAACCATAGACATATGAATATCAATTTGTATGCTCAAGGATCAATACAATGCCCACTGGTCAAACAACCATGGACATATGAATATCAATTTGTATGCTCAAGGATCAATACAACGCCCACTGGTTAAACAACCATGGACATATGAATATTGATTTTATTTTTGGAATGTCGGATTAGATATAAGCACCAAGGCATAAACACTAGGATGACCTCAATATCATGTCCATTTTGATATAGCAATTTGTATAAGCATCAAAACATAGACGTTGTGATGACCTGCATATGCCTTGCATTACAAACACATCAAAAAATCAAGAGATCATTCCAAGTCCAGTGTGAATTATTCGTAGTGACCCTTTATCGTTCACCTCCTTAGGAAAAATTGTGTTTCACAATAGGAGAAAGAACTTACTCAAAAAGACAATAGTTAGATCAAACTTCCTTGAATTTTTTGGGTATCAATGGTCGAGGTACTAATGGCCATCCAATTCGAGATAGAGGCTCTTACAGACTAACACCATTTCAATCTAGAATTTCCAAAGTTGTTATATTTTCACATACAAGAAGAAGACAAAGAAAATATTATGCCCCCAATCATCACTCTCTAAATCCTATAAAGGACATCATCGAAGAGCTCAAAGGGACACAATATGAAAAAATCTCAATGTGAATCAGTAAGCATACAAGGAGATAAAAGCATGTAAAAGCATAGATTGTTTTCAGTTTGTGTTGATGTTCGTTTGTGTTTGATTGCAAAATCCTTTCTAGTAAGGAGACTGACTGATTGACTCAGATGAAGCTTCAAAGGACTCTGACTAGATATGAGTCATCTGAGGTATACCGGAGACCACAGGATATGACATTGTTTTCCCCCAAGTTTGAAACATTGATAGGATATAGACGTTTGAGCTGATTGGTGTACATGCCAACTTTATTGAAAAC
This sequence comes from Chamaecyparis obtusa, assembly GCA_027943335.1. Taxonomy (NCBI): domain Eukaryota; kingdom Viridiplantae; phylum Streptophyta; class Pinopsida; order Cupressales; family Cupressaceae; genus Chamaecyparis; species Chamaecyparis obtusa. The sequence goes on from BSBK01000543.1 coordinate 29,372, forward strand.
AGGAATGTGGAAACAAACCAAGAGATATGTACAAACTAAAGTAGGACTAAAAGCTAGGAAAGACCAAGATTGCACTGATAGATGGAGTGTTTTGAACAAGTGGCATCCGTTTGCCAGGTTTTCACCATCTTGATAGAGATTACTTTTTGCTACCAAGGCACCTGTTTCCAGGTTTTCACCAAGGCACTTTTTCTTTTTCTCTTTTTTTTGTATTTTTCATTTTTTGAATTTTTTTTTAATCATCAAAGCGCCTATTGCTAAGTTTTAACCAAGATGTTCATTTTTTCAGGACTTTTTCCAATTTTTATAATTTTTTCAGGACATTTTTTAATACTAAATGCCTTAGGCATAGAATTTCTTCAGATGGAGAACGTTTATTGGTTCTCAAAGTTGTTCTCCTTCAGTCATTGAGAGTTGATAGGCACCAGAGCCAAAATTAGTAGTGATAACAAAGGGACCTAGCCAATTGGGTTCAAACTTCCCCTTGCGTTCTCTATGTAATTGATTTTTAGGATTCTCTCTCAAGACTAGATTGCCAACCTGAAATTCTCTATGTCTAACTTTCTTTTTGTAGCCTCTAGACATTCTTTTCTGATATACTCTGAAATGATCATATGCTGCTTTTCTGCGCTCATCTAGTAGTTCAAGTTATTTTAACCTAGACACTCTGTAGTCATCATTAGTTACTAGACCATGCATTATGATTCTTAGTGATGGGAATTCAACCTCAATAGGAAGTACCGCTTCAGACCCATAAAATAAAGCAAATGGAGTAGCCCCAGTGGGCATTCGGATACTTGTTCTGTAGGCCCAGAGAGCTGGATTGATCATGAGATGCCAATCTCTTCCTATTTTATTAACTTTCTGATGCAAGATTTCTAATAGATTCTTATTTGAAGCCTCTTTTGGCCATTCTCTTGAGGATAGTACATAGATGACCAATATTGTGTAATCTTGAATTTGGCACATAGATCATCTAAGTCTCTATTTTTTAATTATCCACCATTATATGTGACTATAGAATGATGGATACCATACCGACATATGATGTAGTTCAAAATGAACATAGAAATTTGCTTTCTAGTTGCTTGAGTTAGAAGAACTTCTTCTACCCATTTTGTATAATAGTATGTAGCTGTAATAATATGGGTATGTCCATTAGAAGAATGAGGATGTATGGATCCTATAAGATCAAATGCTCATTGGTGAAAAGGCCATTGTGTAGTAAAGGGAATTAGATCTATCCCTGGAGCATGAATTAAGTTACCATGTACTTGGCACTTTTGACAATTCTTAGCAAACTCTATTGCATCCTTCTCCATTTTAGGCCAATAGTACCCAGCCCTAATAAGCTTTCGAGCTAGTATTAAATTATTCGAGTGTGACCCACATATACCCTCATGGACTTCTTCTAGTGCACATTGAGACTCTTCCCATTCTAAACATCTAAGTAGTGTACCATCTAGACCTCATTTGTATAGATCATTACCAATTATGACATACCAGGATGCATTGCAGATAAGGTATTATTTTTCATGGTGATTGAAGGTATTGGGAATGATTTGGTCTTGGAGATAGGAGAAAAGGTTCTTGTATAAGGATGAATCATGACCAAAAATAGTGTAGATCATGTAGGTTTTGGGGGAATCATATGCAGGATAAGATAGTGCTTCTACCAGGAACAGATAGCATAGCTCATGTTCAGGCTATTGCAATAAAGTGGATAGCATTTCCATCGCATTGGCAACCTTGTTCTTTGTTCTAGGGATTTTCTCAAATGTGATAGATTTGAAATACTTCTTTAGATCATCTACCATTCTTTTGTATGGAATGAGATTTTCATCTTTCATTTGGTACACATCATTGACTTGATGGATAACAAGTTGTGAGCCCCCATGAATGTGTAATTTTGTCACTCTCCACTCAATTGCTATTTTCATGCCATTAAGAAGGGCTTCATATTCAGCAAAATTATTTGTGCAAGGAAACTTTAATTTGAATGCTTTAGGTATTGAGTATTCTTGAGGTGTGATAAATAATATGCCCACTCCGGATCCATTCTATGTATAGGAGCCATCAAAGAACAATTTCCATTCTCTAGAAGAAAGATTCATGATAGAGGAATCTGGGAATTCCATTTGCATTGGTGTGTCATCAAACATAGGTGCATCCACCAATTGATCAGAAATAGCTTGGCCTTTAATATCTTTTTGTTCAACATATTCAATGTCAAATTCACTTAAGAGCATGACCCATTTAGCTAATCTACCCATGAGGGCAGCTTTGCTTAGTAGGTACTTTAGTGGATCAATCTTAGCTACCAAATGTGTGGTATGAGCTAAAATATAATGTCTCAGTTTCTATGATGCAAAGATCACAACTAGATAATCTTTCTCAATCATTGAATAGTTCTTTTCATACACAACCAATGTTTTACGGATATAATATATAGCTCTTTCCTTCTTATTCTAATGATGTTGTGCTAGCAATGCCCCTAGTGATGTATTTGTTGTGGAGGCATACAGGATCATCGACTTCCCTTGAATAGGAGGCATCAAAATAGGAGGATTTGATAGATATTTCTTCATATGGTTAAATTTCTTCTCACATTCTTCGCTCCATGCAAAAGTCACACCTTTATGTAATGTTTTAGTAAAAGGTGGTGATATGTCAGCTAGTTGTGATATGAAACACCTAATAGATTGTACTCTCCCTTGCAATGTTCTCATCTAACTGATGTTCCTCGGGGGTTGCATCTCCATTATAGCCTTGAATTTAGCTGGATCAACCTCAATGCCTTTCTTTGAAACTATGTATCCTAAGATCTTTCCAGAAGTGACGCCAAAAGCACACTTCTTAGGACTCAATCTGAGACTAAATTTTTCCATTTTGTCTAGTATTTTGCTCAAATCATTTAGTTGTTCAGCTCTTATCATAGATTTCTCTAAGGTATCATCAACATAATCCTCCATGGTTTGATGCAACATTTCATGAAAAATAGATGTCATAGCTCTCTAATATGTAGCACTAGCATTTTTAAGCCCAAATGGAATGACATTCCAATAGAAGATACCCCATGCACATGTGAAAGTAGTTTTCTCTTGATCCTCTTGAGGAATTATGATTTGATTATATCCACAGAAACCATCCACTAAGGAATACATCTCAAAACCCGTTGTCATGTCCACTATCATGTCAATGTTAGGTAGTGGAAACTCATCCTTTGGGCATGCCTTATTTACATCTCTAAAGTCTATGCACACTCTGATAGATTTATCTAGTTTAGAAATAGGTACAATATGTGAGATCCATTCAGCATAGTCAATAACACGGATGAATCCAACTTTTAGTACTTTCTCTAATTCAGCTTTTACCAAGAGTGCAACATGAGGATGAATCTTTCTCAATTTTGTCTTGATGGGTTTGACCCCTAGAGCTATAGATAGATGGTGCATTATAAGATCAGGATCCAACCTTGGCATATCAAAATATTTCCATGCAAAGTTAATATTTTTCTCTGTTACGAGTGTAGTGAATTTTTACTTTTTATCTTCTGATAATGATTGTGCTACATGGATCAATTGTGGTTCCTTTGTTAGTCCCAAGTTGATAGATTGAGTGGGCTCAATTAGAACTAGAGATCTATCCTATAAATGACTCAGAAGGACATCAAATATTTCATCCTTAGGTGCCTCAAAGAGGTTTTCACCTTTGGATACATCTTTTATTTTTACTTTTGTAGGTTCTAAGACTACCACAAAGTGGTTTTCACCCTTAGAACTCCTCTTATTTTTATTTTTACTCTTATTCTTTTCACTAAGATACTTGATGTCTGACTTCATCATGCTAACACTCTGTTCACTGATGGAAGTCCTCATAGGCTCAACTGCATTTAGGTAGCAAGCAAGGGCATAGTCATTTGGGAAAGTATAGATACCTTGGCTTGGATTCATGGAAGTTTGGTCAAGAAGTTCAGGATGTTGGATAGTCAAAGTGGGAAAGGATTGGGAGATAGTGTTTATGGATATGGATCTATCATCATTAGTCCTAGCCCAATGCTCGAGTTCAAAGGTGATATTACAACTTAAGACGTTCAATTCATGAATAGGCTCAATGTCATTATGGGAGTCCACTTCAGCCATCAGTGGATCAGACTCATTAAGTTCATTATTTTGCTCTAGACTTACATTGGGTTCAGGTGCATATTGGTGAACAACATCAATATGTTTCTTTGTGATAAGTTCATCTTCCTCTAAAATGAATCCCCATTCATAGTCATTAGATTCTTCATCTATGCCTCTAGGAAATTTAAGAACATGAGTAAAGTCAAGGTGAATGCCCCAGGAAGGGTTACCCTTAGATTTTGATTTGAATTCATACTCATGGGAATCTATTTTAGAATAACTACCACCTTCCTCTTTGTATGTTTGATTGTCTTCGAGATTAGTTGGTTCTTGTGGTGCAACCATCTCTTGTTCCATAGTAGGTTCTTGTGTTTCTACTACATTGATTATTTTTACTAGATCATCTTCAGCTTCAAGGAGGTCTTTTATTTCTTTAGGAAAACTCTCATAAGGAATGAGCTCCTCAGTGGTGTCTGAATCATCACTATCAGATTGTTTTATTGTTTCCTCCTTTGGTTCAATCTATTCTAAGACATGTGGGTAGTTCTTGCTAAGATAGAAAGGCTTCTTCTTATATCCTATACCTATTGTATTCTTGTTTGTTTGGCCACAATGGTCAAGAGGTGATAGAAGACCTTTACCTTGTAGTCCAAGAGGTCCTTTTCTTGTATATCCCATTTTCATGATCAATTTGTCCCCTGGACCATATGACTTAGAAGGGATCTTTGGTGTTTTAGAGTCACATATTTGAATAATTTGGGATTCAAGTTCATCTTTGTATAGCCATGCAAGCATAGCTTCATCCTCTTCAAACTCTTGTTTGGACACTTGTTCTGCAACAAAATTTCCTTTATATGCCTCAAGAGGTTCTTTAGATTTTGGTTTGGACTATTTTAGAGTTTTCCCATAAGACTTAGGTGAGATAGGGAGAGATGTCAAACATAAAACTGGCTCTATAGTATATTCTCCCATACCATTTTCTTTGATTGTGACCTCTTTTGCAATGCCTTCCATCTTGGATGTTGAAGCAATGTCTATCTGCTTAGTGGAAGATTCTCTGTTATTAGGAACAAGTTTATCTGTACTTTCTTTCAATGCATTGCAAGTTGTAGATACGTCAGCTGGAATGGTTACCTCTACTCCTTCATAAGGAAATTTCAAACACTAATGGTATGTAGAAGGAATAGCTTTCATTTCATGTATCCAGGGTCTCCCTAGAAGGATGTTGTAAGCCAAAGGTAGATCAAGAACTTGACATGTAGTATCTCTGATGACCGGACCTATTCTGATAGGTAAGACAATGGTGCCTTTGGAAGATCTTTCTTTCTCATCATATGCTTTGATAGTTATCTTCTTTCTAGGATCAATAGCCATTTTTGAAAATCCCATTTGTGCTATTAAGCTGAAAGAACTAATATTTAGACTGGCACCCCCATCTATCAACACACATTTGACACAATGGTTTTGGATCAAGACTTCAATATGCAAGGGCTGATTATGAGGATGACTCAAGGAGTTAGCATCTTCCTTTGAAAAGGAAATATATTGCGGAGACATAAGATGACCAACCATAGTCTAGAACTTGTCTAAATCAAGGTTGTCAAGAACATTGGATCCGAGTAAAGCTTTGTCTAGAATGGCTCTATGAGATGGAGATATCCGAAGCAACTCAAACATGGAGATTTTTGCATTGGTATGCTAGAGTTGTTGAACAATACTATATGATGTAGGCCTCATGTCCTTAGGATTTAAAGATTTAGATGCAGCCTTCTATTTAGAAGAGAAAGATAGATTGAAAGGCATCTTAGGGACATTTTATGAATCTGGGATTTGTCCTTGCAGATGTGCCTGAACTTGTGATCGAGTAACTGCATTAGCTGATTGATTTTCTCTATCTTTTTTTACAACTATGATGACATTGCAATGCTCAGATAGGCATGGTTCAACCATATTGATAACAACATTATTTCAAAGCAGGCATAATTGACTTTAGCACCCATATTAGGTTGAGAAGATGAATCTTCTTTACCATGTTTCAGAAATGGTTCCATGAATGTTGTATGATCATTATTGCTTTTATGATTGTCAATCATGATTTCTCCATTATCAATTTTTTCTTGTATGGTATGTTTCAAGTGTAAGCAGTTATTGGTTTTATGACTCTTATTGTGATGGAAGTCATAGAAGCCATTCTCTTTCCACCATTTCAGTTTAGGTTCGGGATCAAATTTTTAGATCTCAGGCAAAGAGATGATGTTAGCCAATAGAGTTTTCATAGTAGATTCCAAGGACTCTCCAAGAGGAGTAAACTTGTGTTTAGGATTTGGAGGCCAAGGTTTATATTCAGATGACTTTTTGTTGGACTCTATTGATTTTAACTTGGAAGCTTTTATGTCTTGGGTGCCAACAATAAGATTGAAAGTGGGTGTCTTGGATGGGGCATAGAGAGTATCAACAATGCCATCAGTGATAACACCTTTATTCTTATTCCAATTTTTGTTCTTGTCCTTAGAATTAGATCTAGATTCATACTTGTCCTTTTGAAGTGTGATGTCTCCTTTTTTCACAAGCACTTTCTCAATTTTGATCGCATTATCTACCATCTTATCAAAATATGTATGATTTTGCATTTGCAAAGGGTAGTTGATTTCTAGAACAAGATTATTGATGAAGATTTCTAGTTTCTCAGTTTCTGGAATGGGTCTAGTATAAAGAGAAAATTTCTTCCTCCATCTTTTGAGAAATGTCAGCAATGGTTCTCCTGGATATTGTTCCAGATTGCAGATGTTGATCATGGTAACCAGATGCTAGATATTGTAGGAGTATTGCTGATAGAATAATTTGATCAATTCCTCAAAATTTTTGACAGTTGGAGGCATCCTAGAGAAATAATGAATGGATGCTCCTCCCAAATATCGAGGGAAAAGATGCATTAACTAGGTTGGTTTGTGCATGAACTCCATAGATTGGGTACATAATTCTCTAACATGATCTTGAGGATCAGATTTTCCATTGTACTTATCATATTTAGGCATTTCCACTATCTTAGGGAATGGTGGCATGTACAAGTCTTTATCGAATGGGAAAAGGGCATAGGGCCTCCATGGAGAACTCCTTAGGTTCCTTTTCTTTCTCAAGTTTTTTAAGTTTGACTTGCATAGCATGCATCTATTTCATCATAGCCATGATAGGAGTTTCTTCCTCATGCATAATGATATATTCAACATTAAAGTTTGGAGGAAGTTTAGCTCCCTAATGAGCTAACTCTAGAAAGTATGTTTCTATGTCTTCTTTAAAGAAATGCTTCATTATTCTTTTGAAGTTATCATCATTTTGATATTGGGCAATTTCAGAAGGTGTAGGTTCTTGATCCACACCATGTTGAGAGTGAGATCCTTGAGACCCATGGTTTGTCCCTCCTTGAGACATATTGTTTTTATGAGAGCTACCAGGGATAGATTGATGTGGGTTGTCTGATAGCTTCTGTGAGTTGAAAAAGGAGGTGTTGGTTGATTACCTACGTGGATTGATGCAAGAGGAGTGACATAACCACCTTTCAATAAAAGATTTCCAAGAGCATCTTCTCCAAATTCAAATCAATAAAATAGAAGGCTAGATCAGACTCAAAAGGCCACTTTAGGAAAATGATCGGATTCTTTCTAGTTTCTACTCTGTTCCTAACATAGTGATTGGTTTGACAGATTCTGGAAATAGGCTGTAAAAGCTAGATCTCTGACAATTTTTCAAAAATTCTCAAATGACTTTCTGCAAGCTCATACGATAGTGGGTAGGCTCTAAAATGACAATTGAAAAAACTCATATGACAATTGCAAGACTCACACGACAGTTGATAGCATATTTTTTCTTTTTGATTTTGACAAATCTCATACGACACTATACCATGTTGCATATGACAATACAGGGGTTTTGAAATGATAATGATCAAAACTCGTATGACTTTCTGACCTTGTAGGATGACTTTTGACTCTAGAAAGGAATTTTGCTTTAGATTTTGCAATCTTTAGGTTTTCAATTTTAGATTGTTTGCAAAATTGTTTGTCTAGGTTTGAAGATTATTCTGGGATCATTTGTTTCCAATAATCAAATAGATAAACAAGCACACAAAATAGTAGGCAAGTGATTTCAAGCACATCTGAAAACAATAACAGGGGACAAAGCAACCCTGCACATGAACAATCAAGTGACTGAATGTGCTAACCCCTAGGAGTGCTAATTGTGTATGTTCCAAAAAAAATTTCAATAATGCACATATTCCTAGAAAATGAAAAATTTGGCCTCACTAGGGTTTTTAGTAATGGTCTGACTCTGCAACTTTTGTGATCTCAAGAGGGTGAACTCTAATCTAGGCACACTGGGGTTTTGACACAGTCCAAGAATTTAATCAATCAGGAGCTGCTAGGGAGATCTAACAACCCAACAAGAGACCACACCTGTGAAGATTTCCTCCACAAGGACATTCATATAGCAGTTGCTGCTACCATGGTGAAAATGGCTATTATCGCTTGAGCTTCCATCCACGTGGTTGACCCAATTAAGGGAATGTCCACTACGGTTAACACTCTCTAAAGGTGACTCACAAAAGATACCATAGGGGGCTAGATCAGATTCAAGGATCTAGGTTTCTGGTACTATCCAAAAAGGAAGTAGAGCATAATCCCCTAACCTCTTCACTTCACCAAAATGAAGCAGATAGATTAATCAGACATTCTAAGACTGAAACTATCTCGCCAAGATCTGTGATGTCAACAACTTATGGTCTATCAACCTCTTTAGAGAGAGAATGTATCAATCAAAAGCTGAGGACTAAAAACCCAATAGAATGCAAGACAATCTTAGTATCCTCCCTACCTACAAGGGGATCCTTCGTCAAGAAGAGCTTCGCATGAGTAAACGAGTGAAAGAAGCCCACTCTCTCAAGATCATTCACAAATAGTGTTCATAGGGCCTATTTACTATGTGTAACAGATATGCAGAAAGCAAATCTATCTTTATTTTATAGCCCAAAATGAAGTCTGTGATATGAAAGCAGGAAAATTCATACAAGCTTGACACATGAGAGTTCATTTTAATCCAAATAAAAGTGTTATCAGATTGAGAAGAATACCTGAATTCCTCGCAACGTGCTTAGTATATTTTTACCTATTTTAGTAATTTTTCTTGCACCTTCCCAATCAAACTCAGTAAATATCAGTCAAAAATAGAGGATCTCAATTGTTAGGGTTAGCTGTTAGTCCCAAATCTGAAAAATAGCCTAAAAATCTGAAATGACAATTGAATCCTGGTATTGAAACTCGTATGACAGTGGGTTACCTCCTGCACTACAATTTGAAAACTTGTACGACAATGGGTGTCTTACCATATGACAATGTAGCTCTCAAACGATGATCTATAGTTGATGAAATGAGCCTCAAAATCATTGAAAGTCGTATGATGCCCAGAAGGTCCTGGAATGAGTTTCTGACAAAACTCATATGAAAATTGTACGGACAGAGAATAAAATCGCAAGCTTGATCAGAAAATGATAGTTTTGAGATAGAAAATGATAGAAGTCAAATGGAAACCTATTTCAAGGCCACACGATGGGTGCCAGAAATGTGTGTGTGAAAATTATACCTAGCTGCGAACACAACACTTCAGTAAAACATTAGAGGTTAGCAAAATCAAAATCTACAAATAAATGAAACTAAGCTAACTAGGCAATTTAGTGCCTTTTAGTAGATATGAGTATGTATACTCAGATCAGACCGAGATCAGTGACAGTGCAACACCTAAATGAAGGATTTGAATGCAGAGGATGAATATGGAATGAATGCAGATTTAATCTATTTTTTTGGATTTTATATGCAATTAGGATGAAAAACTGATATGAATCTAATCTAGAAATGAATTATATGAAGATTAATCTAAGAATGATATGAAACTATGAATGCAAAGCTATGATATGAAAACTATGATAAACTATGACCAATAATGAAAGATCTCACAAATCACCTATCGCAAGTGTTTAATCCTTCAATTGCAAATTCGTGAGAGTAGTGCAAATTTGAGGTGGGTAAATTGTGAAGAGCTGAGCCTTGGTTTTATAGAAAACTAGGGCTTTGAGGGTGCATGACAAAAGTCATAAATCACTCTTGATGAACTCAGGTTAATTTTTGAGTCAACAAGAAATCAGAATCAGATTAACTCACAAAATCATACAAATCATGCAAAAATAGCTTTTTAACTCAAATCAAAATTTTAGATCAGCTTTCAACTCAAAATAGATGCCAAGTTTCCAAAAGATAACAACTTGAATTGATTTTTTGATTTAAAGTTTAATTGCTCTTTCAAATGTGCATAGATAATTATGAATTAATTAAATAAATAAAGTGATTTATCTTCAACTTAACTGATTTTTGAATTAAAACAATTGATTTATGGGTTAATCAATTATTAAATCAAACTTTATTCAAAAACTATACTATTAAAAATTGACAACTGACATTAATTAATTAAATAAGAATTTAATCAATTAGTCATAGGATATTTTAATTTATTGTCAAAATTAAATAATACAATTAGGAATAAATAGAATTAAATGTAATTAAATAATTAAGTGGCAGAATTAAATCTAATTAATTAAATATTTAGAATATTCAATTAATCAAACTTTAGGATAAATAGGATTCATTCCCAAATAATTATTAAATCAAAGATAATTGTGATAAATAGGAATATTGCTAGGAATATTCCCTGATGTAGAATTTAGGATAATCAATTAGAATTTGATAATGTGCAGATGTGCCTTAGGTTAGGACTTCGATGTCGATTTTGTTTGATTTGAAGATGTAGGAGGTTAATGAACCTATAGCCCATTTTTTTGGTATTACAGATATAACTTCACCATTCAATTCCATAAACATGAATAATAAATATGTATACAAAAGATGACGCAAATATAACATAAAAATGAACATGTTCTATATATAGAAAGTATCAAAAGTATCTCCATATACAAATATGGCACATGCCATTTAAAAATGTCTACAAAATTAATGTTTCAAGGTGTATAATGTGGCATATATGCCATCTCAAAATGTGCCAAGTGGCATCTCTAAATGACCACAAAACTAAAACTACATCCTATGTTGTAGAGGGATCATCAAAATGTAGCCTCTTTGAAGAAGTGTGTGGCTCTGATTGATCTTGCATCAAAAATGAGTTCAAACCCAAGTTAGATTGCTTACTTTATATGATATATATATATATATATATATATATATATATATATATATATATATATATATATATATATATATATATATATATATATATATATATATATATATATATATATATATATATATATATATATATATATATATATATATATATATATATATATATATATATATATATATATATATATAACTCAAACACTAATTTAATTAAAATTATAACTGAATAGAAATATTTTTCCTTGGCCTCTCAGTTGCCTACCATGATCAAGTGTCCTAGCATAAGTCCTTGGTAGTGAAGGGACCATGCCAACAATACCACCTTTGACCTATAAATATATATTTGCAATAATGAGATTAGTAGAGTGGTGCAACATAGAGTAATAAATCTAAAAAATAGGATGATTTGAACTAAAATTAAAACTTACATCTGGTGATCCCTCCTCTGGAATAGTGGGTTGGGTCAACAAAGATACGAAAGATTCTTATGGGCCCTCCCTCACAGTAGGAGTAACCTATGAGAGTAAAAAGATTGTCAATTATATATAAATGTACTTCATCATAACAACCTTGCTTACAAAATACAAATAACAATATATAAAAGTCTACGTACAATCAGGCTATCACTCTAAATTGAGATGCCTACCAGCCTAGGCTCCCTAACCCATGTCGGAACATCATCGATAGCCACACCCTATACAATAAATTCAAGTAAAATATTTATTACTACACACAAGTGGCATACTGTATCATCTTAAAATGGAAGCACTTCCATGTTAAGAGCATTTAGCCCTCTGAGTAAGTAGTTTGGGGTCATATTGGATGCCTTGAATTGGTCTTTGCTTTGATCTGGCTTTCTCCCATCTTTCCCCTTCTTTTCTGCTTCATTCTAGGTGAAATTAGGGTTAGGATCTTAAGGATTCTCCTAAATTTCCCTCTTCCATGGCTCTATTTTCTAGGTAGGATTTAGAAATGGATCCTCCTAGCCTTCATTTCAGTAATCATAAGATTTTATGTCTATTCCTAACATTCTGTCATGTTATGGCATCATTTCTAGGTTTCTGGGCATCCCTTGGACCTCCTAATTTAGTTTTGAGTCAACCTAAGAAAAAGGTCAATGTCTTAGGTTGACACTGACTAGGTTAGGGTCAATCTCAACTTTGACTCCTTTCTCCAAAATTTTAGAATCTTTAATTTTCAGGCTTCAGGCTTTCAGGAAATTTATTTTCCCGCCTCCGGGTCAGCCATTTCAGGTTTCAGGATGGTAAATCCTCTAATTGTATTTAATCTAGGTATATTTTCTAAAGGTGAGGACCTAATTGGGATTTAATTCTCCAACGTGGCCCATCTAGAGGACTGTGCCCTAGATCACTATAAAAGGAGGCCTTCCTCTCTCATTTTCACATCCATCATTCACATCTCAAGCACTCAAGCTCTCAAGGTGATCAAGCAAGCATTTATTCAAGCATTCAAGTCTTCTTCTCCATCCAAGTTCTCTATTGAAGATCAAGGATTCAAGCATTCAAGATATTGAAGGGATTTGGTTCAAGCATTCAAGATTTATCATTCAAACCCTAGATCTAGCCATCATGATGGTGTGATCTTCCTTCAAGATCCTTTTGTTCATCTTCAAGATCTATTCATTCTTCTATCAAGGTGGATTCCAAGCATACAAGCATGGAGGTTTGATTTACATTTATTGTTATGTTCAAGCTTTCATATCAATATACTTGTTTACATTTCAAATACAATTGCATATCTATTGAATTGCATAGCTTTATTGTTAGATCCTTTTCTACTACTTGCTAGCATTCTCCATTTCAATTTCAATATTAAGGTTGATTCCAAACCGGGGTTTAACCAAGGCAAACCTCCCATACAACAAAAACCCCCATTTTCTTGTAGGTACAAGTGTGGAGTTTTATATCTGAGAGTGAATTTGGATATCCTTTTCGGCCATCTTTCAGGATCTACGAACGGAATTTGAATCGGACTTCAAATAAAGAATGTGGTATTTGACCTTTTATGAGGGTCAAACCCAAGCTGAGCTATCTTGAGGATAGATTTTTGGGTTTTCTTTGTCTCGGCATTTCTAGTCTAGGAAAGGTTTCAGATTTTCCTGAAAGTGTACACAAACACCAAAATTCAACATTTTCCAGATCTACCCTAATTTTGAGGTTAGTACTTGTATTTCAATTATTTCAGATTTCAATCTTAATCCAACTATAGGGAAGTATAAGGTTTCTCTCTCTCTTTCATATTATTCATATATTGATTCGATTGTGTATTAACCTTTTGGTTGATCAAATTGGATCTCTGCTTTGGGAATTTGGATTTAGGAGTGAATCTCACATTTCCCCCACACACTTACACATATAGAGGTGATTCCAAATTACCTCTATTCATTTTGGTGAACCCATTTTATGAATCCTCTTTCTTTTATGGAATTAGATGCCCTATAGTGTGTTTGATTTCCTTTTCATGCTTATAAAGTTCATTTGAATGCATTTAGATATATTTAAATCTATTTTATATGCATTTCTTTATTCATTATCATGATGCATAAGTTTTTTCAAATTTTTTTCAAGTGCTTAATGGATAGGGATGACAATCCTCCTATTTGGGATGAACCTTTGGATTTGGATGTTGATTACTCTCTTCCTCATGAAACCATTGTGAATGATCCCTTAGATAAAGACATTGATTTATCACCTCCTCTTGAAGAACCTTTGATACACGGGGGTGATTTATTAATACATGATGGTGACTCTTTTCCTAAAACACACTCCCCTTATGCGGACATTTTAGTGAAAGAAGATGATATTAAAGATTCTTTACCTCCATTTGAGATTCTTTCTAGTGATGAGGCATTAGTGGAGAATGATATGAATTCCCTTAATGCTCTCCATTTTAGTGATGATCCCATGGAGAATCAAGATCTTACCTCATCTCCTCCTAGGATGTCCTCTTTTCTTCCTTCTTGTGACTCTATTTGTAGTGTTGAGACAACTAAACTGGTCTATCCTAAACCCTTGTTAACTATCAAAGGTTGTCCTTGCATTACTGTCAAAGGTAAACCTATGGAGTCTTTCAATGATCAAGATTCTATAGCTCACACATATCGTACAAGGAATAATCCTCAACCTAATCCAATGCTTTCTACTTCTTTTCCACCTTCTCAACCTATTCTTCCTCCTCCACCTCGTCTTCCTAGTAAGGAATATGATTTGATAACTCAATTGCAAAATACTCCTGCCAAGATTTCTTTTTGGGAGCTTCTTCAAACTTCACCTACCTACCATGAAGCCTTGAAAAAAGATCTAGCAACTCTTCCTACTCCACCTCCTAATCAAGAGAACATCAATAACTTCTTACAATGCATGCATGCTACCCCGGGACCTCTTGACATTGTTTTTACTCAAAAATATTTACCTTCTAAAGAAATTCAAAATCAGTATGATGCTCTTATGGTTGCTTTAACTATCAATAAAAGTATCATTCGTAGGACCTTGATTGATAATGGGTCTGGGCTTAATGTTTGTAGCATGGACATTCTCAAAGCAATTAGCGTTGATCTCTCAACTATTCAACTTGACAATGTTCCTATTCATGGCTTTGATAACATTTCTAAGAACACTTTAGGCATCATTACCTTACCTATCAAAGTAGGACCAGTCATCCTAAATACACCTATTCATGTTATGCCTGGACCTCTCAATTATAATCTTCTTTTGGGTAGACCTTGGCTACATGAGATGCATTTCGTTCCTTCGACCCTTCACTGTAAAGTTAAGTTTATACATAACAATGGGATATATACACTTCATGCAGATGATGTGCCTAATCCTTGTCTTAATATTCAAACTCACACTACTCCTATTTCTCATAGTAATCCTTCTTCCTCTAATGCTCTTCCTAGTGATGATTGGGGAACCTTGGATTTTACTCCTACCTTTATTGGAGAGTATAAGATTAATGATCTTGATTTTATGAAGAAACAAAGAGAATTTGAATAGTGAGTTTTTACATCTAAACCCCTTTGTAATAACTTTGTGGCTGCTTCTACCCACAATGGATCTATCAAACCTACTAATGAAGATGTAGTGACTACTGAAGTTCCTTTGACTTCTTCTGATATGGCTTCTCGTTATGGTCCTGGTTATCATTTCCTAGTTAAATAAGGATTCCATAGTCAAGGATGTGGTAAACATAAACAGGGAATTCAAATGCCCTTACACACTAGGGGGGATGAGCATTCTTATGGATTGGGATTTAATCCTTGACAACAAATCAATGTTAACAACATCTCCAATAACACTTCAAAACATGATGAACCTGTGAAGGACTTTGACCAAGAAATTCTTTTGCCTAAACTCCTTTGTGCTAAGATGATTACTAGACCTAAACACAAAAAGAAATGTAGTCCACACTTGAAGACTCTTCCTTTTTGTTTATATCATAGATTTCATGATCACTCTACTAATGAATGTCAAGCTTTACATTATAATATTAGGCAACTCATTGATAGTAAGGTTATTAATATAGCATGTGGCAATGAGTTGTATTTCAATCCTATTTTCTCTAAATAACATTTATGTTCCTATTATGGAGCTCCACATTATGTAAACAATGTTATCCTAATACTTGGGGGCTCCTTGCCTTGCATAGTGTTGTGAGTGATATAATAGGTCCCCTTTCATCTTTGTTCCTATACTTGGGGGGAAAGGATGTCATCTCCTTCTTTTTTGTCTTTCCAGGATTCACCTCTTTCCTTGGTTAAGCAGTATCTATCTATTATGTGATATCCAATTATACATGAACATTTTGGTTTGCATTGAGGATCTTTTTCTTTGATCACAACCAATTTCATTGTTTGACATTGGGTTTCCATGGTGGATAAATCTCTCACCTTGGAAGCTGAGCAGTGTGCTATCCCTCACAAGGGTTACTTTTTCACTTCTTGCATGATATCTCTTTGCATTCATCCCTTCCATGGCCTCATAGGAGCTGTGACCTTCTTGGCTTGGACTGGGTGTTGTCTATGGATATTGTCTTGATGATGAAGAAGGCTTTATCCTTGTTCTTTTCTTTCCTTAACATGTCAAAATAGTATGTTTTTTCCATATTAAGGAGGGGGGAATATATACGGCCTCCCTCAATCTATATTATGTATTTTTGTTCTAACCTTTTGTTTTGCAACATGCTAAATCTCAGAAGGTAACGCACATAAGTTGCTAAATCCTGAAGGGACATGCATTTCTAGTTTCAAATATGCTAAATATTGGAAGGTAACGCACATAAGTTGCTAAATCCTAAAAAGACATGCACCTATATGCTAAAATCTTCCAAAGGTAACACACGTAAGTTGCTAAATCCTAAGGAGACACACATTTTATATTCATAGTGATACAAGAAGGTGGATCTATGGGTATTTTAGAAGCCATCAGAAGATGAATTACAATTGCAAGCATAGTTTATGGGTGAACCTGTTGGGCTCTCCCTCTAGGGTGATTCACAGTAAGGTGGGCATCTTACTAGGTGAGGTAATCAGTTTCTCCTTTCTCTCTTTTCTACTTTCATGCTAGTAGGATAGGATCATGAAGCTATGTTGTCTATAGTGTTTCTCTTGTCTTTCTTATGTAAAAATTTATGCTTTTATGATAGTTTTCCAAATATGATATTAGTATGAGGAATATTTCTTAGCAAGGTTTCTTATGCTAATTGATTTGGGTTGTTTAGTGTTAACCCTTATTCTTTTGGTTTTATTGTTTCACACCCTCGTGTGTGTATGTTGAGTTAGAATCCTTAGTCTAGGGGCTCATGTCCTTTGCTAAGTGTTGTTTTATCTCTTTGTGAATCCACTAGGATCTTCTCCTTCTTCTCCTTTACCAAGAGTTTGCATTGAATCCATACTCTTGCTAAAGTGGGGGCTTAATGTATCATCTTATAATGGAAGCACTTCCATGTTAAGAGCATTTAGCCCTCTGATTAAGTGGTTTGGGGTCATATTGGATGCCTTGAATTGGTCTTTGCTTTGATCTAGCTTTCTCCTAGCTTTCCACTTCTTTTCTGCTTCATTCTAGGTGAAATTAGGGTTAGGATCTTAAGGATTCTCCTAAATTTCCCTCTTCCATGGCTCTATTTTCTAGGTAGGATTTAGAAATGGATCCTCCTAGCCTTCATTTCAGTAATCATAGGATTTTATGTCTATTCTTAACATTCTGTCATGTTATGGCATCATTTCTAGGTTTCTGGGCATCCCTTGGACCTCCTAATTTAGTTTTGAGTCAACCTAAGAAAAAGGTCAATGTCTTAGGTCGACACTGACTAGGTTAGGGTCAATCTCAACTTTGACTCCTTTCTCCAAAATTTTAGAATCTTTAATTTTCAGGCTTCAGGCTTTCAGGAAATTTATTTTCCCGCCTCCGGGTCAGCCATTTCAGGTTTCAAGATGGTAAATCCTTTAATTGTATTTAATCTAGGTATATTTTCTAAAGGTGAGGACCTAATTAGGACTTAATTCTCCAAGGTGGCCCATCTAGAGGACTATGCCCTAGATCACTATAAAAGGAGGCCTTCCTCTCTCATTTTCACATCCATCATTCACATCTCAAACACTCAAGCTCTCAAGGTGATCAAGCAAGCATTTATTCAAGCATTCAAGTCTTCTTCTCCATCCAAGTTCTCTATTGAAGATCAAGGATTCAAGCATTCAAGATATTGAAGGGATTTGGTTCAAGCATTCAAGATTTATCATTCAAACCCTAGATCTAGCCATCATGATGGTGTGATCTTCCTTCAAGATCCTTTTGTTCATCTTCAAGATCTATTCATTCTTCTATCAAGGTGGATTCCAAGCATACAAGCATGGAGGTTTGATTTACATTTATTGTTGTGTTCAAGCTTTCATATCAATATACTTGTTTACATTTCAAATACAATTGCATATCTATTGAATTGCATAGCTTCATTGTTAGATCCTTTTCTACTACTTGCTAGCATTCTCCATTTCAATTTCAATATTAAGGTTGATTCTAAACCAGGGTTTGACCAAGGCAAACCCCCCACACAACAAAAACCCCCATTTTCTTGTAGGTACAGGTGCAGAGTTTCAGATCTGAGAGTGAATTTGGATACCCTTTTCGGCCATCTTCCGAGATCTACGAACAAAATTCAAATCGGACTTCAAATAAAGAATGTGGTATTTGACCTTTTATGAGGGTCAAACCTGAGCTGAGCCATCTTGAGGAAAGATTTCTGGGTTTTCTCTGTCTCGGCATTTCTAGTCTAGGACAGGTTTCAAATTTTCTTGAAAGTGTACACAGACACTAGAATTCAACATTTTCCAGATTTTCCCTAATTTTGAGGTTAGTACTTGTATTTTAATTATTTCAAATTTCAATCTTAATCCAACTATAGGGAAGTATAAAGTTTCTCTCTCTCTTTCATATTCTTCATATATTGATTCGATTGTGTATTAACCTTTTGGTTGATCAAATTGGATCTCTCCTTTGGGAATTTGGATTTAGGAGTGAATCTCACATTTCCCCCACACACTTACACATATAGAGGTGATTCCACATTACCTCTATTCACATACATACGCATGCATATTTAATCTTAAACAATTAATTACCTTTCCTTTGTCAACACCTAATGAAGGAACCCCCTCATGCCCCCCACTGATATCGGTTGTAGGCTGCAAGAGTACAATAAGATGACAATATATTAGTAAATGTATGAATTTTATTTCTCTAATTGATAGAGATTTAAGCATGTACACCAAATGATATAAAAAAAACTAATGGGTACATAATTTATAATATACCGTATAGGCATCAAGGCCAAATGAAATGGCTGAAGTTGTGGACTCATCCACCTGTCTTAACTCCTCTTGTGTCATCAACTGAACATAAATGGAAAAAATATATATACATAAGTGCATGAAATCATTAAAACTAATCTAAATAAATAAATTAAATAATTCATGTGACAAATTTATTTATAATGTTTACTCTTACCATATTAACAGGAGTCCATGGCCTTGCATACACCTCCTGAGAACTCTCATGAGATGTAGATGCTCCATGAGGTGTTGCAGCCTTTGTAGTTGCGTCTCCTACATCATCATCATCAATAACATACTGATATGTATCAGCATCAGTAAGTAGTCTGAGGCACATATTCTTGCATATAATGCAAATATGGGGCTCGCATACATGTGAACTCCGGTGAGATGTCGATGCACCAATATCATCCACACTAGGAGGCAACACTAACCTGGTCTGCATGATCAACTGATCACTTAGCAAATGAATGGCCCTAATAGTCTATGAGGCAACCTCTACAATGATATCAAGATGTTGCACTCAAGGAGGGGGTGCGACATTAGTGGGGGGACAAAGGTAGTGGCCTTTTTGCACTAGGAAAATGGCCTAGTCTAAGGAGCTCCTCCGCCTATGCCTATGTTGGGCCTCATACTCTAATAATTAACATTATGACCAAGCACAAACTCAGCATACAATTTTTTTATGAAATAGAAAGGGAGCTCCAAATTGCTATGGGGTGGTTTATCAAAAACCATCCACCAATGATCCCAAAAGTGTGTGCACATTGCTTCATTTGTGCACCATTTTATTGATAATTTGGGCTTTTTGGGGTCAACTTGTAATCCAATTTTAGGATTCAAAAAAAGAGAGGCTATATCTTCCTTACTTATATTGAGGGCTGCAATCCCATCATGGTCAAGCCCATCATCAAATTCAGTGTGCATATCATCACACCAATGAAGAGCAGCACTATGTTGTTGTGTGAGTGTGTTAATATTTTCAACAATAGTATTTAATGTGGCAAGCGTGGGACCTAATGTAGGTATATTCTGATATGTATTTTGGAAACCCCGTATTGTGTTCAAATTATCTTGTATCAAATCTTCTAAAGATCAAGGGTTTTGAGACGGGGGATTGTTTTGGGGATCGTTATTTGGTGCGGGAGGGTTATTTTCTTCATTGTTGTCAGCCATGCTTGATTAAATTTTAAAAAAAATCTAAATTTCAATTTGATTTCATATATTATTACAAAAATAAATACAAAATCCTATTTCAACCAAAAAAACTACATTTAGCATCAAAATGAAATAAAACAATCAAAATCTACAAAGAATTTACTTACCGTATACTGCGGAGATCAAATTTGTTATTGCGGAAATTAGATACCCAAAAATATTGTGTATATGATATTTGCAGCCATTTTCCAAACCCAAAACGTGAGGAGAAATGAGAAAAATGGCTCGCAGGTTTTGATTTATGCCATAGGTTTCGGGTACCTAAAATTATATCGAGTACCCAAAAATTTATCGGGTACTCGATATGTTTTCGGGTACCCGATTAAGCATGTGCTTTGGTGTCAGGTTTTCGTAGGTGTACTAACACCTAAGCCTACTAAAAAGTCAACAAGCATTTTCATGCACTTTTGGACAAGTGAAAAGTGAATATTTTTCACATCGCCACTTTTTGGCCCCTTATGATCTTGGGCATACCCCATAAGGAGTCCTAATGGGATGACTTAAAGAAAAAAATACATAACCAATCTTTCATAGTATGTGATGAATACAATCAAGTTATGTCTCATTTGGTCACACTAGATATATATAATTAGGATGTATGATTTAAGTGTCTAGTTAAGATGATGGCTTAAGGGTTTATGAGAGAATAGTTTAAGGGGGAAAATACTTAATCAATAAAGTATGTCATAAATATTATCAAAGAATCTCTCATGTGATCAAATTAGTTAGATATAATTGGGATCTATTATTTAAGGCCCTAGGTAAAATCATAGCTTAAGGGGGACTCCTCATAGGATAATTTAAGGGGAGAAACACTTAATCATTCTCTCAAAGTATTTGATGAATGTGATGATAGATTAAAGATACAAAATAGAAAACAATAAATCTTAACTATATATAATCAATATCAATATAATCAAAATATGTATTTAAATATATTAAACTATGTATATTGAATATTGAATCTATTGTAAACCTAATCAACCTAACCATGAGCCTAAGATCTAAAAATACTATCCAACAAACAACTAATAGAGCTCTAAATCAAGAAATGAAAAACATATTAATCAATGTTATACATCACATTCATGATTTTATTGACTCTATTATTCGCATATCCTTCAAGATCTTGTAGAAATGGTGTTTTCTCTCAGCTATGTAGCACTAGCACAAGCTAGCATCAAACAAACAACTTGTGTGATTGATTGATGTTGATGTATGAAGTTATGATGCAATATGATAACAAGTAGTAAGGTTACAAGTGTTCTCCATAGTCATTCTTTTCCAAATGGGAAGGAAGAATCCTCTTTTATAAAACCCTCAAAATGAGCAAAGGGTTGAAATCAAAAGATTAAAAGATGAATGGATAAGATAAGAGGGTAGGTGAGAATAAATGTGATTAAGAGATGGATTTAAATGAAGGCGTAAGATTTAATATTAGGTGAGAGTTAAATAGAAATGTTGACATTTGGTAATACATATGTGAATCAATGAGCCTAGACATGTTGGAAAAAGAGAATGAAAAGGTAAAATTAAGAGAAGTGTGATACTTGTCACTTGCCTACAAATTTAGATTGGGATCCAAGTGAATGATTTGAATGGTTAGGATAAGAAAAAAGATGATAATGAAATGATTAAAGAAATAAAATATTTATTTAATTAATAGAAGAAAAGAAGTGGAATTGGGATAATTAAATAAATATTTATTTATTTGATTATGAGAAAGAAAAGGCTAACGAAAAAAGAAATTTAAATAAAAATATTTATTTAAATAATAGAGGAAGAGGCTAAGGAATTAATAAAATAGTAAATAAATATTTGTTTAATTAATATAAGAATTATGATAAAATGATTTTAATATATATATATATATATATATATATATATATATATATATATATATATATATATATATATATATATATATATATATATATATATATATATATATATATATATATATATATATATATATATATATATATATATTTATATATTTATATATTTATATATATATATATATATATATATATATATATATATATATATATATATATATATATATATATATTTAATTGAGGATATTTTTAGATGTCTATAAAAGATAAATATGTTGGCTTGTGGTGACTTGTCATGGAAGTACTGTACACTTTTCATTCAAACATTTCCCTAGGTTGACTCATCAAGTATTTTAGGGTTAACTTGTTAACCGTCATAAGTCATTTTTTTTAATCAAAACATATGACTTGTTATAATAGCTTAGGGTTAGGGATTTTCAATATGATGTGTTTTCAATAGCTTCTTGCAGCTGTATTGAGTTGTAAGGTATTGCAGATTGTAATTAGGTTGTAATCACTGGATAATAATAATATTGGACTCGTTATTGGTGGACGTAGCCTTGGGATTATGTGAACCATGTTAAATCTTTATGTCTTGTGTTCTCTATTGTGTGGTTTATTATTTTCTAATATTGGTTATATTTGCATGTAACTGAACATATTTCTATCTTGTTAATCTTAGCAAGTGGTATCAGAGTGAGGTTGGTTTTTTTCAGTTATCCTCTGTAGGAAGATCTCACGGTTTAGTGGGAGTCTCACGGTTGAGTGGGAGAAATGGAAAATGAGGGTAAGTTGAAGGTTGAAAAGTTTAATGGGAAGAACTAACAGTTATGAAAAATGCAAATGGAGGACTATCTTTATCAGAAGGATCTATGGCGTCTATTAGAAGGAAAATCCAAGAAACTGTCAACAATGACTGATGAGGACTGGGATATTCCTGATAGAAAGGCACTTGGTAGTATTTGATTATGCCCAACACAATCAATGGAATTTAATATTGCACTAGTAAAGATGACTGAAGATTTGATGGAAACCCTAGTGAAGTTGTATGAAAAGCCCTCTGCTTCTAACAAGGTATTTCTCATGAAGTGTTTGTTTAATATGAAGATGGTAAAAGCTAGATCTGTTAGTAATCATCTAAATGAGTTTAATATAATTACCAAAAAATTATCTTTTGTAAATGTTATTTTTAATGAAGAAATTAGAGCTCTCTTAATTTTGTGTTCTTTGCCTAAAAGCTGGAATGGCTTGGTAATGGCTTTTAGTAATTTTGATTCTGGTTCTAATACCCTAAAATTTGATGATGTTATCGATGTAATTCTAAGTGGGGAAACTTGTAGGAAAAGCTCAGGTGGATCTACATCAGGAAGTGTCTTGAACACACAAAGAAGAGGTAGAATGAATGAGAGAGGAAACAATTCTGTAAATCATAGGAAATCAAGAGGAAAATTGAAGGGAAAAAGATCTGAATCCAAAGGACCAAATTATTGTTGGTACTGTGGAAAACCAGGTCATAAAAAGAAATATTGCTAGTATCAGAAGAATAAAGAAGGTAACAAGGAGGCAAATTTGGTAAGTAATAAATTTGAAGAGGATTCTTTTCTTCTTTCTTTAGAAAGTGTTGATGATTCATGGGTTTTAGATTCTGGGGCTTCATTTCATGCTACACCCCATAGAGGTTATTTTCTTGATTATGTCCAAGGGGATTTTGGGCTATTTTATTTGGGAGATAATGAACCCTGTCAGATTGCTGGAAAGGGAAAAATTAAGATTAAGTTGCAAAATGGGAATCATTGGCTACTATAAGAGGTAAGACATTTTCCAAGGCTAAGTAGGAATTTAATTTTAGCAGGGCAACTGGGTGATGGGGGTTGCATGGTTACTTTTAATGATAGAAATTGGAAGGTTTCAAAAGGTTCCTTAGTAGTAGTAAAGGTGTGAAAGTAGGCACCTTATATATTTGTACAGGTCATACTATTCCTTCTACTTTAATTATTTCAAAGGAAAATGAATGTTCAAGAACAATTGTTACAGTTGATCAAGAAGAACATCAAACAGTTACTATAGATTCTGACACAACACTTTGGCACAATAGACTCGGGCACATGAGTGAAAAAGGGATCAAATTACTTCATTCAAAGATATTTTTACCTAGTCTGAAATGTGTCAATATAGATTTCTGTGAAAGTTGTGTATGGAAAATAAAAGAGAGTTAGTTTTGTGAAGAGTGGGAAGGAAAACAAAATTGAGAAATTAGAGTTTGTCCATACATATGTATGGGGACCAGCTCAAGTATATTCCCTTGGTGGCTCTTTTTATTATGTTACATTTATAGATGACGCAACAAGAAAAGTATGGATTTATTTCCTTAGACAGAAATCTGATGTATTTCAAACTTTTAAGAAATGGAAATGCTTGGTTGACAATGAGAGTAGTAAAAGGCTAAAATGTCTCAGATCTGGTAATGGTAGTGAGTATTACTGCACATAATTTGAAGATTATTGTTCCTCTAATAGTATTCGTAGGCAGAAAACTGTACCAAGGACTCCACAAGAAAATGGAGTGGCTAAATGCATGAAAAGGACAATAATAGAGTGTGCAAGGAGTATGAGGTTGCATGTTGGGATGCCCTTAAACATGTGAGTAGAGGTTGTTAATACAACAATATATTTAATCAATAGAGGTCCCTCTACTACTTTGGATTGTGGTATTCTAGAGGAAGCATGGATTGGTATGAAGGTGAGTTATTATTTTCTCAAAACCTTTAGTTGTGAGGCATTTGCACATATAGACTCTAAAAATAGAACCAGGATGGAAGCTAATTCAAAGAAATGTGTATTTTTTGGATATGACATTAATGAATTTGGTTAAAGGCTTTTGGATTTTGAAAATCATAAAATTGTAAGAAGCAGGGATGTCATATTCAATGAGAAAGTGTTGTACAAAGATTTGTTGCAGCAACATGAGAAGAAAGAAAATGATTATGTAGTACTAGATGATACTCCAAATGATGATGTTTTAGTAGTTCCTTATGCTCTGCAACAACAACAACAACAAATACCACAAACCCCAGTGAATGTTAGATGGTCAACAAGGCTAAGGAGACCTCCAAAAATATTTTCTCCCTCTTTGTATTCTATTTTATTAACAAATGTTGGTGAACCTGAATGTTATAATGAGGTTGTGCAGGTGGATACAAAGCTTCAGTGGGAGTCTGCAATGACAAATGAAATGGAATCCTTGCTAAAAAATCAAACTTGGGATTTATGTAAGTTACCTGCAGGTAAAAGGGCTTTACAGAATAAATGGGTTTACAGGTTGAAAGAAGAGGATGGAGGTAATAAAAGATTTAAAGCCAAATTAGTAGTAAAAGGATTTGCATAGATAATGGGTATTGATTTTGATGAGATATTTTCTCCAGTTATTAAAATGACTTCTATTCATATTATTTTAGGTATTCTGGCTACTGAAGATTTGCATTTAGAGCATCTTGATGTTAAAACAACTTTTCTTCATGGTGATTTGGATGAAGAAATATATATGGTACAACCACAAGGATTTGAGGTCAAGGAT
Source organism: Chamaecyparis obtusa (assembly GCA_027943335.1). Classification (NCBI taxonomy): domain Eukaryota; kingdom Viridiplantae; phylum Streptophyta; class Pinopsida; order Cupressales; family Cupressaceae; genus Chamaecyparis; species Chamaecyparis obtusa. The sequence continues at coordinate 55,209 of BSBK01000543.1, forward strand.
AAGGAGAATTTGGTGTGCAGATTGTAGAAAATTTTATATGGCTTGAAGCAAGCACCTCGGCAATGGTACATTAAAATTGACACTTTTATAAATGAGCATGGATGCACTCGGTGTCATTCTGACCATTGTGTTTATTTTAAGAGGTTGGATGATAATAGCTACATTATTTTATGTTTATATATTGATGATATGCTTGTAGGTGGGACTAACATGGACCACATTAAGGGTTGAAACAACAATTAGCACACTCATTTTTTATGAAAAATTTGGGGGCAACAAAAAAAATCCTTGGTATGAAAATTTATAGAGGTACGAAAAATAGGAAATTGACTTTATCTCAGGTTGATTATATTGAGAAGGTGTTGCAACGTTTCTCTATGGAGAATGCCAAATCTGTCAGCACATCTTTGCATGGTCATTTGAAATTAACTAAGGAAATGCTTCCAAAGACACCAAAAGAAGAGGCTAAAATGTCCAAGGTGGGTATGTGCAGGATCATGGCATACCAAACTATGGCCTTAAGTGGCAATGAAAAATCATAAAATCAGGGTTAGTCAATTAACGTAAAAAGTTGAACATCTTATGACCCTTATGTGAAAAAGTTGTAAGAATAGAATCTGTAGGAAATTGAATGTAGTTTCTAAACTACTTTCCCTTGTCTAAAATTTTTTTTATCTAATTGTTCAAAATTTTGGATTTCAATGCAGTAGTATGAAAACTTCAGGGAAAAGATAAAAAGTACATGTATGTTTGACCACCTTAATCACAATCAAATGATGATATATTTTACCAAGATTCTAGAAATAAGTAGTAGACTCATTCATGGATGTGACACATATTTTTTTGTAATTTTTTGCCAAATAAATAATTAATTATGAATTTTCTACTACAACATTTTCAGAATAAAAAAACTCTCATGCCTAACCACCTTAACTAATTCTAAACTTTACAAAATTGAAAAAAAAAAATTCCTTATAGTAGTCGAAGCATAGAATGTGACGCATGTTTCAGATTTCAAAAAGGTTAAATGGTTTGAAAGTTATAGTTGTTTTTCAATCAGTATGTCAATTACGACTTTAAAGATAACTCAATTGAAAAATAAGTAATAATTACTTAGTGAACTCAAAATTTCATAGTAATTATATTGATGAAAAGCTGATAATGTCTTTAAGAAACCTTTTTGTTTCATCAATTTCAAGTGAAAAAATAGTCGTCAGCTACATGGTTGAAGTCTTGATATAAAAAAACAAGCTCCTAAACATGCCTAAAGGGTTGACCATCCACGATTGGTATTTCTGAAGCAAACACCAAGCCTAATCAAATATCTGATAAAATTGAATCTCTGAAACTTTCAGATATCCGAAACTTCCCGCCTAATTCAAATTTTCATTTGGACTAGTTTTTTCAATTTCAAGTTACATATTAAATTGTATTTTTTCTAATTTCAAATTACATATTAAATTGATTTTTTTTATGTTAATATTAATTCAGTTGAGTATTTTTTTCAATTTTAAGTTATATATTACAAATTATTAATTTTGAAATTAATATTAATATTAAATAATAATAGCATAGCATTTAGAAATGGGAACTCAAAACTAGAATATTTACCTGCCTTAACGACCTCCTTAAAAGATTTTGACTGAAACTTTCCCTTTTTCATCATCTTCAATCCCATGATCTTACTTTGTTCAACACAAAAACTCTCTTGACAAATGGAAACTTTTGGCTAAATCCTTCTTCACACTTTCAGTGGCATTAGCTTTAGGGTTTCATTGCAGAGAATTAGTATTATAATATAATTTTTTATAATAGCATGTATTATATTATTATTATTTATTTATTTATTATATAATAGTATAATATTAACTTATTAAATATTTATATTATATGTTCAATATTATACCTAAGGGAGAGAGAGAGAGAGAGAGAGAGAGAGAGAGAGAGGGAAGGGGAGAGAGTAGGAGGGAGAGAGATACAGATAGAGACAGAGACACACACACACACAGGTAGACAAATAGATAGACAAATAGAGACAGAGACATAGAGAGACAGACAGACAGACAGACAGACAGACAGACAGATAGACAGACACAGACACAGACATAGAAAGAGAGACAGAGACAAAGACAAAGACAAAGATAGAGATAGAGATAGAGACAGAGATAGAGATAGAGGGGGGGAAGGGGAGAGAGTAGGAGAAAGAGAGAAGGAAAAGGGGAGAGAGTAGGAGAGAGAGAAGAGAAAGGGGAGAGAGTAGGAGAGATGGAGAGAGAGAAGGGGAAGGGGAGAAAGTGGGAGAGAGACAAATAGATAGACGGATAGACAAACAAAGAGAGATAGATAGATAGATAGAGAGAGAGAGAGAGAGGGAGGGGGAGGGGAAGGGGAAGGGGAGAGAGTAGGAGAAAGGGATAAGGGAAAGGGGAGAGATTAGGAGAGAGAGAAGGGAAAGGGGAGAGATTAGGAGAGAGATAGAGATGGAGAGAGAGTAGGGGAAGGGGAAAAAGTAGGAGGGGGAGAGAGAGAGAGAGTGTGTGTGTGTGTGTGTGGGGCGAGAGAGAGATAGAGAGAGACAAACAAACAGAGACAAAGATAGAGATAGAGACAAAGACAGAGACAGAGAGAGGAGGGGGGAAGGGAAAGGGGAGAGAGTATGAGAGAGAGAGAGAGAAGGCAAAGGAGGGATAGAGAAAGAGAGAGAACCCCATTTGGATCATTGAGTCATTAGAATGTTCTGGACTATGTTGGACCAAAGTGTCCCCAAGGTGCACTAAGGATGATTGGGTAGAAAACTTTCAATGCTCATTTCACGAACCCCGTGAGAGGTATCAAAGACCCATGAGATGCTACAGGAATGTGTTTTTGAGGCCTACAATAACCTCTCTCTGATCTAGGAGATTTGAATTTGTTTGAATTTGGCACACGGGTCTCGCTTGATACAAAAACTTGTTGTGAGGGTTAGTTGAAAGTTTCACCACTGGGTTTCTTCCAAACCATTCATCCTGACACCAAATGGACAATGCCATTAGCTCTAGTTGGGTGATTAAATGCTAGGGAGAACCCCATTTCAACCACTGAGTCAATAGAATGTTTCGGACCATGCAAGACCAAAGTGTCCCCAAGGTGCACTAAGCACAATTAGGTAGAGAACTTTGGAGGCTTGTATCTCAGACCCCATGAGAGGTATCAATGATCTATGAATGCTACAAGACTATGTTTCTAAGGCCTACAATAACCTCTCTCCATTCTGGGAGATTCAAATTTTTTTGAATTTGGCATGCCAGTCTCGCTTGATGCCAAAAATTGTTGTGAGGGTCAGTTGAAAGTTGCACCATTGGGTTTCTTCCAAACCATTTGTTCCAGCACTGAATGGACTATGCCATTAGCTCTGGTTGGGCAATTAAACACTAGGGACAACTCCATTTCGACCATTGAGTCAATAGAATGTTCCATGTTAGACCAAAGTGTCCCCAAGGTGCACTAAGCATGATTGGGCAGTGAACTTTGGAGGCTCATATCTCACACCCTGTGAGAGGTATTGGCAATATGTGAGATGCTACAAGACCACTTTTCTAAGGCCTACAATAACCTCTCTCCGTTCTGGGAGATTTGAATTTTTTTGACTTTGGCACTCTAGTCTTGCTTGATGCCAAAACTTACTGTGAGGGTCATTTCAAAGTTGCACCATTGGGTTTCTTCCAAACCGTTCATCCTAGCACGGAATGGACTACACCATTATGTATTTTGGTGAGCATTCTAGTGTGTTAAGAGGCAAAGTAAGTGGTGTAGGAGCCATGGAGTGCCCCAGGGTCACTGATGGATCCTTGGGAGAAGTGGAAGACAAATGGCCTTCAAAGGTCATTATATCATGTAATAAGAATATTCATGATCATGTAATATTTTTTTGATCATATATTGATCTCATTGTAATCACATATTGAATGTAAACCTTAATGGAAATGATAAGCCTAAAAGGTACCTTGTGGTTACTAAGAATGGATTATGGATTGATCCTAGGTTAGGGATTGATGGAAATGACCTATAAGGGTCTAAAAATATGTAATAAGGCTATTAAAGCCTCTATATGGTGTTGAGAGCACTAAGAGTGCAATAATTTGTAAATTACCTATATTGGCAATATAAGCCAAATAGTGCTTCATTGGAGTTAGTTGGGGTTAGTAGGGGTAATAGGTTTCTAAAGGTTGAAATTAAACCTTTTAGAAGTCTTTAGATGGACTTTGGATGATGTGTTGTTGATTTGACAACTTTTTTTGTCAACTTGACAACAAATTTCTTGTTTATGTTAGTGAAAGTCAATTAGGGGACAATTAGAAAGTTAGTTAGTAGGTTCTAGTCGGTCTTTTGAGGATTAGACTCTATCTTTGAAGAGATCTACAAGGGTAGACATGAGAGATAATTTTGATGTGTAATGGTTGAAGTTTTTAATCGAATCAAACAATGAAAATAAAGTTCTCTACATTTCTATAGTAATTTGTTGATTTCAGTGTTTATAGGGCTACTAGATAGGCCTAGAAAGGCTATATAAGAGAAATGGTTAAATTTGACGTGATTGGAGTGAATAGGAAGTTGGAACATGGTAAATAGACAATGATAAGATGATCTATGGTGTTGGGATTAAGGTGAGAGGTCTAGTTGGAGTTTTGGTATGGTGGAGGCACTAGGTGCACTAGGTAGCACTCTATTTGACCCTTGAGTTGAGACTAACTCCTTCAGTAGATTCCAAGATGCTTGTAGAATCCTCAAGTTGAGTTGAGTTCCATGAAGGGATAGTAGAGGGCTATACATCATATTTTCTTGGTTGAGAGCATCAAATACACATGAATACAATGTAGCACATAAATTTTGAATTCACTTAAATAATGAATTACATGTGTGAACACACATAGCACATAAAGTGTACACATAAATTTGATTAAGTCATGAAGAATACATGTATCACATATTTTATAAAGCATACCACATGAATTCACTTAAGTCATGCATGTAGCCCATACACATGAATTTAGGTTATGAAGAATGTACTTGAATATACATGAATATACTTAAGGCATAAATCATACACATGAGTACATACACACAAGCATATTTACATACTAATAATGACTAAATGAACACACAATTAACAAATTGGATCGAATATCAAGTTTCATATATATCAAAATGAACAATAATTATGTACATGTTTACATGTCAACATATCTAGATACAATGTGGCATAAGCCATCTCAAAATGTGTCATATGACATCTCAAAATAAGAAGTTCAACTACAAAAGTTTCTAGGACATCCTATTCTACTTGCGGATCATCAAAATGCAGCCTCTTTGAAGTACTCTTTGGCTCTAATGGATCCTACATTCAAACACAAAAGTGAAGCCCCAAGTTAGATTAAAATTCAAAATCATAGTCAACAATAATAAATAAAATTTAAACTAAAATTTAACTCTCATATACCTCGCCTCTTTGTCTCCTATCATGGACAAGAGACCTAATATATGTCCTTGGTAGTGCAGGAACAATGCCACCAATGTCGACTCCGACCTATATATGTTTGTGAACATGAGATTGATCTATGAGTTATACTATTTAATGTTAAATACATGGTAGCAAATACATGTTTACAAAATAATTGAATTAACATTAAAACTTACCTGTGTTGAACTTTCTTCAGGAAATGTTGGCTGAGTCATCAGCGACACAAACCCTTGGCGTTCTACCTCCCTCAAACTAGGAGTGACCTACAAAACTTAAATAGATACTTCATACTATCATAACTTGATCATATTATATATACTTGATAGTAAAATACACACAAATAACTTTAGAAATATATGTACCATGGGGCTATCACTACGAATGGATATGCCTGTGACTCTATCATGGCGATAAAGTCTCACGACATCATTAGATGCCACTCTCTATCAAATAAACCATGTAAATTAAAAATGAGTATGCAAAACTAACAAGTATACATGTATGCATAAACAAACTAAATTACTTAATTACCTTTCCCTTTTCAATGCCTAACACCTGCACCCCCTCACATTGCCCCCCAGTGGCAACTGGTGACACTTGCATCAGTATGTAATAAGATGATCATAAAAATTAGAAAATAATGTACATAAAATATTATAATAATTTAAGGAAACCAAAGAGTACATTAAAATATATGTACCATGGAAATGTCAAGGCCAAATGATATTGCCGAAAGCATGGACCCCTCCACCTATGCCATCTCCTCCTTTGTCATCAACTGAACATAAATGTAACACATAAAACAAATAAGTGGGAAATTATTATAAGAAAATTCTACTAAAAATACAAATGATAAAATTTAAATACAATGTAAAAATTGAACTATTTACCCTTACTGTAACAGTAGGAGTCCATGGCTTTATATGCCCTTGATGCACATCTTCATGATGTGCTTCAGTGCCTATAGTGTTCTATGTAGAATCATCCACCTCAAAGATGTAATTATATGCATCACTATCATTCAGGGGACCTAAGCACATATTATTGCACGTAATGCAAGTGTGAGGCACACAAACATGTGAGCTCGTGGAGGATGTGGAAGGGCTAGAAGCATCAGCACGAGGAGGAAACAATGACATGCTCTGTGTAACTAGCAGATCACTTATGGTGTGAATGGCTTGAATAGTCTATGAGCCAGCCTCAGCAATAATGTTAGGAGGCTGCATTGTGGGAGGTCGTGAAATCTCGAGAGGGGGGACATATGTACAGGATTTAACCCATTGTGCTCGTGGCCTATCCTAAGGAGAGCCTAAACCTACACCCTGGTTCGGTCTCATACTCTAATAATTGACCTTATGACTAAGCACAAATTCAGCATACAATTTTTTAATAAAATAAAATGGGACATCCAAATTGCTATGAGGTGGTCTATCAAAAACCATCAACCAGGAGTCCCAAAAATTTTCACGTATTACACTATTTGTGCACCATTTAATTGACAACTTGGTTTTTTTAGGGTCCAATTTTAGACCGGTTTTAGGATCTACAAAAATATTACATATGTCATGTTTTGTTATGTTTAGGTTCATGACTTGATCATAGTCAAGCCCATCATCAAACTAGGCATGCATGGAATCGCGCCAAAGAATAGCAACACTATGTTGCTCTGTAAGTTTCTCCATGTTTTCAATAATTGAGTTCAATGTTATAAACATGTGGCGCAACGTGGGGATATTGGCATAGGTGGTTTAAAATTCTCTAAGTTCATTTAGATTATCTCCTATTAGATCTTCTAAACGGTGAGGGTTTATGATAGGTACATCTTCTAGAAGTGGGGATTGTTGGGAGGTGGTTCTAGATTGTTTGCGGGATCATTAGGAGGGTTTTCTAATTCCATGTCTGACTACAATTAAAAAACAAATAGATAATTATAATGAATTTAAAAAAATAATACAAAAACTCATTTAAACGGGCTAATTTTTATATAAAAAACTATAAATGTCTATTTAAAAATAATAAAAACAATAAAAATTTGAAGATTGGACTTACCTTAGATTAAAGAAAAATTGAATAGGGGATTCCAAACTAGATATCTGAAAGCCCTAACTACGTTCATGTTTTCACAGTGAAAATGTTGAACGCAGTTGGGGTATACAAATTTATAATTAGTGGCAAATATCAGATATCTGATATTATCAGATATCTAATTAAGCCTTTTCTTTGGATTTTGTCTTGGCTAGGTGTACTATCACCTAGGCCTACTAAAAAGTCAACAAATGCATTTGTGCGCTTTTGGACGAGTAAAAATAGGCTTTTTTTACATCGCCACTTTTTGGCATACCATGATCCTACACATACCTGAGTACCTTATGCTTCAGTTAGAGGGAGCTTAATGTATGCTATGGTATGTACTGAGCTAGATATTGCACATGCAATGGGATTCATTAGCTGGTATATGAGTCACCCTAGGATTGAGCATTGGAATATAGTTAAATGGATTCTTAGATATTTGAAAGGTACGTCCAATAAGTGTTTACACTTTGGGGGATCTACTACTACTGTACAAGGCTATGTTGACTCAGATTTGGTAGGAGATATAGATAGCATGTGGAGTACTATAGGATTTTGGTGGGACAATAGTGAGTTGGGTTTCTTGACTACAAAAGGTGGTTTCTTTATCCACTACAGAGGCAGAGTATGTTGCTGCTACAGAGGCCTTTAAGGAGATGATATGGATTCAATTCTTCATGGAAGAATTGGGATATCCACATATGGATAATTATTTGTATACAGACAGCCAAAACACCATTCATCTTGTGAAGAATTCTTCTTTGCACTCAAAGACAAAACACATACAGTTCGGTACCATTTCATTCGGTCAGTTTTGGATGATGGACAATTAAAGCTAGAAAAGATACATACAGATGATAATCCAGCAGATATGTTTACAAAAGTAGTAATAAGGGAGAATTTAAACTCCTGTTCAACTTTGGTTAGTCTACTAGATTGAACAGAATAAAGGAATAGTAGATTCCAGGGTGGTTGGATCCAGTGGGAGCTTCACAGGGTAGTGGTTTAGCTACAAGATCAATCTCCAAGTGGGCTAAATTGTTTCTTTGTGTGGAGCCTGATTAGTCCCCAAGTGGGATATTGTTGGCTTGTGGTGAATGATCAAGGAAGTACTGTACACTTTTCATTCATATGTAAATTTTTTAGGGTTAACTCATCAAGCATTTTTATTTGACACATCAAACATTTCCCTAGGTTGACTCGTCAAGTTTTTCTCTAGGTTGACTCGTCGAGTATTTTAGGGTTAACTTGTTAACCCACATAAGTCTTGTTAAAATGGCTTAGGATTAGGAATTTTCAATATGATGTATGTTCAGTAGCTTCTTGCGGTTGTATTGAGCTATAAGGGATTACGGATTGTAATCAAGTTGTAATCACTAGATAATAATAATATTGGACTCGTTGTTGGTGAGCATAGCCCGGGGATTGGGTGAACCACGTTAAATCTTTATGTCTTGTGTTCTCTACTATGTGGTTTATTATTTTCTGATATTGGTTATATTTGCATGTAACTGTTATATCTATCTTGTTAATCCTAACAAAATATACTTACATGTATTTTCTTATTTTGTTGTACCATTTGCATCCTCTCTTTTCAACAATGCATCTATAATTGTCTATTTTTCTTCCATAGAATTATTCATAACTCTTTATTAGTTGGTCCATCATACTATTTTACTGGTTATATATTTTTTGCCACAACCAAATGTGAGTAGTGTATAATATTCTTATGTTTTTAATAATCTTTGAATGCAAACAAACCATTATTTTTTATTAGATATTTTCATAGCCAAGTTCCAACAACCACCAAAAAAACTATTGGATAATGATAGGCATCATAATATTCATGAGATTGAACTTATGATTTGCCTTAATAAATCAAGCCAACCAATACTTTATTTCCTCTTCATTGTCCTCAAGTGCAACAACAACATGTGCATTTCCTACAAACAAAATTTTAGTCAATAAAATATGTGACATATAATTTGACCAATCTACATGTATGCATTCATATATATAATTGAACATGTTACAAAACATTAATACAATAAAATAATTATAATTATTTATTCAAATTTCCATCTTGTGCAAGGTTTTAACAATAGTCATATGGTCATCCAATGCAAAAATTTGATTATTGCCTTTCATAGTTATTTCATATTAATGATGTGTTTGTGAAGGTGTCAATAATGTTTTCTTCCATTCTTCAACCCAGTCTATATTCTCACATAATTCATAATCACCTAAAATGAAAAAGTGACAAAAATATGCAAGCTCCCTTGTCTAGATAATCCATGTACTTGAATTTCATTTTGTTGATCCAATAATTATCTCACATTAAAGTCTAGGTCAAGTGTTCTCTTCTTCAACTAACTAAATGAATCATCAAGTTGTAGAGTTCTCACTTGATCCTATGGATAATTTTGTATTACATCAATCCATAATCACACATTCATATATCTAATTGAACATATTACAAAATATTAATACAATAAAATAACTATAGTTATTTATTGGATCAAATTACCATCTTGTGCAAGGTCTTAAACATAGTCATAGTCATCCAATGTAAAAATTTGATTATTTCTTTTCATTGTTATTTCATATTGACGATATGTTTGTGAAGGTGTCAATAATTTTTTCTTCCACTCTTCAACCCAATCTATATTCTCACATAATTCATAATCACCTAAAATGAAAAAGTGACAAAAACATGCAAACTCCCTTGTCTAGATAGTCCATGTACTTGCATTTGAACTCTTAAATTAATTTCATTTTATTGATCCAATAATTATCTCACAATCAAGTCTAGGTCAAATTTTCTCTTCTTCAACTAACTAAATGAATCATCAAACTATAGAGTTCTCACTAGATCCTATGGATAATTTTGCATTACATCTATCCACAATCACACATGCATCTTTAAATTTTATATGGAATTCTAAAATTTCAATTACTCAACAACAACAATTCTTTTAACAAATGCTCTAGCTCCATCATGTTCTCCTTTACCATTTCTAGTTGCAAAAAAAATCCACATATGGTGGATATTGTTTTCCTTGTGAGCCCTACTTATCTAGTAAAACATTCAAGAACTCTTGAATTGTCCCATATTATTATCTAACTATGTGTGATGTTCTATCATCTAGAATCATCTTTATCTTAAATTTTATAAAATATATTCAAATAATATTGAAAAAAAATTGAATACTATAACTAGATATCACTCGAATAGAAATGGTACTCCCTCAAATTTTTCTATCATCCTCTATATTATCATTTGCATGTATATACACAATATGAACAAACATAGCCACTTGCACTAAATTGAAATATTGAGATTTACTTTTTCCTTGTGGAGCAATAGTATAGTTTTCTACAAAGTCAACCATTGTTATCATAGTTCCAACTAAAAATGTATTTCTACATGTACAAAATTGTTCATAAACCCATTAGGCATGTTGAGATTGTTTCACATATTTTGGTACAATCACACTCTAAAATTTTGATATGAATCCATGTACACTAACTTCTTTGTGATTAAATCACACAACTATCTAGTTTTTTCATGCTTTAAAGAATACTCAGCATTCTTAAATCTTTTAACATCCCCTAATTGGTCTCCAAAATCATTTTCAATATTTCGATGCATACATTATCCTAAGAATGAAAGGTTGACACAACTAGTGTATTGCCTAGAAACACATGAGCTTAAATAAAATGATTGTCCTTTAGATCTTTCACAAAATAAATCTATTATAAACTCCTTGGTTATTTTAGGTGGCATATCACTACATTCCTACATAATCATGTTAGTATGTAAAGTACAATGTATATATATCAAAAAATATCATAATGAAATTGCATATACATTTTAAACCAAAAAGAAATTTGTTGCTTATTTATTTTCACATACCAAGGCTTAAATTTTTTAAATGAGATCTTTTACTTATAAAAATATTTTCAAGTAACATTAAATCATCTAAAAAGTTTCCATAAAATTTGGTTTGAGTTGTGTGTTAATATGCATTTTGGGTGAGGATCATAATTTTTAGACCCTACTCCTAATTTAAAAATTTCTAGCATTAAATGATACGCCTATACTATTGTGCAATTAGTTTTCAATGACAGACTTGATTTCAATATTCACTTTCATGTCACATGTTGGAAGTCAACCACTCAAACTCCAACATTGGTTGATTGGATTATTTTAATTGCTTTCTCCTCTTGATTTTTTTACAAATATTTTAGGATGTATGTTTAGAATTCCACCAATGTTGCTTAACATTCTTCTATCTAAAGTTGATTTACTTTTAAAAGTAGTTGTTATAGCTCGGTGTGTTACATTTTGATCTTTAGTTCTAATCCTTTTTCAATAGACTCAATGATGCTTGAAAGAATAGATAAACCATGTTTGAGTGATTCTTTTTTTTTTCGATTTCACAAAAATTCCTAACTTTTTCATTATTTTCTCATTTTCTGCATTATCACTAATTACATCATAAGTTGACATTGAAATGATAGTATTTTTTATAATAAAAAAATTAATTTTATAATTTATTGACATGGTTTCTTACTTGTCACTGAGAAATCTTATTAGGAAGATTATCCAAAATATTACTTTCAACTTAAAATATTTTCATTTTCAACAACATATAAGGATTTTCATTTTTAACAAGAAAAAATAATTTTATTTTCACCAATACAAGGATTTTCATTTTGAACAACCAAATGGATTTTTATTTCCACCAACACAAGGGATTTTATTTTCACTATTTATTTTTATAAGTTGTCCAAAAATAGAATTGATCTCAATTGGTATATCCAACTTCCTTTAAACCAACAATATGAATACCATTTATAATCACATTTCATATCATTCAAAGTGGATTTGAAGACATGCCTAGATTCATGCCTATTGAAACATTCACCATATCATTGAAAGGTGAATTTGAAGACATACCAAGATTTGTTTCTATAATACTACTATCTTCCACAACCACCTCTTGAATATTTGCATCATCTACATGCATCCCATCTTCCATGCTCTCTTCAATGTTTTTTTCTTCAGTAGTCATGGAATCAAGTACTTAAATATTATGCATTCCCTAAATCCCCATTCTTCTATCTCGTTGTTATTTTTCCTCCTCTTTATTTGCTTCAATTTCTTCTAGAGTCATGACCCTCCTTTCTTTCCTCTTTTGACAATGTTAGTAAAATTTGATCCCATGAGTACCAAATTTTGAAGTACAAATGAATTTGAACAATAAAAATCCTTAATTTTTATTTCTCCTAAATATGACTCACGATGTACATTATTCTACTGCATAATTGTTCCAATGGTTCACTCCTCCCAAAATTGAATAGAATATTGCATGTAAAGAGCACACAAGACATTAATCAATTAAAAAATATAAAATAAGTCATTGTCATTCATACAATACAACATGTGAAGTTACAAAAAATCATTGGTAAGTCATTTTCAGTAAAATTTAAAAAATTGGGATATTGTTTTCTTTTTCAAAACAAGATCCCATATCCTAAATAGGATTTCATTTTCTTTCAACTTGTTAAAATTTTAAAAAAATGAAACATCCTTTTTTTGGAATAGGATCCTAGTCCATTAAATCTAAATTTTGGGCCTAATTTTCGCTGCAAGTTTTGAATCAAAGAAAGGCTTTGGGAGTTGACCCTTAGTTTTGGACCTACTTTGATCTATACTTGAGTTTCATGTTAGTGTCACTAGAAAAGATTGACTTTGGAAATATGTTTGTAGACTTTTGGGTAGATTTTTTTGATGAAATTAAAACTTGTTATAAATGAGTCTATCAAGATTTCAAATATGTATTTATTTTACAATTAGAATATTTTTCCTATATAAAATATTTATTTATGAAATTGGTCCATTAACTTGAAATAACAAGTTTTCTTTTTTTAATAACGATTTATTTTTATGTTTTTTGAAAAAAAAAATGGTAACCATCCACTCAATTATTCTCAATTTGATAAAATAATTTAAAAAATGATATGTTTAGGCCTACTTATGGTGTATGTACAAGAGGAGTTTTCTAAACAAGTACAACTGATAATTTAAAATAATAAAAAATATTTAGAAAAATATAAAAAACCTTCAATAATCTTCAATGTCTTACAAATCTTTTCCCAAGAGGATTCAAAAAAATACTTTCATTAAGGTCAAAATATGGTTTTTGTACACATGCATGGCATGATCCTAAAAAAGTGACTTTAAAATGGTGGCTTTTAGATATTGTAATGGCACAAATTTTCACCCCACTGTAATTTTCTAATTAGTGTCACCCCTACCTTAGCATAAGGCTCAAAATTTCATACCATTTGTCTATGCTTATTCACTTTTCATTGACATCGCGGACTTCAAATCCTATCCATGTGTCCTAGATGGCACAAGACATGTGTGTGTTGTGAAGATGTCCATGCGGCACACACTCATTCACAAATCTGCAGATGTGTAGAGTGTTGTTGAGGCATTACAAACTACCACCTTGTAGAATGTAATTAATGAATCTGCCACCTATTGACGCTCATTTTTTAATTGGTTCAATATAATCCCATTTTTTTATCCATTGGGTCTTCTACACTCTCTAGAGATTTCTTCAAGCATTCTAGGCACCTCACCATTGAATCTTGAATTCATAGACAACTTCTCACCACGTTGGACAACTTGCAACTCCTTGGCATCGATCTCCATTATTGATCAACCTTCACTCCATCAAGCTTTAGCATTGCGTTCTTGAGGGGAGTTCACTCTTCTCATTTGTTTTGTGTCCTATTAAGCATCCTGTAAATTATCTTTATCACATTCTTGTTATTTTCTATTACATAGTTTTCATCTTCAGTTATCTATCAATGTCTTTGTGTCTCTTTAGTTGTTGTGGAGGTGGAAATATGAAAGAAAATACTTGATTGAGGTGGGTCTACAAACAACCCCAACATTTTCCCCATTTTTATGTGTGCAGGCTTGTAGAGAGGTGAATTTGCATTACTACCTCCATCGAACGTTGAATCACATGCTATCTTATTTATTTTCTTGTGTTTTGTAGCTTAATCGAAATCCATCTATATTTTGTTATTTATATTTTGTTTGTTATCATTATCTTGTTTATGGTCATTCTATTTGTGTATTTTCCTTGTTTCTTGTATCCTCTATACTTTGTCTATACGAGAGATAAGAGCACTACATTTGTGGCTTGTACATGCACTGGCATCCTAAAGTTGTGTGTGTGTGTGTGTATGAGGCAATAAGATTATGGATCTCAATGGTTGTTCTCTATCATTAGATATTTTGTCTGCCATAATCAAAACATTTTAATCAATTGGTATCTTTATTTAATTATTTATGTTTAGTTGTATGTGTGAGTATGAGGTAATAAGATTATGGATCTCAATGGTTGTTCTCTATCATTAGATATTTTGTCTTCCATAATCAAAATATTTTAATCAATTGGTATCTTTATTTAATTATTTATGTTTAGTTATGTGTGGTTTCTTAGTTGTTAAAAACCTATCACATTTAAACATTTTTATTATTTAAGAACTATTTCCAATGCTCATTATCTTGATCCCCTAGCTTTGTGTGCTAGTAGAAGTGAGGTGGCACAAGGAAAGGCCCATCCATTGATATTTTAATCAATATCTAGGTTAGTGTACTTTTTCCTTCTCCACAGATATGCCTATTAAAAATTAATTTGTATCATCTACATATTAATTAAATTACATAATTGTAAAATAGATTTCAATTACTACACTATGTGTTACTGACTTTTTTTAGATTGAATCTTTAAGTGCTTCAATTTTTAGGTCAAGTATGACAAATTTTGAAAATTAGGAAAAAAATCTGCATTTTGGTTGAAACGTGGACTCAACTTCTTGCATGCACCCCTTAAAAATGTACACAAATCCAAAATTATAATGTGTTGTTCCCCAACGTTCATAACCATAATGTACAAAAAGAAAATATAATAAATTATGGAGAACTATATTAATATTAAACTCCATGCCATAAGAAAAAAGACACTAAGTGAGGTGCTCATGTATATTAAACACATACTCAAAGTAGTTGAAGCAATAGTAGGCCTAGTACTCATTAAACATGAGTGAGATGTTTTGGTTGCTCAAAAAATAGTCAGGTAATAATCTCAACACATGTTTTTCTCACTTTATATCCATTCTTGAGAAGGGTGAAATAATTTTTTATGCAACTTGATTTTGTACACTCACCTTATTACAATGGACATGTTTGTGCCTACCACATGCATTAGGACCTTCACTATAGTCTTGGCTCCATACCTTTCTTTGATGCCCACATACTTTTTGCTCAGACTCACCTTTTTCCTCTATGTCTACAAGCATAGAAAACTTCAAACATTGAACTTAACTAAAGATGAAACTCTCATAACCTCTATAACCACATGAATATATGATTTATTATTTTCCTAGAAGTAAACAAGCAATGAAATTGCAAATATCAATAGATTTGGAAAGGTGGAAGAAGAAAAGAAAAGTGTGTTAAATGATTGCATCTTAAAATAATTATTAGAAATAAATGTCTTTCAATTTACATCCAAGAAACATTTATATGCAAAATCAATTCTAATATACCATCTACCATAAAATATTATTGCACAAATTAATGTCCAATCTCCTATCTACCATGAGACATTATTAAACAAATTAATGTTTGATATCCCATCTACCACGAGATTCATCATACAAATTATTATCATTTTTGTTGTCAATTTTCATTTTTTTATACTAAAAGAATAAAAATCAAGGTGTTGACCCTATAACAAATAGGCCAGATGCACTAAAATCATATTAAAACCCATAAATAATACTTTATCAACACGTAGAAGTATTAAGAGTTTAATATTAAAAACATAACAAAGAAAATAGAACCAAAAGCTTAACATCAAAAATAACTAAATGATCTGAGAAAAACCAAAAACCCAACCACTTGGGGCTAACCAAAGACACGGCCCCAATCCTTAGCGAAGAACTTTAAATTCATTGTGGTTTCTTTCCTTATCCCCATCGATCTTTTCCCATTTCCTTATCTAGTCATAGGAAAAGGGAAGTACCCAACCTATGCATGAACTTAGAACTAAATTGATGCAGGAGCATCCTGGGTGTAAGAGCAATCTTGCATCACCCAAAAATATTTCTATTTTTGTATTCAATAAGGGCTATCTTGTGTAGAGCTGCTATTTATGGAAACTTGCTATTTTTAGTAAGTTGGTCTTACGATCTCAGAATGTTCTGATTTTACATGTGGAGGTTCATCTCAGTCATATCAGCCTACCAGCAAAGTTTCATGGCTAGATCAGGTCTAGTTTTGAAGATATTGAGGATTTTCGGTATTGGCAGCAGGGTATAGAAACTTTGAACTTAGTTTTGAAGGCTTTAGAGGCCTCGGATGAGGTAAAAAATTTGGGTGACAGGTGCTTGCATAGGATTGAGCTTGTAGAGCACTTCGTGGCATTTCTGAAATGGGGTTATAATAGTCAATCGGGTCAACTGGTGATGACTTATGGTCTCCGAAAGTCAGGCCACCTGAAATGGCAGAAAATAATTTTCCTTCAAAATTTTTGTTCGGGTTTCAAAAGTTATTTTGAGCCGACTTTGATTTAATAAATTGAAAAATAAAATAATTCTAAGTTTAGTCAACCCTTAGGGCTAAATTTTTGGAACCTTCTCGGGCGGTGGAAAATGCCTATATAAAGAAGGCCTGCAGTGTTGTCTAGGGTAGTTCAGGGTAGTAGATCTGGGTATTGATTCAAGGCTTTGTCCTACAGAATATTGTAAGGGAATGCCCATGTGGCTTTGCATATTCTAATTCTGAAAGTTTGTAATTCCACATTTGTGGAGATAATAAGAAGCCAATTTTCTATTCTTTCATATTGTTGTTGTTGTTTCTTTGTTTCTGTTATGTGTTTTTGGTATTAAGGGGAGCACCCTTCATCATAAATTTTGAGATGCCACCAACTTCTTTTCTAGCTCCTATGTCTTATCTTTGAGTGCTAAGAGATTACCATAAATTGTGTCACACATGGAACATGAATGTTCCTCCTTAAGAAAGTCCACAAGGGTAGACATCATGTTGTCAGAATCTTATAGGTTGGTGCCTTTGGTTTTCTTATTAGTGGTATTCCCTAAGCTCTTTTTCTCCTCCCCAAAATCTTCAAACTCATCTTCCAAGTTCATAAGTTCCTCATTACTATAATCAACAATTATCACTCCCTTACGATTCTCCTTACAATGAGCTACCAGTCTATTAGATATTCTAGGGTTGGGGCAACTTTCATTCTTAACCTCCTCCTCCCTATTACCCTAACCAATGCCTTCCTCTATTTGAGTTTTTTGAAATATACACATGAGACTTCTTCAATTTATTAGTAAGGGGCATTTTTTAGGTTTTCATCTATTCCTTTTTCCCAAATTGTGAGGAGTAAGGATTTTTTTATATCCCAAAGTCCTTGAGCCACCCTACTATTGCTAGTGCGGATAGTATTACAAGTAGACTTCCCATAGTGGGGAATCTAAAACCTAGAAGAGGAAGGAATGGAAAGGGATTTCATAACCAAATTGGTAGTAGAAGGGGTCTCATGACAAAAAATAATTTTCATAATACTTGTTGTCAAGTCCATGAGGATCATCTAAAATAGAAACCACTAGTTGGGAACAAAAAGGTGAGGGTTTTTCAACCACATTAATAGGTTTAGGGGGACACAGAGAAAGATGAAAGTGGTAGAGGAAAAATCAAATCCTAGTGAAGAGGGTTACAAAACTTATTAGGGTTCTTGGTGTTAGAATAACTGAGAGGGGGGTGAATCAATTATCCACAATCCCAAATACAAAATGTAAAACTTCAAAACAAATTCAGCTTATTCTACAACTTGGTAAATAATAATACTAAACTATCTGTGCTTTTACCGATTACCAATTAAATTGTTCATAGTGATTACCAACCAAATTAGATATGCAATATGTAAAGTATGAAAATCAAAAAATCACCACAATAAACACATAACACAAAATATTTAACATGGAAACCCTGTTAAGGGAAAACCCACCTAGGACCGGTAACCCAAAATATTTTCACTCTTCTAAAGTGAGCTCAGTGAGGAGCCAATCATGTTAAAGGTTACAAAACACACTGTAAGGTGTGACCTTGTTAGAGGATTTAACACTAACAGTTATTGTCCAACCAGCATTCACTATGGGGTTGATAGGATAACAATGTACATTCTATGAATGACATAGAAGACTTTCAAGTCTACTCGGTTAAGAGATTTTATCTGATTACAATTGTTAAACTATAACAACAGGTGATCTGAATCCAATACAACTTGATTTGCTGATGTCCAAATCTATTCTTAATCTCATAAAATCCTCTCATCAATATTCCTATTCAATTCATCAACATTCTATAACTTGTTGTCCCTCGGTAAACACTCTCTGATGCTCGGTTAACTTTGTAGTTTGGTTCTCCTTTAACTAATATGATCAGGCATGCATGAAGCTTGTTCACACAATATCTCTTTAGTTTCCTTCTTTCGACATTCTTTTCACAGTGAAACCCTAGTCTCTTAAATAGACAAGTAAACCATTTTCTTTTCATCCATCAGATTTTGCCGCTTAATCTCCTTCGCTGATTTTGCCGCTTAAACCTTCCTCGGCAGATGTTTTTCTATTTTTTCCTTTAGATCTTCCTTGAATTTTTCTAGCCATTGATCTCATAAAAAATTTTATCTTTTCACCTCGAAGTCATACACTTTACAACTCATCAACTTCTATCGGATAAACTCATCATTTAGTTCTTTTGTCCATATTTGGTTAACAAAGAAATGTGTCGGTGAACACAAGCTCGGTTGATACTATGCTCAGTATACAATACACTGCTCAGTGTATATTGGAATGCTTCATTAACTGACCACACTACTTTGTAACATTTTTCTTCTATCTCCATAACAGATTAATGAAACATAATCAAGTCAACAATATGAAGTCATAGACTCATCAATAAGTTACCAAAATTATTCCTTATCCTCATATGTCATATCCATCTTCCTCAATGTAGATATCTTGGTTCTTCATCTTTCTCTTCTCTTCTACAGATGTGTTAGATATTTGCAACTACCATGATAAGTATTGTCACAACTTGTTGACATCAATGACAACATAAATATTGATTCAATTATCTTACATAACACTTTGGTGCTCAGTGATCTCCAATCACTTGTAGTTCTTCAATTATGTTCTCAATCAGTTGTAGTTCATCAATCTCTCCCTTTGGCATTGATGACAACTCAAAAAATATGAAGTATACCATACACATACCAAACATGTATTCTACAACTCTGTAAACACATGTTGTAGCTTCGTATAAGCTCTCCCTAGCTTAATATGTTTAATCACTATGTTACATGATAGTATTGCAAGTGCAAACTATCTTCTACAGATATGATCTTTTCATCTCTCAAATTCCTTCTTTTGTTCTCATCAACTGATCTTCAACACTCTCCCTGACTTTCTCAGATTGTCTCTCCCTTAGATAGATGTTCCAGTATGCTCCTCGGTTATCATACTGTTTATCGCTCCCTTTGACAACAATGCCAAAGAGACACATAAAACATACAACTTTGTAGTAGCCATATAACTCTTTGTTGTATGGTTCTTTTACTGTATGCACCAAATGTATCTCTGTATACCGATGTGCAAATCTTTGTTCCTCAAATCTTTCACAACCTTAGATAGAATCCAAAGTGTGAACTATGATGCATCAACATGAATGATCTTCTGATAAGATTAGGCTGATGCAACCTCCAAATCACATTAGTAACTAGTAGACAAGGGACAGACCCCAAGTCTAGTCCTCAATTATTCAAATGTATCCTTTGGTAGAGGCTTGGTAAATATATCTGCAAGTTGCTCTTTAGATGTAACAAATTCTAGCTTTACTTGCTTCTCCTATACTTGTTCTCTTAAGTAGTGATACTTGATAGATATCTGCTTTGTTTTTTAATGTATCACTGGATTCTTAGAAATGTTTATTGCACTCATGTTATCACAATATATAATCATCGGCTTAGTGATTACCTCATTCATCCCTTCCAACACTTGCTTAATATATGCAATATTTGAACAGTTTGTAGTAGCAGAAACATACTCTGCTTCGGCTATAGACTGAGAAATACAAGACTGCTTCTTACTTGTCCAGGTAACAAGTCTTTCACTGAAGAAAAATTCTCCTCCGATTGTTCTTTTTCTGTCATCCACATTTCCAGCCCAATCAGCATCGGTATAGACTCTTAGTTCAAATTTTCCATCCTTAGGATACCATAATCCATAGTCCTCTATTTTCTTCAAGTATCTTAAGATTCTCTTTTTAGCAACCATGTGTGACTCCCTAGGATTTGCAAAAAATCTTGCAACAATCCCCACAGCATGTGCAATATTTGGTCTACTATGCACTACATACATTAATTTACCAATCATAGATCGGTATAGTGTCTAGTTCACCTCTATAGTTTCATCATCTTTAGTCATTTTGCAGCCTGTGACCATTGGTGTTCCTACTAGTTTAGCATCTTCCATGCCAAATGTTCTTAGTACTTCTTTTATATACTTGGATTGTGTGATGAATATCCCATCATTCTGCTGAATAACCTATAGTCCTAGAAAGAACTTAATCTCTCCAAACATAGACATTTTGAATTTTTTTCTCATCTCATTAGCAAATGATTTACATATGTGATATTTTCCTCCAAAAATAATATCATCCACAAATATTTCAACAATCAGGATAGTATCATTTGATTCTCCTTTCATATACAGATTGTTGTTCTCACTAGTCGCAAATGATTTGGTTCTTAGGATGATGTCTCCTAACAAATCTTACCAGTACCTGATCTCTTCTTTTTTGTTCATCCTGTTCAAGTTCAATTTCTTGCTTAGTAGCCTCTTCCTGATCGTCGGTGTTCCTTTCCTGTTCCTCGGCATTGTTTTCCTAATGCCCAGTTGAAACAGTCTGCGGTTTCAGTTGGTACTCTGGATGTTCAATGTAAGTGAATCTACTGTAATCTTTTGGTTCCATGATGCTCTCTTCACCATTCTTATCATCAAACTCATCAACCCTGACATTAGTACTTTCAATCATTTTATTAGTAACTCTATTTAGACACTTGTAAGCTTTGTTTTTAGTGGAATATCCAAGAAATATCCCTTCATCACCTTTTAAGTCAAACTTTCCATTTGTATCATCTTTCAAAATAAAACATTTGCTACCAAAATTTTTGAAATAACTTACAATCGGTTTGTGACCAAACCATAACTCATAGGGTGTTTTGTTTGTGTCCTTCTTCAGTTGTACTTGGTTTAGAACATAGATAGTTGTGCTAACTACTTCTCTCCAGTATGTCAAGCCACATTCTTCTCTATCATGAGTGTCCTTTCATAATCAACAATTGATCTATTCCTCCTTTCAGCAATCCCATTCTACTGAGGTTTTTTCAGTGTAGAAACCTATCTTTTAATACCATGCTCATTATAATAGTTAGCAAATTCATCATAAATAAATTCACCACCTCTATCAGATCTTAAGCATTTCAGTTCCTTCCCGGTTTCTTTCTCTACTTTTTATTTATACCATTTAAACATTTTAAATGCCTCTGATTTTTCTTTTAAGAACATCACAGTCATCAATCTAGTATAATCATCAACAAACAAAATGAAATACCTATCTCCATAGTAGCTCTGCATTCTCATGGGACCACATAGGTTGGTGTGAACTAGCTCCAAAACTATCTTTGTTGAGTAATCATTTCTCTTAAAAATAGATCTTGTCATCTTACCTTTCTAACATTGATAACACATTACATGATCCGGCTTTGTTAGGCTAGGCAGACCTCTAACCTTTTTCTTTCTACTGATCTTGATCATGTTATCAAAGTTTACATGACATAACCTTTTATGCCATAGCCATGCATCCTCATCTTTCATTATTAAATAGGAAGACTTATCATTATCAAGATAAAACAAGTTACCTTTTGTTTTTGCTCCTGTTCCAACAAGTTTTCCTCTTTCATCAAATATCTTTACTGTCTTGCTCTCAAAAGCTACACGGTGGCCTAAATTGTTAAGTTGTTCCACACTTAGCAAATTATAATTTAGTCCTTCTACCTAATAAGCATTATCACATCTAATTTTATCATTTATCAATAAAGATCCCTTTCCTCTAACCATACAAGGTGTATCATTACCCATTTTTACAGATCCTCCATTATATTGCTCAAGATGATCAAATTTTTCTTCATCACCAGTCATGTGATGGGTACAACCACTATCAATGATCCATGTATCATTTTTATTAACCTTAGAGATAAGAGCTATCTCTACATACCTTTCTTCTTCCTCAGAATCATCCTTCATTGCAAGAAACACTACTTCCACATCATCATCTGTGTCGGTCTCAGTATCATTCTCTTCAGCAATGTAGCATACATTTTTGCCTTTATCATTGTTGTCTCAGTTGTCTTTGTTGTAGTGTCAGTAACTCCTATTTTTTCTTCTCCCATAGCTTCCTTCACCAGATCGATCCTTGTTTCTATTATCTTCTTTCCTATTTGGACATCTAGTAGTAATATGACCAACTTCCTTGCAGTTAAAACATGCTAAAGGTAATTTACCTCTATATCTACCTTTACCTTTAGGTAACCTCCTGGCCATAAGAGCTTCAAGCTCATCAAGCTCATCATCACTATTACTATCATTATCATCATTATTGCTTCTACTACTAGATTTAGCAATCTTCAGAGAAGTCATGAAAGCAGACTCAATAGATGGTACAACACTATTATCAAAGTTATCCAGTTCAAAAGTTGTAATCTTACCGATTAGACTATCAAGAGTGAGAGTACTGCCAGGTGCAGATATCACTTCATGTGTTGGAGATATTCTGATAGCATAAATAGGCAATAGGGTTCTCAAAATTTTGCTTACCACTATTTCTTCATAAATGACACCACGAGATCCTCTGATAGCATTAACTACTTCCTTTATTCAGTTTTTGTATTGCACTATATTCTCTCCTTCTTTCATTTTCATATCATCAAATCTTCCTCTTAAACTTTCAGCTCTGGCTCTTCTAACATTTGCATCACCACTGTAAACTAGAGTAAGTTTATCCTACATGTCCTTTGAGGTAGCACAATCCTTGACATCTTCAAATTTGGCATCTATAAGAGAAACATCAATATCCATCATACTAACATTGTGCTCATGTCTATCTCTTAATTGGTCAAGAGTCAAAGGTCCTGTAGGCAGTGCTAAGTAGCCATTCTCCAATAGGGCGAGGGAAAAATTCCCAATTCCAAATATATGTAGTTTCATTCGGCTTTGCCATATTGTAAAGTTGTCCTTGTTCAGCTTTGGCACTTCCCTCTTATACATTTTGTGATCTTTCTACTGAAGTCCTTAATAATCTATTCCAAGCAACCAACACTCTAATACTAATTGTTAGAATAACTGAGAGGGGGGTGAATCAATTATCCATAGTCCCAACTACAAAATCTAAAACTTCAAAACAAATTCAGCTTATTTTGCAGCTCGGTAAATAATAATACTAAACTATCTGTGCTTTTACCGATTACTAGTTAAATTGTTCATAGTGATTACCGACCAAATCAGATATGCAATATGTAAAGTATGAAAATCAAACAATCACCACAATAAACACATAACACAAAATATTTAACATGGAAACCCTGTTAAGGGAAAAACCACCTAGGACCGGTAACCCAAAATATTTTCACTCTTCTAAAGTGAGCTCAGTGAGGAGCCAACCCTATTAAAGGTTACAAAACACACTGTAAGGTGTGATCTTGTTAGAATATTTAACACTAATAGTTATCGTCCAACTAGCATTCACTATGGGGTTGACAAGATAACAATGTACATTCTATGAATGACATATAAGACTTTCAAGTCTACTCGGTTAAGAGATTTTATCTGATTACAATGGTTAAACTGTAATAGTAGGTGATCTGAATATAATACAACTTGATTTGTAGATGTCCAGATCTATTCTTAAGCTCATAAAATCCTCTGATCGACATTCTATAACTTACGGTCCCTCGGTAAATACTCTCTAACGCTTGGTTAACTTTGTAGTTTGGTTCTCCTTTAACCAGTATGATTAGGCATGCATGAAGCTTGTTCACGTGATATCTCTGTAGTTTCCTTCTTCCGGCATTCATTTCACAATGAAACCCTAGTCTCTTAAATAGACAAGTAAACCATTTTCTTTTCATCCATTAGATTTTGCTGCTTAATCTCCTTCGTTGATTTTTCCGCTTAAACCTTCCTCAGTAGATGTGTTTCTATATCATCCTTTAGATCTTCCTTGAATTTTGCTAGTCGTTGATCTCATAACAAACTTTATCTTTTCACCTCGAAGTCATACACTTTACAACTCATCAACTTCTATCGACTAAACTCATCATTTAGTTCTTTTGTCCATACTCAGTTAATAAAGAAATGCATCAATGAACACAAGCTTGATTGATACTGTGTTCGGTATACACTACACTACTTGGTGTATACTGGAATGCTTCATTAACCGACCACACTGCTTTGTAACATTTTTCATTTATCTCCATAACAAATTAATGCAACATAATCAAGTCAACAATATGAAGTCATAGACTCATCAATAAGTTACCAAAATTATTCCTTATCCTCATATGTCATATCCATCTTCCTCAATGTAGATATCTTAGTTCTTTATCTTTCTCTTCTCTTCTATAGGTGTGTTAGATATTTGCAACTACCATGATAAGTATTGTCACAACTAGTTGACATCAATGACAACATAAAGACTGATTCAATTATCTTACATAACACTTCGGTGCTCGGTGATCTCCAATCACTTTTAGTTCTTCAATCATGTTCTCAATCAATTGTAGTTCATCACTTGGAAATGGTATCAAAGGAATCCTTAATGGAGCTCTATAGTGAGGTAATGAGCTATGGAAAAATGGTTGAGGAGGGATAGGTGGTAGAAGTAGTAAACCTTAATCCTTCCCTCCAAAGTAAAGAATTGCATTAGCATCAAACATACCGGGTCCCATGGTGGTGATGACTTCACTCTATCAAACCCACCATGCAATTTGATGGTTTTTTCACCTTACATAAAGAATAAGGACAAGTTATTGTTTTCAGCCACTTTACTATGTTGTTTCCATCTTTTTCCTCTAATACTCATACACATAGCCTTTGCAAAGACATCTTCATTAACGTCAAAGGAGATACCACCAAATTGCACCTTTTGATTGTCCCAAGAGGTGGCAAATTGGACAAACAAACTCCTCATAACCATTTATACATTCAAGGAACTAAGAAACCCCACCCTCATTGCCAATATGTCAAACAATAGCATCCTCTTTGAACTCATCATGGACACTACCTGCTCAGTGCAAACTCTAAGCCCACTCATTCTCAAATCAAAATCTAAAGCAGTTGCAAACTTAGTGATATCTAACCCAAACAACGAGCTAGATAAAATAGGATGAAAAATAATTAAAAAGGTTAATATGCATGCCAAAAAGAAAGGAATCTTAACTAAATTCCCTCCCACCAAATTTCCAAAAGTGCCTCACTACTTTCCAAAGGTACAATACATGAAACAAAGGAGATATAACCACACACCTACTTTTAAAAGTCCATTATTAATAAATAATAGAGCTTTAACAAATTAGAAGCAATAAATCTAGAAAGAATCCCTTCATAGATATTTTGAGTATAAGATCCAAAATTACCACTCGCAATAGCCAAATCAAATATGAAATCTAAATAAATGAGTGCCTCCATGGCAACCCATGTAAAGGGAAGACACAACATCATCTGACCTCACCACGAAACATAGAGAGGTTGACTAGATTGTTTGAAAGTATATCTGTCATCGTTACAATGCATGGTACTGAAGCTCATGAGGAATGCAATATGTGTATAGTTTCATGGTCTCTTGGGAGGAATATTTGCAATAAAGTTGAGATAATGCCTTTAACAATTTGATTTCTTGAAAGCTAATGTTGCACATGTTATAGAAGTTCAAAAATGAATGAACACAAAATGACCACTCATTGCACATTAGTAATAAGGACAAACACAACATGTCTACATGTATTCTGAATTGCACTGATAAAATTGTCTTGATATCTTATTAAACACTATCATCAACATCGAGTAATTATATTTATATCAATTTTTGTGTTACACATTCCCATCCAATAAAATTTTTAAAAATGACAAAATATTTATAATATTGCTAACCACAAGTTGAGAATACTTGTAAATTAATAAAATAACATTAAAAAAAATTGTAGTACCTATAATAAGGATAGTGGAGGATAATTCACACCTTAAAAGTGTCTTTTACAATCCCAAGAAATCCATTCTTAATACCCAAATAGTTTTATTTCAAACTCTTCTTTTTCAATTTTCTTTTTACCAATGTAAAATTAATTAGTAACTATTCATTAAAAAAGTGACAAAAGTTTCTATTGTTTTGGATTCGTTAGATTGGCAGGCAAAGGCTGCTGAGGTTGAAGAAGGTTGGATCAAGGTAAACATTCCAATAAGTCTTCGCCTTCATTTGATATGACCCTTTGATCCCATCAGAAGGGTGCTAAAGGGAGATCCTAAGTTTTGGACTTTTCTTTTGCGCTTGCATGGAGTTTTCGTGTTGTGATTGTTCTAGGTTTTGGGAGCCTTTTACTAAAACCCTTATATTGGTCTTGACCCGTTCCATTTAGTGGGCTTTCTTTGCTTATATTTTGAGACCTTCTTGTAAAGTGTTTTGGGTCCCTTCAAACCCTGTTTTTAACCATAATAAAAAACTATTTATTAAAAAAGTGACAAAAAATAGAATATTACACTATAATTTATTTCTTATTAAAATGTCTTAGACAATATGAAAAAATTAATCAATAATATTAACTTCAAGAAATAATTATTTTATTTTATTTTTTATTGAAGAGATTTAAACTAAGTACCATTTAGATGCTTACAACATTACTATGCCATTACACCAAGTGTCCTAAAAAACATAATCATTTGTAATTGATTGACTAAAAAAATATTAATAACCATTAATGACATTAGATTTACTACTGACATTGTGTAAGAGTTTTCTTTTCAGAGGATGAGAGAATGCATAAGGAGAGAGAAAATCCATGATCCATTAATAACTATGTCATAGTTAGGCCTATTTATTTACAAAACAAAATAACACATTACCCACTAGTTCCATATATTTTTTATTTTTATAAATAACCATGCAATAGTCCGACTTTTCCATTTACAATAAAATAGCACATTCCTAGGTGTTCTAAATATTGTATGCCCATAATTGATAAAAACATAGTAATTAATTGATATATTTTTTTTATTAATAACCATGCAATAGTAAAAAAAAAAATTATTTACAAAAAAATAGCTGGTTACCTAAGAGTTCAAAATATTGTATATCTAAATGTTTAAAACATAGTAATTGATTGATAACTTTTTTATTAATACCCATGAAATAATTTACCAAAAAATAGCACATTACATGTAAATGCTAAAAACATAGTAATTGATTGATAATTATTTTATTAATAATCATGTTAGACTTATTAATTTACAAAAAACATAGCACATTACCTAGGAGTTCCAAAAATTATATACCTAAATGTTAAAAACATAGTAATGAATTGATAAGTTTTTTATTAATAACCATGCCTTAGTCAAGCTTTTTCATTTACTAAAAAAATGGCACATTATCTAGGTTGTTAAGAATATGGCAATTGACCATGTAATACACCTAAAGTTAAAAATATAGTAATTGAATGATAATCAGTGTTTCTCTTTTTTTTAAATAGTACATTACCGAGGAGTTTCATGAGTACATTTTCTAGGAGTTCCAGATAGATACGTGTTAATCATAATATTTTTTAAGGTGACGCGTGAGAAGTAAGAACAACACCACCACCACTCAACATAGTAATTGATTGATAATCAGTATTTCTCTTTTTTTTTTTAAATAGTACATTACCTAGGAGTTTCATGAGTATATTTTCTAGTAGTTCCAGATATGATGCGTGTTAATCATTTTATTTTTTAAAGTGACGCGTGAGAAGTAAGAACAACACCACCACTCAACCAACACCTATGAAATGAACTCAATACTTTTTTATTAATAATCATATAGTAATCACACAATTTTTATTGAAAATAATGCAGACGCAATAATTAGTCACCCTATTTTCATTTACCAAAAAAAATTAGGAATTTCAGATAATCTGTAGTCGTAGAATTTGGTGGGATTCTTTTGGTACGTTGAATGTTTGCCGATAACTGAATTTCAATATTTGGTATCAGTCAGAGTTTGGATTAGTTTGCTTAGAGAAGTTAAGCAATTGTTTCATAGACAGTGCTACATTGGCAAGAACATCTATTCTGATAAAGCTAATACACTATTGTCCATATTCCTCCTGGATTTTTAATATGTAAAGCGATTTTGGTTCTCCTAAACTGTACTTCTGTGACTTTTACAAGATGGTTTGGTTTTTGTTTGTGTTAATTGTCAGCGCATCTGCTGCAAACTTGGATTTTCAGGCACTGATGGAATTCAGAAGTAGCCTTGAAAAGTCAGAAGCAATTGCTGATTGGAGCATGCATTCTTCACATTGTGAATGGACGGGATTAAAATGCAAGGGAAACGATGTGGTATCTCTTTGTCTTGTCAAATCTGGTTTGCAGGGGAAGATATCCCCACATCTTGGATTTATTCAGGGGTTGGAGATTTTGAATCTTTCAAGCAACCTGCTTTATGGTAGGATACCCTCTGAGATATGGAACCTTAAAAATCTTAAGGTGTTGGATCTCAGTGGGAACAGGTTATCAGGGACTATTGATTCTAATCTAAAGGAGCTTATAAACCTGGAAGAACTAGTGCTGGGCAGAAATGGTTTTACTGGCACAATAATTCCTGAGTTGGGTTCTCTTACAGGCATGAAAGTTCTAGATTTGAGCTATAATTTCTTCAAAGGAGAAATACCAATTGAGCTTGCAAATTTGTTGGCTCTCGAATCCCTTCAGCTGGGAGGGAACAAATTGGTAGGTCCAATTCCGCCTCAGTTTGGTAATCTGACAAAACTATCAATGCTTGACATTAGTGAAGGGTCACTATGCGGAGATCTCCCTCCTGAAATTGGTAAGCTCAAAAATTTGCAATATTTGAGGATAAATAATAACTCTCTTTCAGGAAGGATTCCTCCAGAGATTGGAGGTATGGTGAAGTTGATAGACTTCAGCTTGGGATTCAACAGCATTTCTGGTCCCCTGCCATCAGAAATAGGCAATCTTGTAAATCTGGTAAACCTTAACTCACCCTCTTGTTTGCTTCAAGGACCCATCCCTGATGAAATTGGAATGTTGAGTAGTCTAGAAAAATTGGACCTATCAAACAATCCTCTATCTTGTTCCATCCCAAAATCCATTGGTAAACTACAAAATCTTACATTTTTGGGCCTTGCAAATGCTGAACTATATGGTTTAATCCCTGCAGAGCTTGCTCGATGTAAGAACTTGGTTTCTATTGGTTTATCATTGAATTCTCTCACAGGTTCTCTTCCTGATACTCTTGCAGATCTAAACTCTGTTGGCTCATTTTTTGCAGAGAAGAATAAATTAAGTGGGCATCTACCATCTTGGTTGGGATCATGGAAGAAAGCAGAGAAAATCCTGCTTTCTTCAAATCAATTTATAGGGCATATTCCTGAAGAGCTTGGTAATTGCTCCTCATTAACCCAATTGGAACTGGCCCACAATCAATTGACAGGGTACATTCCTTCAGAGCTTTGCAATGCAAAGATGCTTGCAGTGATTAATTTAGAGGTCAATATGTTTCAGGGGACTCTTGACGGTACATTTATCAACTGCAGAAATTTGACAAGCTTGAGCTTGGCACGAAATCAAATTAGAGGGAGAATACCTGCATACTTGGGGAAGCTTTTTATCAAGGTTTTAAACCTGGATTTCAACAATTTCAGTGGTACAATACCTGATGAGATATGGAATTCAACAACCCTCGTGGAATTCACTGCTGGGTACAACTTTCTTCAAGGCTATCTCCCTCCTGAAGTGGGCAATTCCAGGACATTGAAACATTTGATTCTTGATGGGAATATGTTAGAAGGAAAACTACCAAAAGAAATTGGAAAATTGGCAATCTTGTCAATACTTTCTTTAAATGGTAATAGTTTGGATGGTCACATTCCCTCAGAGTTATTTGAGTGTAGTGGTTTATCAACTCTGAACCTGGGATCCAATCATCTAAACGGATCAATCCCTAAGGATATAGGAAAACTAGTGCAACTGGAGAGTTTAGTGCTTTCTCATAATTATCTTTCAGGGTCCATTCCTGTTGAAATTTCGCTGGGCTTCAAGCTGCACACAGTCCCATCTAACAGCTACCTGCAGCACCGAGGAATGTTTGATCTGTCTTGGAATCAACTTTCAGGGCCCATACCAGAAGAACTTGGCAACTGCACTGTTATAGTAGAGTTGTTACTTAATAACAACCAACTTTCAGGAAGAATACCCAGCTCCCTCAGTGGTCTTACAAACCTAATAACGCTGAATTTGTCTTGTAATAATTTGATAGGTGAAATCCCAGTAGAGATTGGCTTATGCAAAAAGCTTCAAGGCATGGCCTTAGGCAATAATCAACTCACTGGCATGATTCCTGAGGAGCTTGGAGACTTGACCAGTTTATTTAAACTGAATCTTAGTGGTAACAGACTATATGGTCAGATTCCTGATACAATCGGACAGTTGGTTGCTCTTTCTCACTTCGATGTCAGAAACAATGAGTTGTATGGTGGATTGCCCCAATCCCTTGCAAACTTGGTAAACCTCGTTGGCTTATATGTGCAACAAAATAAGCTCAATGGCAGCATTGTAAATTCTCTGTTTACTCTTCTAACTCTCACATATTTGGATCTGCACAGCAATGAATTGACAGGAAACATAACTCCAGAGCTCGGTAATCTTGCAGAGCTTACATACCTGGACTTTTCTGAAAATCATCTCATGGGAAGGATCCCAAATGAATTATGTGATCTTATGAAGCTCAAATTTCTCAATCTCTCAGATAATGCACTGGAAGGAGATATTCCTGATGGTGGTGGATGCAATAATCTTAGTGCATTATCTTTTCAAAGAAACAAGGCCCTGTGTGGAAACGTCATTGCCCAAAGTTGCAAGGGCGGGCCCATTAGGATCAGAACTGACTCAGTCATTGGAATCATGATAGGCATCATATTTCTTATGCTTTTATTTGTATATGGTCTATTCAGAAAAGTTAAATTATCTCAACAGAAGCCATTGATTTTGACCGAGGTCACTGATAAGTTAAGACTGAAGCCTGTTATTGAGTCTGACAATAACTATTGGATAACCAGCAGCAGGAGCAGGTCAAAAGAGCCTCTGAGC
Source organism: Chamaecyparis obtusa (assembly GCA_027943335.1). NCBI lineage: Eukaryota > Viridiplantae > Streptophyta > Pinopsida > Cupressales > Cupressaceae > Chamaecyparis > Chamaecyparis obtusa. The sequence continues at coordinate 87,346 of BSBK01000543.1, forward strand.
ATAAATCTAGCCACATTTGAGAGGCCTTTTATTCGCTTTCCACTAGATGATATCCTCCACATCACAAACAATTTTTCTAGGACCAAGATCATTGGAGAAGGTGGCTTTGGTACAGTTTATAAAGCCACTTTTCCTAATGGAAGAACAGTGGCTAT
>BSBK01000543.1:92500-130000 GCA_027943335.1 Chamaecyparis obtusa
ATCATCTGTAATTTAATAAAATTAATTTAGTTAGTTCTGAAAAAATATAATAATCATTAGAAATAATTATTAAACTTAAATCACAAATTAAACACACCACCAATTTGATCTTGCTCATTTATTTTGTTTCTCTTTAGAAGATCTAAAATCTTCAACACATGTTTCCTCTTTTTGCCCACTGACAATCACATACATGTAAATCTGATCAAAATTTCCTAACGAGGTACCATTTTGTTGGATTAGTTTGGCTTCTTATCTTATATGTATCAAGAAGAAGATCGTGGGGATAGCAGTCTATATCAGCTATTGCTTGTGATCTCTCTAAAGCAGTTATATAATATCTTTCCATTTTGAAGTTAGTCAAGAAGCCAGATAACTGTAGATATCTTTTGTTTTTATAGTATGGTTGTACCCTATGGAGAAGCGTATGAATTAGCCAATTCATTCTCCTTGTGCATTTCCTAGAACGGTCACTTAAATAGTGACTCTTAATGTGACAATGGTATGACTCTATAGCTGCATTAGTTTCTTGGTTTGCATGAGAGAAACTTCAAAAACAATTCGCCCACATCTCTATACAAAAACATACGATGTCTGAGTTTACACTATAGCCAAGTTAAAAGATGTAAATGCGTATAAACCATAATGGATGTTTTGAAGAACTTACCAATGCATCTGTCATCATGACACCAAGTTTTCTTAAAATACTCAATAAATTGCTTCTCTTCTTTAAAATCCTCTATGAAGTTGTTTATCAAATGATTAATGATGTCTACATCGTCACTCATTGCATACATTATTTCACCCAATCTATTAAACATTTTTGTTCCAACATCCCTATTACTCACAAACCTGGATTATAAAAATTATATCAGACTATGATGTTTAAGCATGTGATTTTTCCTATACTTTAATTAAATTTTGACTTACTTGTACACATTCTTCAACCATGCTCTACGTACATGCCAAATACATAAAAAGTACTCGACAATTAAAGGTTGATCTACAAGTTACATTATAAAAGTTAGTAAATAAAAATTGCATTGTAACAAAATTGATTGTTAAATGAAAACTCAATTCTTGCTGAAAATCAGGAAAAAAATATTTTTTTAAATGAAATATTAAACAATTACACTCTTATAAATATAAAGTAAGGTTGATAAAACCTGATTGCTTCAATCTCAGCACTAGCATCATCTGTCATGAATGCATTGACATGCCAATCTTCTTTATATTCTTTCCCTCTTTTGTAAACCTCTTTTAGCCATTCATTTATATCCTCAATTTTATTTCATGAGGATATGGCCCATGCAACAGGCACACCTAATTCTTGTTCATCAAAAACAAGCAAGGTATATAACTCATACTGCACATGAATAAATCAATGATACATTATTTTTTTGGATAAATTAGACAAGAAATTGATTAAGATCCTGTTGCCCCACTTTTCATCCTATGGCTATGCTGTCAAGTGGAAATTTTGGTGTCACAGTCATGTCTATGTCTAAGTCTAAGTCTTCCCTAGGGTAGGATGATTTTGCCAGGTTCCCCTCACTTTGCCTTCTTAGTTCAAGCCAATTGGGTGGTTCTAAAGTCTCTTTATCATTGGGTAGGTTATAGTTCCTAACCTGGCAAAGTCTTGATGCTCCAATTGATTCTTTTTCTCAAGCAGGTAGATGTTTGAAATACATGATCTTCAAGTGTGTGCAAAGAATCAAGAAGAAGATACAGTGACAGAGCCGTGTGTTCAATCTTATTACATTGTCACCACCCGAGCTCAGCTGGCCGTAGCATCTTTTTAATGTTTCTACTCGAGCTCAAAATGTTTCAACAGTCTTCGCCTATGTCGGGTTTTATAATCCTTCATTACCTTTTGATTCATCTTTGACGGGCAGGTGAACGTCTCTTTATTTATCCGACAGCATCACTTAAGTTAAAGATTTCCCACGTGTCCAGGATGGTGGAGCTTTGAGAGGAGAGCCGAGCATTAACCTTGCCATGCATTTGTGATAGTTAAAAAAGAGCGGTCGCATGATCGCATGGATTAAAATAATACCATGTGATCATGCGAGAAGGAAGCCTGCTGGGACCCACCTATGCTAACTGTGCAGTTGCAATCATGCTTATGGAAATTGACCAATCATGGAACGGTCGCATGATCGCATAAATAAAATTATTACCATGCGATCATGCGACAAGACGGTGGAAGCCCTGCGGTCTCCAAATCTACGGTCCCTGCAAGATCGCATGACTGGAAACCGGTCTTACGATCATGTGAGATGCAGCCACGTGGACTCCTCAGCAGATGCGGGCCTGGTTCATGTTTTCACTTTGGTCAGAATTGATGGTAGCCTTTCTTTTCGGCATAGCGGGATTGAGACACGTGGTGGTGGGCCCAAGAGAGAGTATTGTCATCAAGCTTGGGTTAAAAGAGAGCATCATTTATTATTAAAGTATTCAATATCAATGTGAGGATCGTGATTCCAAATCGGCGGTTCCCGCTTTGTCGCTAAGCCATGGAAGATTCATTGCGATCATGCGGGATCTCGCCACGTGTTCCGGTGGTGGGTCCTTGGGCGGTGACTGGTCTAGTTTTCATTGGCCGACGAGGTAATACATTGGCAGTGGGGCCTAAACTTTTAGTGAGGTGGTGGTGGTTAGGAGATCTACGGTGGTCGTAAGATCTCATGGAATCTTCTGACCCCATGAGATCTTGCACCCGCCATTAGATCTAAATCTCAGTCAAGGTGGGCCTGGGGTTGGTAAAGTGGATGCGCGGCTGCGCGATTAAGGGATTTCGCATAGTCGCTGGATAAAACTGGGGTTAAGGAAAGGATCATGCGACTCGGTGACTAAGAGGAGATGAACCCAGGGTTAACTTAGAGTTAAGTTTGCAGTAAGGCTCGAGGTGGGTCTGAATGTGTTGACATGTTGGTATGCTCGCTTTCAATTGGCTTTTGACTAGCGATGTGGACTTTGACCTTTCATAGGGGCTTGCGACTATTTTGGGGATGATCCAGATCATCTGATTTTCTGGGAAGGATGGGATCAACGATCGTGTTTTAAACAAAGAGATGGTAACCGTTGGGGCCAGAATTTGAACATTTCTACAGGATTTTTTTTGCCAGTTGTGATTTGCAGACTTTCTCAAGCCAAATCAAATGAAAGGATAAAGTCTTATCAATTCCTCCTTGTTGTGATGTCGAAACACCTGTCTTCAGTCTTTTCAAATTCTGGAATTTGAAACACTTTGTATTCCCATGAGTGCTATGTATTGTAAAACTCTATATATACTATTAAAGAAATCAATATAGGGGTAGGCAAATTCTGGTGTGAAATTGATTGCAGAGACAATCAAATCTGATACCATCTATTTACTGTCCAACTATATCTGATGTCATTTCATTGCATTAAATTGAAAATGGTGAATGAACAGAGTTTTGTCTCATTGTTTTCAGTTTGATTAATCAGTAGAATAATCAGAGAGTTATAACTGGTTGTGAAATTGCATCAGCATACTCCATTTGCATTTCATACATAATCATACTTTCATAATATGCATTTTCATATTGTTGTGTTGTGAAATTCATAAGATTTTTGAGATCATCAACATAACATCTCTGCATTTAGACCCCGCCTGAGATTTCACCTATCTGGGTGGAACTCGGTTTCCTCTACTGTTCTCTAGTTAAGAACATACTTGCAGTAGGGATTAGAATTGAAACAAAATTCATTGAATATTTTTCACATAGGGAGTTGTACCTCAATTCAGAGGGAAACTAGATATTCTCAAAAATAGTTTCCCAACTGTTGAGTGAAGTTGTTCTTTGATACAAATTGGGCAAATAAAAGGAGTATAAAAAGAAGAACAGTCTGTTTACCAACATATTTTTGGCGACTCTACTGGGGAAGGAAAAATAGTCACGTGATCAAAAAGTATTTGAAAACATACACAGAGCTTGAAAGAAGGTCAAGGAGTGAGTTACAAATAGCATTGGTAATCAGTCACTCTGGAGCAATCAAGATACTTAAGGAGTGATAGGGAAAAAGGTGAGGAGGATCCAACTTTCCAGAATTTAGAAGCACTTGGATTTCCCTTGTTAGAAGTACCTCGTCGAAAAGGTGGGCGTCAATCTAGAAGCAGGCCTTCATCACCACCAAAAGTAGTAAGTACATTTTCTACAACTTGCCAAGTATTGACTTTGCACAGGGTTGTTCCTCCACAAGTTATCAATTTTCCATAATATCCTCTGCAAAATCAACTAAATATGGCTGCACCTTGGGCAACTGCTACTAGGCCACTCAATTTTGCAGCTTACCATCATCTTCCTTCTGGTTCCCGAAAGAATATGCCCAAGTTTGCAGGAGATGGGAAGATTACTACAAATGAACATATAAAAGCATTTTTCACAGCTATAAATATTTTGGGAGTTAATCATGAAGATGTTGCAATCTGATTATTTGTTGAAACCCTTACTGAAGCGGCTACAAATTGGTTTTATCACTTAACTGATGGAGCTATCACTAGTTGGAACGCCATGAAGACAGCTTTTGAAAGTCATTTTAAAACTGCTGAAGATGAATATGCTTTGTTGGCTCAATTAACATCAGTAAAGAAACTTCCTTCTATGAGCATGAGAGATTTTGTTGCCAGCTTCAACAAGATTACCAATAGAATTCCAATAGCAGATAGACCCACAGCGGGTAATCTGAAAATATTCTTTATCAGTGCTATGCCTCTTGAAATTAACTTCGAATTAAGAAGATCTAGACCTACAAATTTAGAGGCAACTCAAAGGACTGCGATAGAGTTAGAAGATGACATGATTTCAGTAGGAAGGTGGAAGCGTGAAATTCAGAATAGAGCTAGTACTAGTGGAACCACTTCATCAGAAGAAATGATTCAGAAGTTATCTAATGAGATTATTACATTGAAGAGGCAGCTTCCAAAATTCAATAATTCATATCAAAGAAACTTTTCAGGGCAAACTAGTGATAATAATAACAAACCTTTCCAATTGCCTGGATTACAGCAGAGGTTAGCAATAGAAGCTCCACCTAAAAAAGTGAATGGACGTGTACTTCACTTGACCACTAATCATGATAGTGAAAATTGTCCGGATGTGATCAGTAGAATGCAATTTTTGACTATCAATGAGCCCAGTTCTCCCCTATCCAGTGATGAGACTAAAACATGCTCAAATGGTGACTCTGAAAATTTATTTTTAGAGTATGTATCAAATTCAGAGAAGCAGGGAGAATGTTATGCCACCATTAATGGACATACTTATAATGTACTCACTAGAGGACAAAAGGCAAAGGTGCCTGCTGATTCAAAAGATGTTCCAGCAAAGCAAAGTCAACCAGCATCTAAAACACAAGGTACTAATAAAGGGTGGAGACTTTACAATCCGGTAAGGAGTGCAATTCCTTTGACTTTATTCAGTTTTGCAAAGATTCTAAAATTCAGATTTCTGCCATTGATTTTCTTAAATCGCATCCCAATGAGTTGAAAAGATTTATTGAGTATTGTAGAGATGAAAATATAGAATTAAATCATGCTGCAACTTCTGGATTAGAGGATGAAACATTGACTACAAACCTTTTCAATGAAGTTGAGAATTCTGTCCTAGCTACTTTTCCTGGGCAAAAACCAGAACCATCCTATGTTTCATTGTTTATCAATGGGTGGAAGTTAAGCAATTGTATTATTGATTCTAGAGCTTCAAATAATGTGATGCCTTACACAGTGGCTAAAGCTCTAGGCTTAACACTTACTAAAGCCAATGGCAGATGTTATGCAATGGATGCCAAACAAGTGAGTCTGGTGGGTCAAATCAAAGACATACAGGTTGCATTGGCGGCATATCCCGAAAAGAGAATACTTCTAACCATTCTAGTTGCAGACATTCCTGTTAGTTATGGCTTGTTGTTGAGCAGAAGTTTTTGCAGGGATTTAGGTGTAGAGATTAAATTAGATTGGTCTCAAGCAATAATTCCTATTGGTAACAAAAGAGTGAAATTAGAACCTGAGGAGAAATCTAAATTCACAGTTCAAAAATCAGACAATCCTAAGGCCCAAATTTTATATCAAGAGTTGGAGTTTGGTAATTACATGTTGTATACAGAGGATGATGCTGTGGAAAATGAATTAGAAAAATCAGAATCTAAAAATTCTGGAAAAGAAACACAAATCTGGACACTAGAATTTGATGGTAGCTGCTCATTATCTGGTTCCAGTGCTGGTATTATTTTAATTTCTCCAACTGGTGAATTAGAGCCTCTAGCATTTAAATTACAATTTAATAACACCAATAATAGTGCTGAATATGAGGCATCATTTCTTGGCATCATAGCAGCGAAGGAAAGAGGAATTAAAATTCTAAAAGCCCAAGGTGATGCAGAGCTGGTTGTAAAACAAGTGAGAGGTCAGTATTCAGTGAAAAATCATAAGTTGAAAAATTACTGGAACAGAGTTTGGGATGAAATTGAACATTAGATGCATTTTCTATAAATTATGTCCCTAGAGAAATGAATATGAAGGCAGACTCTTTGGCTGTATCAGCATCCTTATTGCTTCCTCATCTGGATTTTAAAGATAAGAAATACCAGATTGAAGTCATCTACAGGCCATCAATACAAGACAATATAGAAGATTGGCAGATTTTCAATGATGATAAAGGTCTGCAGCTATTTTTGGAGAACGATGAAGGTCTTGAAGATGAAAGTAATTGTTTGGATGATTCTATAGAGAAAGAAAAACATGAAAATTTAGGGATTACACAATTGAAAAGTAATACAATTCCACCTTAATTTTGTGTCTCTAGAAAAGCTCTTCAATCGGCATGATATGTATGTAAAGAAGAAAAGAGCACAGAAGGGGCCAACTACATGAGAGTTTGAAAATATAAATATTGGGATAGATGTCAATCCCAAAATGATAAATATTGGTAAATGTTGTACACTAGAGGAAAAGGAGAAGGCAAAGGAATTGTTTCAAGAATATCAAGACATCTTCGCCTGGAGCTATGAAGATTTAAAGAGTTTCATGAGTGGAAATTTCAAACACATGATTCCTCTGAAACCAGATGCTATACCTTTCTAGCAAAAATAGAGATGTTATAATCCAAAGGTAGCAGATGCCATTTACAGGGAAATTGATAAAATGTTGAAAGCTAGAATTATTTATCCAATACATCATTCTACATGGGTTGCAAACATTGTGACTGTAAGAAAGAAAAATGGTGAAATTAGAATATGTGTTGACTTCCAGAATTTAAACCAAGCTTCTTTGAAAGATAATTATGCATTGCCAAATATGGATCACTTACTACAGACAGTGGTCGGAGCCGAGATGATGTCTATGCTAGATGGCTTTTCTGGATACAATCAAATTGAAGTGGAAAAGAAGGATCAACACAAAATAGCTTTTACAACTCCTTAGGGTACCTTTGCATATCACAGAATGCCATTTGGTTTTATTAATGCTGGTGCTACTTTTCAGTGAAGTATGGATGCTTCTTTTGCTGATATGAAGAACAAAATAATTATGATTTACCTTGATGACTTAACAGTGTTTTCTAAGAAGAGGAAGGATCACATAGATGATTTGAAGAAAGTGCTACAGCGATGCAGGGAGCATGGTATATCTCTAAACCCAAAGAAGTTAGTATTCTGTGTGATGGAAGGAAAACTATTGGGCCATATTGTGTCACAGGAAGGAATAAGGATTGATCCAGAATGTGTGAAAGCTATTCAGAGATTAAGCTTGCCTTCAAATAAGACTGTTGTTAAATCTTTCTTTGGCCAAGTTAATTTTCTTAGAAGATTTGTTCCTGATTTTTCAGAGATTACCAAATGTATTGTAGATATGATGAAAGGTAATGCTGTTTTCAAATGGAATGAGTAGGGAAAACAAGCTTTCAATGAAATTAGGGAAGCAATTACTAATGCACCAGTCCTAAGTCATTCGGATTATAAAAAAGATTTTATTATATACTGCTATGCTTTAGAACACACATTGTCTGCAATTTTGATACAAGAAAATAAAGAAGAAATTCAGTCACCTATAGCATTCATGAGTATACCTTTGAAGGAGCATGAATTGAAGTACTCACAATCAGAGAAACATGCATATGCTGTAGTGAAAGCATTGAAGAATTTCCATTTCTATATTTTACATTCACATTCTTTAATTTTTGTGCCTGATATTGCTGTGAAAAGTATTTTAACCCAACAAGATGTTGGCTGCAATAATAGAGGTTCATGGATTGCCAAAACTCAAGAATATGATATTGAGATTAAGCCTGCAAAATTAGTCAGAGGAAATGCATTGTGTAAAGCCATAGCAGAGAATTTGGAAGAAGAAGAACCGGCAGCAAATCAACTGGTTTTAAATGTAAGTCTCCAAGATCCTTGGCTTGAAAATATTGCATACTTTTTAACTTATGGAGAATATCCGGAAGGATTGACAGCCAAACAGAGAAGGGATTTAAAATTAAAAGCTGCTAAATATGTGATTTGGGAAGATAAGCTCTACAAGAGATCAATTGATGGCACGTTTTTAAGATGTGTTGATAAGCAACAACAGGAGCAGTTGCTGAAAACTTTTCATGATGAGGCTTGTGGAGGAAATTTTTCTTCTTCAGTCACAGCTTTTAAAATTCTGAGGCAATGTTATTACTAGCTTGGCATGTTTAGAGATGCATATCATTGGGTGGCTAAATGTGAAAAGTGTAAAATATTTTTTGGCAAACCACAGTTAGCAGCACTTCCATTAAAACCAATTATCATAGATGGTCCATTTCAGCAGTGGGGCCTTGACTTCATTGGTCCAATAAATCCAGCATCTAGTGCGGGGCATTCTTATATAATTACAGCTACTGATTACTTCACAAAGTGGGTTGAAGCTAAAGCAACCAAGAAGACCACTTTTGAGGTAGTGTGTGAATTCATAAAGGAGAATATTATGGTAAGGTTTGGAGTTCCTCATAAATTGGTAATGGATAATGCTGCTTACTTTTCATCTATTGAAATTACTAATTTTTGTTTTGAGTATGGTATCTTAGTCAGCCATTCATCTGATTATTTCCCACAAGGAAATGGTCAAGCAGAGTCAAGTAATAAGAATTTGATCAATATTGTTAAGAAATTGGTGTTAGATAATCATAAAAATTGGCACAAAAAGATACATGAAGCACTATGGGCTGATAGAATGACTCCAAAGAGAGCAATCGGGATATCTCCATTTGAGTTAGTGTATGGAGTTGAGGCAAGCCTTCCATTACCACTAGAGTTGGCAACGTGTAAGTTGAGGACAGTCATAGAGGATGATATTTACAAGGATGGTTTGGAGAAAAGAATCATGTATTTGAGCAAGCTAGAAGAAGAAAGGGAAAGAATGGTGGATCACATTACTCAACATCAAATGAAGGTGAAGAACTTGTTTGATAAGAAAGCTAGATCCCATAAATTCATGGTTGGAGATCTTGTTTTGCTATGGGATAAGAGGAGAGCTCCCAAAGGGATGCATGGGAAGTTTGAAACATTATGGAAGGGTCCCTATACTATTCACCAGGCTTTTGAAAAGAATTCTTTCAAGCTAGCATATCCAAATGGAGAGGTACTTCCCTTGACCTATAATGGTCAAGATCTAAAGCTATATCAAATGGTTAATTGAAAACAAGTATCCCCTGTTCTGTACTATAGTTTTGTTCTAGTGTGTGTGTTTCCTAGTTTAGTTTTCCCTTTTTCTTTTGTGTGCATTAGCTTCCTTGTTGCTTTGTTTCCCTTGTTCAGTTTTGTTGTGTTGCTACCCTTTCATTCATGTGCGAAACCAGAGATTCAAGATTCATTGCTTAAACATGGGAATGTTCAAGTCCCCAGTTGGAGCCAACTGTTGCCCCACTTTTCATCCTATGGCTATGCTGTCAAGTGGAAATTTTGGTGTCACAGTCATGTCTATGTCTAAGTCTAAGTCTTCCCTAGGGTAGGATTATTTTGCCAGGTTCCCCTCACTTTGCCTTCTTAGTTCAAGCCAATTGGGTGGTTCTAAAGTCTCTTTATCATTGGGCAGGTTATAGTTCCTAACCTGGCAAAGTCTTGATGCTCCAATTGATTCTTTTTCTCAAGCAGATAGATGTTCGAAATACATGATCTTCAAGTGTGTGCAAAGAATCAAGAAGAAGATACAGTGACAGAGCCGTGTGTTCAATCTTATTACATTGTCACCACCCGAGCTCAGCTGGCTGTAGCATCTTTTCAATGTTTCTACCTGAGCTCAAAATGTTTCAACAGTCTTCGCCTGTGTCAGGTTTTATAATCCTTCATTACCTTTTGATTCATCTTTGATGGGCAGGTGAACGTCTCTTTATTTATCCGGCAGCATCACATAAGTTAAAGATTTCCCACGTGTCCAGGATGGTGGAGCTTTGAGAGGAGAGCCGAGCATTAACCTCATCATGCATTTGTGATAGTTAGAAAAGAGCGGTTGCATGATTGCATGGATTAAAATAATACCATGCGATCATGCGACAAGGAAGCCTGCTGGGACCCGCCTATGCTAACAGTGCAGTTGTGATCATGCTTATGGAAATTGACCAATCATGGAACGGTTGCATGATCGCATAAATAAAATTATTACCATGCGATCATGCGACAAGATGGTGGAAGCCTTGCGGTCTCCAAATCTACGCTCCCCGCAAGATCGCATGACTGAGAAATTGGTCTTGCGATCATGCGAGATGCAGCCACGTGGACTCCTCAATAGATGCAGGCCTGGTTCATGTTTTCACTTTGGTCAGAATCGATGGTAGCCTTTCTTTGCGGCATAGCGGGATTGAGACACGTGGTGGTGGGCCCGAGAGAGAGTATTGTCATCGAGCTTGGGTTAAAAGAGATCATCATTTATTATTAAAGTATTCAATATCAATGTGAGGATCATGATTCCAAATCGGTGGTTCCCGCTTTGTTGCTAAGCCGTGGAAGATTCATTGCGATCATGCGAGATCTCACCATGTGTTCCAGTGGTGGGTCCTTGGGCGGTGACTGGTCCAATTTTCATTGGCCGGTGGGGTAATACATTGGCAGTGGGGCTTGAACTTTCAATGAGGTGGCGGTGGTTAGGAGATCTATGGTGGTCGTAAGATCTCATGGAATCTTCTGACCCCATGAGATCTTGTGCCCGCTGTTAGATCTGAATCTCAGTCAAGGTGGGCCTGGGGTTGGTAAAGTGGATGCGCGGCTGCACGATTCAGAGATTTTGCATAGTCGCTGGATAAAACTGGGGTTAAGGAAAGGATCATGCGACTCGGCGACTAAGAGGAGATGAACCCAAGGTTAACTTAGAGTTAAGTTTGCAGTAAGGCTCGAGGTGGGTCCGAATGTGCTGACATGTTGGTATGCTCACTTTCGATTGGCTTTTGACTAGCGATGTGGACTTTGACCTTTCATAGGGGCTTGCGACTATTTTGGGGATGATCTAGATCGTCCGATTTGCCGGGAAGGATGGGATCAACGACCGTGTTTTAAACAAAGAGCTGGTAACTGTTGGGGCCCGAATTTGAACATTTCTACAGGATTTTTTTTTGCCAGTTGTGATTTGCAAACTTTCTCAAGCCAAATCAGATGAAAGGATAAAGTCTTATCAGTTCCTCCTTGTTGTGATGTCGAAACACCTGTCTTCAGTCTTTTCAAATTCTGGAATTTGAAACACTTTGTATTCCCATGAGTTCTATGTATTGTAAAACTCTATATATACTATTAAAGACATAAATATAGGGGTCGGCAAATTATGGTGTGAAATTGATTGCAGAGACAATCAAGTCTGATACCATCTATTTATTGTCCAACTGTATCTGATGTCATTTCATTGCATTAAATTGAAAATGGTGAATGAACAGAGTTTTGTCTCATTATTTTTAGTTTGATTAATCAGTAGAATAATCAGAGAGTTATAACTGGTTGTGAAATTGCATCAGCATACTCCATTTGCATTTCATACATAATCATACTTTCATAATATGCATTTTCATATTGTTTTGTTGTGAAATTCATAAGATTGTGGAGATCATCAACATAACATCTCTGCATTTAGACCCCACCTGAGATTTCACCTGTCTTGGTGGAACTCAGTTTCCTCTATTGTTCTCTGGTTAAGAACATACTTGCAGTAGGGATTAGAATTGAAACAAAATTCATTGAATATTTTTCACATAGGGAGTTGTACCTCAATTCAGAGGGAAACTAGATATTCTCATAAATAGTTTCCCAACTGTTGAGTGAAGTTGTTCTTTGATACAAATTGGGCAAATAAAAGGAGTATAAAAAGAAGAACAATTTGTTTACCAACAGATCCATAAATAAAATTAAGTTTGTTCTACTTACAACATATTTATTTGTTGAGAATGTAGAATCCATTGCAATGATTGAGTCATGTGAATTTTTCACCATCATCTCTCACATCCATGATGTCTGGATGCCTATGATAAATGGAATATCTTCCACATTGTTTGGTGTTTTATAGTAGAAGAAGTTATCTTTCTCCTCCACATGCCACAAACATACACTTTTTGCATCATCTTCATTTTTTTGTGAATGTAGGGAACGCACTCTTTTCCATGCATTTAACACATCCTTTCTCAATAAACATGTGTCCCTCTTATTCATCAACATTCTCAGACCACAATCTAAGTAATGTTGCTCACATATGGTGTCATCTCCTACACCCATCAGTAACAAGGATTCAATATATGATTTGCACTTATTTGACAACCTTGGTGCAACACTACTCCTTCAATCACTAGAAGGGTCATCCTTTCCATGACAAAATTCACCATCAACATCTTGATGGCTAAACTCATTATATGTAATTATTGCAACATCAGGTCTCCCATACATAACCCTAACATTAAAGTGGGTTTGACAACCCCTTTTTTGAGTAAACCTATGTATTCTTTCCTTAGTTTTGGGTGCATTTCTTTGGTCTAGTGGTCGAAAAGAACAATGATAATTGTTTATACATATACAAAAATATATATTAATCAATATAATAAATAAATAAATAAAGTGACATTATTAATAAATTTATTAAATCAAGACAAACCTTGAATACATCTTTGTGGCATGGTCATGAGGTTCTATCAAATTATGCTCCACAAATCTTTTACGTATAAATATTGTTTCTATACTATCTAATAAACCTTCTCCTTTCACAAAGTCAGGGAGTCTCTTAAGAGGGATAGCAGCACACCAGTCTACTTGTCGACTACTATCATCTCCAATAGGTGTCCATTCAAGTTGACAACTTGAGAAATGACTTCCTTCGTTGGGAAGGTCTTGCACGTCTAACTTGATAAGTGACTCCCATTTATTCTTTCTACCCATCCTGAATAATATTAATATTGTTAGTGGCTCTTTATATTATTTAAATATGTTGGAAAAGTTTTATAGTGATACCATTATATCTATATATATTAATATCTTCAACAAAATATTTGACTAATTTATCAAAATCATATAAAACCATCATATCAACAATTTAAAATAGAATGGCATATTTCATGGTTGAAATGTTTGTTTGATGTTATTGCAAGTGGATCTATATGAGGATGTTTTTGAATAAGGTAAAAATAGGTTTTGAATGGGCCCCGAAACATCTATATGAGGATGTTATGATGATATAAGTGATTCAATAATGTAGGAAACCGGTGTGTTTGAAGATTATATGTGACTATGGATACTATTGTGGTGGTGTAAACCTAGGAGATGAATTTTTATAAAGGTATTAACCTAGCTTGTAGATAGAAGAATAATTTGAATTCTATAAGTATGGACTAAAAAGGGAGACAAAATAAAAAAAATCTATGGTTGAAAGGATGAAGTCCTTATTTGGCTTCAAGTGGGGTGGTTGAAATCTAACATGACAAATGCATACAACACAAAAACTATGCTATAATTATTCAAGTGGGAGTGAGTCCTAGTATGGGCCCACTAGATAAAGCTAATATTGTTTTCAAGTATACTAAAATAATTAACTAAATGTTGGATTCTTCACAAAAATTTGAACTTTTTTAAGTTAATACTTGAACTTTTTCAAGTATGCAAAAGTTAATGTAATTTGAAGATTGAAGAATAAAATACTAAAACTCCAAATTAAAAAATAAAATTCCATGCAAACATTGGATCCCAATTCCAAAAAAAATTCTACTTCAAGGAAATTCTTAGATTAAGACATCCAAATTTTTTAAAAAAACAAGAATATCAACCTCAAATCCCTATGCAAATATTTCAACACAATTATTAACTATTTAAGTGCTTTGTAATGTGCTACATTGTCTATTTTTTTTAAGTTTGGCCTTCAAAGGTCAAATTTGCTTGTGCAACACCTAAATAAAAATGTTTTGGCACACTCTTGTTTTTTTTTAATCTACTCCTCTATAGTCTAACCATTAGGTTGTGCAGATTAACTTGGAAATGATGTATGAAGGATAGGGTACTTTAATTACTCTAAACAAACATAAAAGGGTCTAACGAAGTGACATAATACAAATAAGAGTTTTACAATGGAAGAATAGAAATTACAATGATCAATTTTTGTTTATTATTTAGAATGATTTAATTTTAGATATGTGGGTAGCATAATGACACAACTTATATTTAGTCAGCTTATACTCGTACAATAAAAAGGAAAGGAAAAAGGGGAGATAGTTCTACTTGAAATTTTAAGTTAGGTATTACTTAAATAGGAATTGATTGTGAAGTAGTCATAAGATGAATACTCATGAAAGAAAAGTTTATGAAAGTAGGATAGATGTAAAAATTATTTATTTCTTAAAGATCTTAATAATCCTATAGGAATGTATAGATATCATCACGCGTTACAAATGGAGATAGTTAAAACAAACTTTTGGATTAACCTTTATATATTTTTCATTTGACATTTTGGATTATGGTATAATTAATTTAATATAAATAGAAATTAGGTTTAAAGAAGTTATATAATACAAATAGGAATTTTAGAATAGATAATTAAAAATTAAAATAAATAAAGGTCTTTCATCTATTTTTGTTTGTTATTTGGAATAATTTGATTATAGATATGTGGATAACATAATGACACAATTTAATTAGGCAGTTTTTAAATTCTGATCAAGTCACACCTACAATAAAAAGGGAAGGAAAATGGAGAGAATTCCACTTGAAATTAGAAAGTTAGGTATTATTTTAATTAAAATTGATCATGAGGTAGTCATTGTAAGATCATGGTATGAACACAAGGTTAGCGAGCCAGAAGAGATGTAATAAATGATGTAACTATTAGAGATCTTAAAATTCTTATGGGAATACATAATTTTATCGAGTGACAAAGGAAATAGCTAGAATGAAATTTTAGATTAAATTTTGTATATTTTTCATTTGACATTTCATATCACTCTAAATAGATACAAATTAATTTAATTAAGTTATATCTTACAAAAAAGACTTTCATAATAAAAAAAATTAGAGATTAAATCAAATAAAAGTGTTCCATAGGTTTTTTTTATAATATTGAATAGTTTGATTTTAGATGTATGTTGGTAGCATAATGACATTGTTTAAATTATGTGACTTTGAAAATTTTGTTAACTCAAACTTAAGAAAAATGGTGGGATAACTCTACTTGATATCAAAAGTTAGGTATTATTTAAATTGAAATTTATTGTGAGGTAACCATTGGAAGTTCATACTCATAAAAGGAAGTCCATTTACCCTATAGATGTGGAATAAAATACAAGAGATGTAAAAATGATGTAAATGTTAGAGATCATAATAATCTTATAGGAATGTAAGGATTCACGTGACAAAATAAGAAGATACTTAGGACAAGGTGAATAAATTTAATATACTCTCAATATATTATATTATTAAATTATTCTTAATGTATAACATATTAGATTAGAGAAGATAGTGTATTATTACATTGACATAGAAATTTATTTCCAAAACATGATACTAAAGTGTAAATGATATTAATATTTTTATATTATTTTATAATATTTATTTGCAAAATACAAATTAATATATTACTATTTTTAACAAGATTATTCAAGGCATGTTTAACAAATTGAATATTATGTTGATTTTTTGAAAATTCTTCTTTAATAATTCTGAAAATTTATAAAATTTAAGATTTCCTCTCTACTTTATAAAAATATAATAATAAACAATAAAATAATTTTTGAATAAAAAATAATAATTTCTACTGTTTTACTATCATGCATTACTCATAAATAAAAATAAAAATAATAATATAGTAAAAAAATTTAAGAACATATTTTAATTTTAAATAATTATCTCCTACTTGAAATTTTTTATTATTTACAAAATTTTACTCTAAAATAAAATACATGGAGAGGTATAGCAATAGGTAGAATTTGTAGCGAGCAAAAGTCGAGCATATGAAGGAGAGCTGCAATTTTTCAACATTAACACAATATTTCAGCAAGTAAAAGCTCACACATTACTCAAAAATCTAAAAAATTTGGTACTTTAAACAAAATCTGTGGGACTAAAAAATGAAATATTAAGGTTTAAGAAATAAAATGATTACAGAAAATCATTATAGACTTCAAGCAGCACGACACCTGAAAGAAGCAGGGATGTCTTCACCCAGAAAGACAGACAGAGAAGCCTAGCCTCCCACTGAATTTAGGATATATGCTGGACGGACTTTAGCAACCGCATCAACAAGCAGCACTAATCAGATCCAAACATCAAGTAGCACCAATCAGGTCTAGACGTCAAGTAGCTACCAATCAAAAACTGAATCGTTGCCAAATAAGACAGTAGAGAGGGCAGTCCAATAGTAACCCAGAAAGGAGTGCAGCAGCAATGAAAATGAAGGAAAATACCGAGCAGGCAGGCAATCTGAAACTCTTCATTTATAAGAAAATTAGGCTCAAGCAAAATGTGGGGAGAGGGGCATTTATGGTGGTAGGTTGATATTCAATGTATTTGCAGAAAGGGGTCCGCAGTAGATTGCATTTTCTCCCGATTGTATTTTCTCTGACAAGTGATTGTGATAGCTGACGTGGGGTTATGCCATGGAATGACATGCATCGCGGACATGGTATGGAGGGCATTGGGGGCATGACTTTCGACGATGCAAATATGTTGCAGCATAGCCGGTGCCACAGCTTTCAACCGGTGCAAATATGTTGCATCGTAGCTGGTGCCAACAATAAGAGGTAAGGATGATCATGTCATGGTGTGCCATGTTCTGCATAACATTGTAAGCTTTGGAGAATGTGTTGGAATCATTTGGTAACATGTTTTTAATTATTTTCTACATGTTACTTTTGGGACTAGCATAAGAGGATGATGTGATGTGTGTTCTTTGACCATAATACTTTGGGAATTCTTATTGAGATGTCACATTTAATATTTTAGCTTATGATGGCTAACTACGTGCTAATATTACCTATTTTTATCAAGGCTGACCTTATGATATTTTCAATGGACGACTACTATGTATGCATGGGTAAATGGATGAATGGAGTATGAGATTATGAGAGGTTATTTTGAAACTTGTGTGGATCAAATTTGAAGGCTATGTGATGAAGGAAAGGAAGTGCAGAAATATGAATCGACGTGTCAAGAAGAAGGGTTGAAGAAGTTGATCAGGAGATCTTACATTTTTCAGATTTTCTCTGCGTCTACTACAAAATATCGTGCTCTCTATGTAGCATTTTGAATATCTATATTTTTTGTCCAGAGTTCTTTTTGGAATAGTGAATTCCTTGCCAGTGTGCCTAAAATAGAATTGAGTTCCCTCGCTCTTGGCCTAAAACTGGTAATCATTTGTTTCATATAGTAAGATTCTCAGTGTAGTTTTTCCCACATTGGATTTTCCACATAAATCTAGTGTTCATGTGCTTATTATTTTATAATGTGTTTTGGTGATGATTAGTTGAATTAATAATCAGTAACTCAAGATTGTGACAGAATTATTATAAACTCCCCCCCCCCCCACCAAACATTGGGAGATGTTCAACAAACCAACTTCTTTTTCACGATTAAGGATAAGAAAGAGAATATAATAATAATACAATTTCTATAGATATTTTTACTTTCATCAAGGGTTTAATAGAAATTTAATAATAACAATTATTAGTAGTATAGATATTGGATGCATAATTGTTAAGAAGACAAATAATATTTTTATTTTCATTTAAGAATTATAAATATGTACCCACTAATCATAATACTTTTTAAAGTGAATCATGAGAATTAAGAACAACATCAGCACTCAACCAAGAAACTATTGCTATCATATTTTTTTTTTAGTTCCTGCCTGTGGCAGTAGAACTATAGGCAACTCACTATTGTTAACTTGTTATTAATAAATTTTTTATTAGCAAATCAGAAATTAGTTATTGTTCATGTTGTAAAAATAAATTATTTTAACTAAAGTATACATGCAAATTGTTTAACAAAATAAATTTAGAAAATTATTTTTCACTAGAAATTATTTTAAAAATAGAAAATTTGGTTCAATTATATATGTGTGTGTGTGTGTGTGTGTGTGTGAAATCTACACAATCTCATCTATAATGGTTTTAATTTTGTGAAAATATTCTCAATAAAATATTATCACAAAAAGTAGATTTTAAGTCAAAAAATTTAGATTATAAATGGACTCAACTTCTTGCATTTGCCAAAGCTTTGCAAGTGCAAGCTTATATTCCTCATCAATGTGACCATTCATTCAAAGAAGTTTAAGATTATACTTGAATGGCCAACATAGCATCAGTAAGGTAAGGAGTTTTTGTTAGTTAGTTAACTTCTATATTAAATGTATTAGAAGATTTAGAAATCTAAGTGTCCTTTTGACAAATTAAGTAAGAGGAAAATTTTTACTTCCAAGTAAAGTTAGATAAAAAGAGCTTTGAGTAATTAGAAAAGAAGTTATCGAAGTCCTAATCAACTATTGAGTGTGATGTATCAACTATGACTCTCGTTAGAGTGATAACTCAAGAAGGTATACTCCTTGTCTATTTTAGTGATAAATAAAATAATGTCAAAATAATTTTATTATGTTGTCTAAATATTGCCTAATATTGTTTTGCAATATAGAAGTTGCAAATCCAATATAGTAGTGATCACTTTAAGAAAGTATAATGTCACTTGATCTTCATGATGAGTAATGTGTTTATCAATTTGGATGAAATTCCACTCATAAACTCCTTAAAAGTATTTCTACATTAGTTTAAATATATAATATATGAAAATGGTAGTATAATAATAGATTAAAAATAATATTATTAATTATGGGGGGTTGAAAGTGTCTCTACATAAAATTTGTTAGCACTTGTGTTATCATTGATGCCAACTATTGTGGCATGTATGTCAACCTATTGAATATGGAACTCTAAATTTTGAAAAAAAGCTTTTAGATTCAACATATTGTCATTAAACTGCTTGAAATCAGAAGATGAAGTAAATTAGAGTCTTTTAAGATTTTCTATCTAGATTCTAAATATTTATTTATTTTTTTAATTTTTGAATTGATTTGAATGTTTTTTTCTTTCTCCCATGAAAACTGGTATGTTGTTGAAAACGTCATTTTCAAGTAGTCACATTGTTTTCATAGAGCATAACTTCTTTTCTAAAATAGATATCAATGTGCTTTTTTTAATTTAGTTTTTTAACATCCATATGGAAGGCATGCAATTGGTTTGATGACATTATCATGATTATTGCATATTTTATTAACATTTGAAGTTGACTAAACGGTAATTTTGACATACCTTGACTACATAGCTTATAACTTGTCGTGTATTTATCTAATTTCAATTTTTTTATAGAAAGTAGACTCGAAGACAGAGGACAATGTTATTTTTCAAAAAAAAATTAACACTTGAACGTTATGCTAGTGTCACTAGAAAAGAGTGACTTTGGAAATGTGTTTGTAGACTTTTGTATAGATTTTTTTGATGAAATTAAAACTCATAATAAATGAGATTATGTAGATTTCAAATATGTATTTTTTTACAATTGGAATGTTTTTCCTATATCAATCTCTTTTATGGAGCTTGTCCATTAACTTGAAATACCAAGTTTTCTTTTTTTAACAACTTTTTATCTTTATGTTTTCTAAAAAATATATATATATGGTAACCATCCACAATTATTTTCAATTTGATAATTTAATTCAAAAAATGATATGTTTAGGCCTACTTATGGTTTTCATACAAGAGGAGTTTTCAAAACAAGTACAACCGATAAAAAATTAATAGAAGATAATTAGAAAAATACAAAAAACCTTCAATTTAATATTTGATGCCTCACAAATATTTTCCCCAGAGGATTCAAAAAATAATTTCATTAAGGTCAAAAAGTGTTTTTTGTACACATGCATGGTATGACCCTAAAAAAGTGACTTTAAAATGGTGGCTTTTAGATATTGTAATGGCACAAATTTTCAACCCAATGTAATTTTCCATTTAGCATCACCCTTACCTTAGCCTAAGACTCAAAATTCCATGTCATTTGTCTGTTCTTGTTCACTTTTATTTTTCATCACTAGCTTCAAATCTCATCCATGTGCCCTGGATGGCATAAGACATGTGTGTGCCACGAAGACATCCATGCAACACACATTCATTCACAAATCTTCAAATGTGCAAAGTGTCATTGAGGCATTACAAATTGACACCTTATATAAAGTAATGTTGGAATCTTCCACCCACCAATGCCCATTTTTGAATTGGCTCAATATAATCCCATATTTGTGATACATTGGATCTTCTACACTCCCCAGATATTTCTTCACGCATTCTAGGAACCTCACCATTGAATCTTTCCTTCATAGATAACTTCTCATCATGTTGGACAACTTGCAACTCCTTGGCATCGATCTCCATCATTGATCAACCTTCACTCCATTAAGCTTGAGCATTGTGGTATCAAATGGATTTCACTCTTCTCATTTGTTTTATGTCCTATTAAGAATTTTGTATTATCTTTATCACATTCTTGTTATTTTCTATTACACATTTGTCATCTTCGACTATCTATCAATGTCTTTGTGTCTCTTCAGTTGTTGTGGAGGTGGAAATATGAAAGAAAATACTTGACTTCTCGGCAGGTCTACAAACAACCCCAACATTTTCCCTATCTCTATGTGTAGGCTTGTAGAGAGGCAAATCAAGATCACTACCTCCATCGAATGTTGAATCACATGCTATCTTCTTTATTTCCTTTTGTTTTTATAGCTTAATCAAAATCCATCTATATTCTATTATTTATGTTTTGTTTATTAGCATTAGCTTGTATATGGTCATTCTATTTTTGTATTTCCATTGTTTTTGTGTTGTCCTCTGTACTTTGTCTATACGGGAGGTAAGCACACTGCGATGGTTGCTTGTACCTACATAGGCTTCCTAAAGTCGTGTGTGTGTCTGAAGAAATAAGCTTATGAAGCTTAGTGGTTTTTCTCTATCATTAGATCTTTCGCCTATCATAATCAAAATATTTTAATCAATTGGCCCATATTTAAATTATTTACTTTTAGTTGTGTGTGGTTTCTTAGTTGTAAAAAACCTATCACATTTAAACATTTTAATTATTTATGAACTCTTTCCAATGCTCATTGTCTTGATCCCATAGATCTATGTGCTAGTAGAAATGAGGTGACGCAAGGAAACATCCATCCTCTAAGATTTTAATAGATCTCTAGGTCGGTCTACTTTTTCCTTCTCCACAGATATGCCTATTGAAAATTAATTTGTATCATCTAAGTATTAATTAAATTACATATTTGCAAACTAGATTCCAAGTACTACACTATGTGTTACTGACTTTTTTTAGATTGAATCTTTAAGTGCTTCAATTTTTAGGTCAAGTATGACAAATTTTGAAAATTAGGAAAAAAAAAATCTACATTTTGACTGAAAAGTGGACTCAACTTCTTGCATGCACCCCTTAAAAATGTACACAAATCCAAAATAATATTTTTTGTTCCCCAAAGTTCATAACCATGATGTACTTAAAGAAAATATCATAAATTATGGAGAAATGTATTAATATTACTCCATGCCATAAGAAAATAGATACCAAGTGAGGTGCCCATGTCCATTAAACACATACTCAAAGTAGTTGAAGCAATAGTAGGCCTAGTACTCGTTAAACATAAGTAAAATTTTTTGGTTGCTAAAAAAATAGTCGTGTAATAATTTGAACACATATTTTTCTCACATTACATCCATTCATGAGGAGAGTGAAATAAATTTTCATGCAACTTGAGTTTCTATGCTCACCTTATTAGAATGGACAAGTTTGTGTCTACCACATGTGTTAGGACCTTCACTATAGTCATGGCTCCATACCTTTCTTTGATGCCCATATAATTTTCCCTCAGAATCACCTTTTTCAAGTCTACTTCTACAAGCATACCAAACTTCAAACAATGATCTTAACTATATATGAAACTCTCATAACTTCCATAACGACATGAATATACGACTTGTTCTTTTCCAAAGTAAACAAGAAATGAAATTGAAAATATCAATAGATTTGGAAAGAGGGAAGAAGAAAAGAAAAAGTGTGTTAAATGAGTGCATCTTAAAATAATTATTAGAAATAATTGTCTTTCAATTTACATCCAAGAAACATTTATATGCAAAATAATGTCTATTCTACCTTCTACCATATAAGATTATTGTACAAATTAATGTCCAATCTCTTATCTACCATGAGACATTATTGTACAAATTAATGTTTGATATCCCATCTACCACGAGATTCATCATACAAATTATTGTTATTTTTGTTGTCAATTTTCATTATTTTTTATACTAAAACAAGCAAAACTAGGGCGTTGACCCTATAATAAATAGGCCATATGCATTAAAACCATATTAAAACCCATAAATAACACTTTATCAACATGTAGAAGTATTAAGAGTTTAATATTTAAAACATTAAAAAGAAAAAAGAACCAAAACCTTAACATAAAAAACAACTAAATGATCCAAGAAAAACCAAAAATCCAACCACTTGGAGCTAGCCAAAGACACAACCCCAATCCTTAGCGAAGAACTTGAAATTTCTTATGGTTTCTTTTCCTATCCCCATCTTTTACCAATTCTTTATCTAGTCATAGGAAGAGAGAAGTACCCAACCTATGCATGAACTTAGAGATAAATTTTGAGATGTCACCAACTTCTTTTCTAGTTCCTACATCTTATCTTTGAGCGCTAAGAGATTACCAAAATTGCATCACACATGGGACAAGAATGTTCCTCCTTAAGAAATTCCATGAGGGTAGGTCCTTCATGTTGTCAGAATCCTTTAGGTTGGTGTCTTTGGCTTTCTTATTAGCGGTATTCCCTAAGCTCTCTTTCTCCTCCCCAAAATCTTCAAACTTGTCCTCCAAGTTAATAAGGTCCTCATTACTATAATCAATAATTACCACTCACTCATGCTTCTCCATAGGAAGACCTACTAGTTTGTTAGATATTCTAGGGTTGGGGCCACCTACATTCTTAACCTCACCCTCCCTATTACCCTAACCACTGTCTTCCTCTATTTGAATTTTTGAAATCTGCACATGGGACTTCTTCAATTTCTTATTAAGGGGCATTTTTTAGTTTTCCATCTTAACCCTTTTGCCCAAACTATGAGGAGTAGGGATTTTTTTTAGATCCCAAAGTCCTTGAGCCACCCTATTGTGGCCAGTACAGATAGTATTGCAGGTACAAACTTCCCACCATGAGGAATCTCCAAACTAGAAGAGGAAGGAATGGAAAGGGTTTTCATAACCAAATTGGTAGTAGAAGGGGTGTCCTGACAAAAAATCAATTTTCTTAATACATTTCTTCTTACTATTGAGTCCATGACAGTCATCTAAAATAGAAGCCACCAGTTGGGAACTAAAAGGTGAGGGGTCTTCAACCACAATAATAGGTTTAGGGGGACATAGAGAAAGGTGAAAGTGGTTGAGGAAAAATCAAATCCTAGTGAAGAGGGATACACAACTTATTAGGGTTCTTGGCAATGGTATCTAAGTGGTGTAGGACACCCAAGGCCCTTCCATGGAGTCAACAATAGGACTTAGAGGGGTAGGTAGTTAATAAGATCCATGTGGATCTTTTGAGTTGTAATAAAGACCATTGTAAGGTCAATTGGCTCTAAGGTGAAGTTATGAGCCTAGAGACCTAATTGTACCAAGGGTCTCAAATGCTTAGAATAGATGGTTTTTAGTTGGATAAGATATTTTTAGGCATTAGGTGGGTGGATTTGATCCATTTAGGCCTTGGAAAGGTCCAATAGAGGCCTGGGACAGAAAATGACAAAGTTGTAATGCAACATTTGAAAGTTGCATGCAACTTTTGAAAGTTGCTTGACAATTTTTCAAAAGTTGCTTGATAACTTTTGAAAAGTTTCTCATAAGTTGTAAATCAGTTCAAAACCCATCAAAAGGTGGTTATAACCATTGGGAGAGGATTTTAAAATCCAAAAATGTGATCATACATCCAGTGGGATGAAGTTGTGTACGGAGACTTGAAGAAATCAATTAAAAACCTTGAAATTTTGGAAAAACTCTCCGTTACAATAAATTGTACAATCCAGTACAAACCTATGATGATTGGATAATATATGTTTTTTGTTAAGGTGTGATTTAGTGTTTGAATGCAAGTGATTTGAATCAAATTAGTGACACATAGTAGGATTTATACTTGTTTGTCTCAGGACTGGTCCAAATAACCCTGAATTTGAGGGTTTGGTGAAAATGGACTCCTAACTTGGCATCCCACTAGTGGATTCTCATGGACCTCAAGGGAATGAAATTTGGGAGTTCTCTCTCAAAGATTCTAGAGGCTCAAGGCATGAAAATTTGGTATGGTTGAGTTTCTAGCCAGCCCTAGGCTAAACATCCCTATGTGTTTAGCCAGGAAAGAAGCAAACTAGTGGGGATAGTCAGAGTGGAGGCCCAAGTAGACTTAGTGGAGAGTTATTTTTGAACACCTTAGATGTATTAAGGATTTTTGAGAATTTTTGAGGATTATGAGAACCCATCTTCTTCCAATTTCTTTGTGTTCCTAGTCTAATCTAGCCAATTAGGCTAGTGGACCTAGTGAGTGTTTGGGGGTACAGGATTCGAATCAACCCAAGATCTCTTGAGATCCTTAGGGAATTAAAAAAGGGTTCCTGAAACTATGGAGATTTGCCCAAATTTTTTAGGAGGTTTGCAAGTTAGGTGTCAAAAACTGAGTGATTGGGGCTACAAGGATTGTAAGCCTGATTTGGAGAAAGTGTGTTGTGGGCATTGGAGATTCCTAAGGGGTATTGATCTTAGTTGGTTGGGGTCCCTTAATATTGTCTCCACTATTGGTTGGATTTACTTTGTGGTGTGGGGTGAAGATCCCTTATTGGTCTCATTTAGGGCTTGTTCCCAAGGAGTGGGTGTAGGATCAAAGAGGGCCCTAGAAACAAGTGTAAGTTGATTTAGGGTAACTAGACCCTAAAATTGGTTGCTAACTACATACTCTACATCAAATGGTATCAGAGCCACTAAGATCCTAATTGGAAGGAAAGAGTGAGTCAAGATGTCATAGAATGAAGAAGGGGAGAGTGAAATCCATTTAAGAATCACAAATGTGGAGTTGGCCAAATCGGTCAAGGAGCAAATAGTAGAAGGTAGAGCCATAAGAGAAGAGAAAGAACCCTGAAAAGGGAGATGGACAAGCTGAAGGAAAAAATGGGTATGGAAACCCAAGAAAAATCAAAAGAAGAAGTAGATGATGAGCAAGAAGGAGAGGAACCTTGGCGGAAAAGACCAAGGATAGATGTAGATCAAAGGATCTTTTTAGAAGCCCTTGAGAAGGTGGGAAGAAGAGACACCAAGGTAGATGTGCCTACCTTTTGTGGAAAATTAAACCCTGAAGATTGTGTTGAATGGATAGAGGCATTGGACAATAATTTTGATTGTGAAAGTGTGTCAGAAAACCAAAAAGCCAAGTTGGCCAAATCCAAAATGAAGGGCTCAGCCCTCAATTGGTGGAACTTCCTACAAAGTGAAAGGATAGATGAGAGAAAGAGCCAAATATCAACATGGAAGAGGATGAAGGCTACGATACAGAGGCAATTCATACCGGAGGACTATGAAGTCACCATGCACAAGAAGTTGCAGATCCTAAGGCAGAAGGACTTGGATGTAGGTGCATATACAGAGGAGTTTCAAAAACTCACTATAAGACCCAAGGTAACTGAGAATGAGAAGAAGAAGAATTAGCTAGATACTTGAATGGTCTCAAGTATTCCATCCAAGATGAACTAGCTTTATTCAATCCCAAGTCAATGCACTCATGTTTCCAAATGGTACAACAGATTGAGGAGAGACAAAGGGGGAAAAATGACTCCCAAGGTAAAGGGAGAGGAAAAAATAACAAGGGTAGAGGAAGATTCAATGGAAGAGGATCATTCAATAGATTCCAAGGGGAATCTAGTAACCAGGGGAGCCAAGAAGGAGAAGCCAATCCAAGAGGAGGCTATAGGGGGAGAAGAAGTAATAGTAGAGGAAGATCAGGAGGGAGGACTCTAGGGGTGTTCAATGGGAGGTGCTTCAATTGAAACCAGGTAGGACACCAAGCCTCAAGGTTCCCTGAAAAACAAGGGAACAACCATCAAGGAGGAGATAGGAGGGTGCACCTAGCACAAGAAGATGACACACAGAGTATACAAGGGAAAAGAGGTAATTCATACCCAAATAAAGGAGATTTCCTCATGTTCAATAGGACCCTATTGAAGAATCCTGCAAGAAAGGAGACACCACAGAGGAAGACCTTATTCAAGACAACATGCAAGGTGAAAGGTAAAGTGTGTAAATTAATAGTGGATTCCAGTTCTACTAATAATTTAGCATCCATTTCTATGGTTGATAAGCCTATTTTAAATAGATACCTCACCCTAACCCCTATAAAGTATCATGGTTAAACAAAGAGCAACAAGCCTTGGTTAATGAACATGTGCATGTAGAGTTTTGGATTGGAGACTACCATGACAACATCATGTGTGATGTAACTGACATGGATGCTTGTCATCTACTGCTAGGAATGCCTTGGCAGTATGATGTGAGTTCACATCATAATGGAAATACAAATGTATATGAGATCACTAAAGGAGGAAGACAACTCACTATGAGACCCCTGCCTGATGATGGAAAGGAGACTCCCCAAGCAAATAGTATGCTAGTTGTGGGAGAGAAAGAATTCTTGAAGACACTAAAGGTGAAAGACACTCCATGATTTACCATTGTGGTGAAACCCAAGAAAGAAAAGGAGGAATGGAGACAGGAAGTTAAGGGGCCACTAAGAACTATGGGTCCCAAGGAGGTGCAAGAGTTGTTGGGGAGATATAAGGATGTGATTGCAGATGGTAAGACAGAGACTCTACCACCAATTAGAGATGTAAGTCATTGTATTGACTATATACTTGGTTCTACACTCCCTAACAAAGTAGCATACAAACTTACCCCTAATCAGATGAGGATTTGGCAAGACAGGTAGAAGAACTCTTGAGCAAAGGGTTCATAAGGAGGAGCATCAGTCCTTGTGTAGTGCCAGCCCTATTGGCCCCAAAGAAGGAGGGTACATGGAGGTTATGTACTGACTCTTGGGCTATAAAGAAAATAAACATAAGATACATATTTATCATGCCAAGGATGGAAGACCTAATGGATTTCCTAGGAGGGGAAAGGTACTATTCCAAGATGGACTTGAAGAGTGGGTACCACCAAATAAGAGTGAGGGAAGGAGACAAATGGAAAAATGCATTCAAGACCAATAAGGGACTATTTGAGTGGATGGTGATGCCCTTTGGTCTCTCTAATGCACCAAGCACATTCATGAGATTCATGAATGAAGTGCTCAAACCATTCATCAACTATTTTTTTGTGGTCTACCTAGATGACATACTCATCTTCAGTAGAGACAAGGAGGAGCACCTAGTGCATGTAGAACAATTCTTGAAGAAGTTGCAGGAGGAGCAACTAAGAATTAACTTGGAGAAATGTGTTTTCTTGTAGGAGGAACTGATATTCCTAGGCTTTGTCATCTTAGGAGGGAATCTCAAAATGGATCCATCTAAGGTGGGTGCCATACTAGACTGGCCTACCCCAAGGATTGCAAGTGAGGTAAAAAAATTCCATGGCTTGGCCAATTTTTATAGGAAATTTATTAGGGGCTTCATTAATGTAAGTGCTCCTATGATTGATACTATAAAGGGGGGTAAGAAGTGTCACTTTGTGTGGACTCAAGAAGCTGACAGGGCTTTTGAATTCTTGAAGAGAAAAGTTACAGAGAAACCCATACTAGTTCTGCTAGACTTTAATAAAGTCTTTACAATTGAGTGTGATGCCAGTAATAGGGCCATAGGAGGAGTCCTAAGCCAAGATGGCAAGTCTTTAGCCTTCTTCAGTGAGAAGATAAATGAGGCAAAATAGAGATACTCCACCTATGATTTGGAGATGTATGCAATGGTGCAGTCTTTGAGGAAATGGAGGCACTACTTGCTGCCTAAAGAGTTTTTTGTATATACAGATAATCATGCACTAAGCTTCCTAAATAGTCAGGAAAAGCTAAACCAAAAACATGTGAAGCGGATGGAGTACCTCCAATCACACATTTTCACAATAAAGCACAAGAAAGGGGTAGAAAATAAGGTTTTTGATGCCCTCGGTAGGAGAAATCTAACCATTTAGGAGATGATATTGGAAAGCATGGGACTCCACTCTATAAGGGACATGTATGAATAGGATGAGGATTTCAAGGAAACCTCCCAAGTGTGTAAGACAATGACAGGTCAGTATCATAGTGTCTTTTCAGATTACATGTTGCAGGAGGGGTTACTCTTTAAAGGTAGTCAGTTGTATATCCCTAGGGGATCACTTAGAGACAACATTGTGAAGGAGAAATGCTATGGGGGATTGGTAGGCCATTTTGGGCTTGAAAAGACTTTGGAATTGGTGAGAAGGTTCTATTATTGGCCCAAGATTCCAACTGATGTCTAGAAGTTTGTGGAAGGTTTCATGGTGTGTCAAAGAGCCAAGGAGAGGAGTTCTAATGTAGGCCTTTACACTCCTTTACCCATCCCAAATAGATCATGGGATTCAGTGAGCATGGATTTTGTGCTTGGGCTTCCTAGGACCAAGCAAGGATATGACAGTGTATGTGTAGTGGTGGATAGGTTCTCAAAGATGGCCCATTTCCTACCTTGTAAGACAAGCCATGATGCCTCACATTTAGCAGGGATATTCTTAAAGGATGTCATAAGAATAAATGGATTACCTTTATCCATAGTCTCAGACAGAGATTCCAAGTTTCTTGATTACTTTTGGAGGACCCTTTGGAAGAATATTGGAACAGGCTTGTCCTATTCATCAACCTACCATCCCCAATCAGATGGTCAAATAGAGGTTGTTAATAGGTCCCTTGGGAACCTATTAAGGTATCTAACAAAAAATTATGGCAATACATTGGATTCAGTGATTGCCCAAGCAGAATTTTCCTATAATGGCTTAGTGAACAGGAGCACAAGGCAAAGTCCTTTTCAAATAGTTTATGGGACACACTATAGGGGTGTGATGGAGTTGAGGGAAGTTGGATCCTTAGAGAGGAACAGTGCTCAAGAAAGTGACTTTGCATAAGTCATGAGATTCATTCACAAGGAAGTGAAGAGAAGATTGGAGAAGACCAGAAAGAAATACAAGGATGTTGAAGATAGTAAAAGAAGAGATGTGCAATTCTCTATAGGAGATATGGTGATGATTCATCTCAAAAAAAAAGAGATTACCCAAAGGAAAACATAGAAAAATCATGATGAGAAAGATAGGTCCATTCAAGATTCTACAGAAATGTGGCACAAATGCCTATAAGGTTGACTTTCCACTAGACATTGGATTGTCCAATACCTTCAATGTCTCAGATCTATATGCCTATAAAGGTCTGGAGGTGTTGGATACAAATGGAGATGAAATACCCAAGGATGACACCATCAAGATCCTTCCTAAAGCCCAACAACTAGAGATTGAATGTATCCTTAGTAAACGGGAGAGTCAGAAGACTAGAAGACACACCTACCATGAATATCTCATCAAGTGGAAAGGGAAACCAGTAGAGGATGCTACTTGGCTGACAGAAGCAACAATTGAACAGTTGGGTTACAAGGTATCATATTTTCCAACTCAAGAGACTTGAGTTTTATTGACCTAGGGAGTATGGTGTGAGGCACCCAAGGCCCTTCCATGGAGGCAACAATAGGACTCGGAGGGGTAGGTAGTTAATAGGATCCATGTGGATCTTTTGAGTTGTAATAAAGACTATTGTAAGGTCAATTGGCTCTAAGGTGAAGTTATGAACCTAGAGACCTAATTGAACCAAGGGTCTCAAATGCTTAAAATAGATGGTTTTTAGTTGGATAAGATAGTTTTAGGCATTAGGGGGGTGGATTCGATCCACTTAGGCCTTGGAAAGGTCCAATAGAGACCTAGGAGAAAAAATGACAAAGTTGTAATGCAACATTTGAAAGTTGCATGCAACTTTTGAAAGTTGCTTGACAACTTTTCAAAAGTTGCTCGACAACTTTTCAAAAGTTGCTCATAAGTTGTAAATTGGTTCAAAACCCATCAAAAGGTGGTTATAACTGTTGGGAGAGGATTTTAAAATCCAAAAATGTGATCAGACATCTAGTGGGATGAATTTGTGTACAGACTTGAAGAAATCAATTAAAAATATTGAAATTCTATAAAAACTCTATGTTGCAGTGAATTGTACAATCCAATACAAACCTCTAATGATTGGATAATGTATGTTCTTTTTTAAGGTGTGAGTCAGTATTTGAATGCAAGTGATTTGAATCAAATTGGTGACACATAGAAGTTATACTTGTTTGTCTCTGGACTAGTCTAGATAACCTTGAATTTGAGGGTTTGGTGGAAATGGACTCCTATCTTGGCATCCCACTAGTGGATTATCATGGTCCTAAGGGGAATGAAATTTATTAGATCACTCTAAAAGATTACAGAGGCTCAAGACATGAAAACTTGGTCTGGTCGAGTTTCTAGCCAATCCTAGGCTAAACATCCCTATGTGTTTAGCCAAGAAAGAAGCAAACCAGTGGGGATAGTTAGAGTGGA
The DNA here is from genome assembly GCA_027943335.1 of Chamaecyparis obtusa. Taxonomy (NCBI): domain Eukaryota; kingdom Viridiplantae; phylum Streptophyta; class Pinopsida; order Cupressales; family Cupressaceae; genus Chamaecyparis; species Chamaecyparis obtusa. The sequence goes on from BSBK01000543.1 coordinate 123,675, forward strand.
GACCCACGTAGACTCAATGGAGAGTTTTTTGTGAGCACCTTTGATGTATTAAGGATGTCTAAGAGGTTTGGAGGATTCTAAAAACTCATCTTCTTCCAATTGCTTTATGTTCCTAGTCTAATCTAGCCAATTAGGCCTATGGACCTAGTAAGTGTTTGGGGGTGCAAGATTAGAATCAACCCAAGATCTCTTGGGATCCTTAAGGGATTGCAAAAGGGTGCCTAAAACTATGGAGAGTTCCCAAATTGTTCATGATTTTTGCAAGTTAGGTGTCAAAAACCGAGTGATTAGGGCTACAAGGATTGCAAGCCTGATACGAAGAAAGTGTGTTGTGGGCATTGGAGATTCCTAAGGGGTATTGATCCTAGTTGGTTGGTTTCCCTTAATATTTTCTCCACTATTGGTTGGAGTTACTTTGTGGTGCGGGGTGAAGATCCCTTATTGGGCTCATTCAAGGCTTGTTCCCAAAGAGTGGGTGTAGGATCAAAGAGGGCCCTAGAAACAAGTGTAAATTGATTTAGGGTAATTAGACCCTAAAATTGGTCGGTAGATACATACTCTACATCACTAAGGCATCCTAAATGAAGCTCTATAGTGAGGTAATGAGCTATGGAAAAATGATTGAGGAGGGATAGGTGGTATAAGTAGTAAACCTTAAACCTTCCCTCCAAAGTAAAGAATTTCATTAGCATCAAACATACCCAATCCCATGGTGGTGATGACTTCTCTCAATCAAATAGACCATGCAATTTGATGGTTTTTTCTCCTTCCGCAAAGAATAAGGAAAAATTATTGTTTTCCGCCATCCTACTATGTTGTTTCTATTTTTTGCCTCCGGTACTCATACACATAGCCTTTGTAAATATATCCTGATTAACATCAAAGGAGATACAACCAAATTGAACCTTTTAATTCTCCCAAGAGGTGGAAAATTGGACATAAAAACTCCTCATAACCATTTATACATTCAAGGAACTAAGAAACCCCACCCTCATTGCCAATATGCCAAACAATAGCATCCTCTTTAAACTCATCATAGGCACTAGGCTCAATGCAAACTCTAACTCCACTCATTCTCAAATCAAAATCTAAATCACCTACTAACTTAGTGATATCCTACCCAAACAATGAGCTAGAGAAAATAGTATGCATGCCAAAAAGAAAGGAATCATAACTAAATGCCCTCCCACCAACTTGTCAAAAGTGCCTCACTAGTTGTCAGAGGTACAATACATGAAAAAAAGGAGATATAACCACAAGCCTACTTCCAAAAGTCCATTATTAATAAATAATAGAGCTTCTAAGAAATTAGAAGCAATAGAGAGAAAGAATCGATTCATAGATATTCTGAGTATAAGAGTGATGCATAGGGTTTAGCTCCTAGTGTTTTCTCCTAAGCTCCTAGCTCCTTTTAACCATCCAATGGTTACTCCTAGTGTTATCTTCACCAATGTGGATCTCCAAGATCCTCTTTACTAACTTCTCCTCCAAGGTATAGTTAGTATCTAGAAGATACACTACTTCCTAGACCAATTAGGCCTTCAATTTCCTAAGTTTCTCCACTAGAATTCCCCTCTAGAACCCCAAACCCTTTCTTAGAATCTTTCCACACTTTACTTCTACTCTCCGCTAAGTCCTTGACTCTTCAAACACCATTTGGCACCCTTCCATACACTTCCAAATACTCTACCAAGTCAATAAGTAACAAACTCAATAGGAGGCCTAATTGGCTCAATTCCTATTAGGCCTATTTTTAATTATTTTGGCTTCAAGCTCCCAAAATCCCCAAAAAATCTCATATAAGACCTTGAAAATATTTAAGTTGTCCACTAACCCTTTCCAAATCTAAAGTTTAAGCTTCTGGATGCACCCACAACCCCATCTACTAGCAGGCCCTAGTTTTAAGCCTATTAATTAGGCCTCTGGACCTATCTGCACAAAAGACCATAAAATTGGTCTCCAAACCTCTGATCACTTTCTCCAACCTCTTGAATCTTTCATAAATTCCTCTAAGTTATTTCCTCGAAGTCATGGGTGCACGTGCCAACTCCTTCTATTCCCTGTCCTGTCTCACCTGTCTTCAACAATCAGCCATAGGGCTTCCATTCTGACCATGAAATCTTGGTTCCACTACAAAAATGAAAACATAACCAATATCTATAGACTCTAACCTTATATCCCTTATGGTTTCTACCATTTCCACTGGAGGATGCTCAGGTTAGAGCCATGACAAGCATGAAGGTCTTGCAAATTGGTTTTACAGACCAGTGGCTTGGATTGCTTGCCAAACTTGATTAATCTAACCTAGGAACAAGACAATTAGTTCAGAATGGAGATATAATATTTCTCTAAACTATCATGAGTTTTGATCAGCCTGTTTAATTGGTACAGGTCATACCAAGCATAAAGAAAGCTTGCAAACAGTAAGATCTAGTACATTAAATCCATATAAGAAAATCTAAATCATAAAATTCAATTCAAAACTTCATTAGCCTTCTAAATTCATCCTTCTCATGCTCATATACCGAGAATGGGTGGTTACAACCACCTTAACCTCCATTTGAGCAACTTTTCAAAAAGTTGCAAAAGTTTCTTGAGCAACTTTGCAAAGTTGCTTAGCAACTTGTTGCCAAGGTGTTCCATTTGGCCTTTAGGAAAACTCAATGATGAGTTATGACTCCTAAGTCCAAAATAAAGACATTTAAGGTTCTAAGACCTTATTTAGACCATTTCTAACCAAAACTATCTATTTAAGACTTTTCAGGCCATTTAGATCAAATGAATCACTAACTCTCCTTGAGCTCATTTGACTCTTAAAAACTCAAACATGGTTCCAATCAAATGGACCTTATTCTAAGAACTCACACAAACTCCTAATGCAAACTGAAACACTCACTAACTCATCAAGGTGGGAGGTTCCCTGCACCATACCCCCCTTGGACAAAGAACTCAAGTCCCTTGAGTTAGGAGGTCTTTAATGGTGACTCTATGCTTCAATATGTCCAGCTCTGTCATCCATATAGCTTCAGCATTAGGTAATCCCTACCATTTAACTAGGTACTCCTTATATGTGTCTTTACTTGTCTTCTTAATCACCTTCGTATCCAAGATACTCTCCAACTTCAAAGGGATGGGGCTTGGCAAATCCTTAACCCAAGCATCATCTCCCAAAGCTAAAAGGTTAGTAGGACCTTTATCTAATGCTATTCCCTTATAGGGATGCAAATCACAAATATTGAAGATGGGTGAAATTCCCAAATAAAGCGGCAACTCCACTTCATAAGCATTCTTTCCATACTTGTGCAAAATATTCAAGGGTCCTACTTCTTCATGAGAAACTTGGTAGGTTAACTATTAGGTAATCTCTCCTTGCTGAGATAGGCGAGGACTAGATCCCCTACCATGAATTGCAAATCTTTCCTAGATTGATCTGCCTTAGCTTTGTACTTCTCACCTTGTTTTTGCAAGGTTCTTTTGACTTGCTCATGCAACTCCTTCATTTGTTCTATAAATGTCTCACCTTAAGCACTCCGCTTGTCTTGCAAATTGAGATCTCTCAACTCTAGGATTCCCCTAGGATAAGTCCTATAGACTATCTCAAAGGGGCTTTTACCTATACTCCTATTAATGGAGTCATTATAGGCAAAATTTTCTTTCCCAATGATATGATCCCATGACTGGCCATGCTACTTAGTCAAGCATCTTAGCAAATTGCCTAATGACTTGTTCACTACCTCTGTTTGACCATTTGATTGTGGATGGTAGGCTGAAGATAATGATAGATTTGTACCTAGCATCTTCCATAGGGTCCTCCAAAAATGGCCCACAAACTTGTTGTCCCTATCACTTACTATGTTTAATGGCAATCCATGGATCCTAACAATGTCTCTAAAAAATAGTCCTACAATTTGTGAAGCATCATTGGTTTCTTTGCATGGTATGAAGTGTGCCATCTTGCTAAAATGGTCCACCACCACAATTACACTTTCATGTCCTCTAGGTGTCTTTGGCAAACCCAAAACAAAGTCCATACTCAAGCACTCCCAAGGCCTTTGAGGTATGGATAAGGGTTGGTACAGTCCACTATTGTTGCTTTGTCATTTAGCCCTCTGACAGACCTGACATTGCTCCACAAACTTTCTAACTTATGACTACATTTTAGGCCAATAGTAACGCCTATTCACCTGCTCTAATGTTTTATCCACTCCAAAGTGGCCTCCTAAACTTCCTTAGTGCTTCTCCTTCACTATGTTTTCCCTCATTGAGCATTGAGGTATACACATGAGGTGTCCCTTGAATAACAGTCCCTCCTACAATATATACTCACTAAATTCTACCTTGAATCCTTGCCTAAACCTTTCACATGCCCCATAGGCATCCTTGAAGTCTCTATCCTCCTTATAGAGGCCTTTTAAATCTTCCATACTCACACTTTGCAACTGAATTTCCTAAATAGTTAATACTCTTCTACTAAGAGCATCAACAAATTTATTACTAACTCCCTTCTTGTGTTTGATCACAAAGGTGTAGGCTTGTAAGGATTCAACCCATTTAAGATTTCTTTGGTTCAACTTGTCTTGCCCATTCAAGAAGCTAAGGGCATGATTGTCTATATAGACCAAAAATTCCCTTGGTAGGAGATAATGTATCCACTTTTTAAGAGCTTGCACCATTGCATACAACTCCAAATCATAGGTGGAGTACTTTTGCTTAGCCTCATTCAACTTCTTAGAGAAGAATGCCACTAGATTCCCCTCTTGGCTTAACACTTCTCCAATGGCTAGCTTGCTAGAATCACATTCAACCACAAATAGCTAATTGAAATCAAGGAACCTCAAGGTAGGTAGCTCTACAATCCTCTTCTTCAACATTTCAAACCCTTTGTTAGCTACCTCAGTCCATTTGAATTGACATTTTATTCCACCTTTAATGGTGTTGAGGATAGGTACACACACATGACTAAAATTCCTCACAAACTTCCTATAGTATGATGCCAAACCATGAAAACACCTAACATCCCCTATGGACTTAGGTGTAGGCCAATCCAAGATTGCCTTAACTTTATCATGATCCATCTTCATGCAACCATTAGAAACCACAAAACCAAGGTAAACTAGTTTAGTTTTCAAGAACTCACACTTGTCCTGATTGATCATCAGCTTCTCTTTGTGCAGCCTCCTCAAGACCTACTCCATATGCTCCTCCTTAGACCTGCTAAAAATTAGAATGTCATCAAGATAAACTATTACAAACTTACCTATGAAGTCTGCCAATACTTCATTCATGAGCCTCATGAATGTGCTAGGAGCATTGGTGAGACCAAAGGGCATCACAACCCACTCATACAACCATTCATTTGTTTTGAAGGATGTCTTCCATTCATCACCAAGCATATCTCTAATTTGATGGTAGCCTGATTTCAAAACCACTTCGGAGAAGTAACATGAACCTCCCAGATTATCCAACAAGTCTTCAATTCTTGGCATTGGAAATTTGTACCTAATGGTGATCTTGTTGATGGCCCTTGAATCAACTCACATCCTCCATGTACCTCCCTTCTTTGGTGCAAGGACAGTAGGTACAGCACAAGGGCTCAAACTCTTCCTTATCAACCCCTTATCCAACAAATCCTAAATTTGCTTGGCTATCTCTACATTTTGGCTTGGTGTCATCTTGTATGTTGTGTTGTTTGGAAAGTTTTCTCCAAGAATGAGGTCTATTTGATGGCTTATCTTCCTCATGGGTGGCAATGTACTTGGCAACCCATTGTCCACTATCTCATGATACTTATCCAACAATGTTTGTACCTCTAAGGGTATGCTAACCTTCTCCTTAGCCTCCTCTTTAGGCTTCACTACCACTGCACAACATACCTCTTTCTCCTTCATAACCTTAAGAAACTCTTTCCCACTCAAAAGCATAGCACTAGTTCCCACATGCTTCTCCTCATTAGGTTCTTGCAATGGATCCATTTGAAAATTCTTGCCTAGTTTGGTGATTAAGTAACTATTTCTTTCACCATCATGTATGGCTTTCACATCATATTTCCATGGGTGTCCTAGAAGTAGATGACATGCATCTATGGGTAATATGTCACATAGGACCTTGTCCTTGTAATCTCCAATCTCAAACTCAACTATAGTTTGTTCATCCACCACTAAATTTTATGTCCTTTATTGAGCCATGATACCTTGTAGGAAGTGGTACGAGGTATCGTCCTATGCTTAAGCTTATCAACCATCTTTGTGGACACTATGTTCTTAGTAGAACTAGAGTCCACTATCACCTTGCATATCTTACCATGTGACCTGTAAGTAGTTTTGAAT
>BSBK01000543.1:135000-375000 GCA_027943335.1 Chamaecyparis obtusa
AATTGACAAGAAAAATATGGATGTTACAAACTTAATAGCTAAATTAAGTAATGAGATCAATTAAGTGAACATAATCTAGAACCAATGTGCATAGTTTAATATCTATAACAAAATTAGGTGAATACAAAGTTATGAATTTACAACAAGAGTGCATTGTACTACATAAATAGTTCATGTAGATATGTTCTTCTAGGTCCATCCTGCATCACAAAAATAAACATGTTGAAATTATGTTAGAATTTATAAAAATTCATTTAAAGTTAAATTTAATTTTAATTTCAAATCTATATCTCTAAATTATAAATTATGTCACTTGAAAGAAGACATATAAAAAACATATATATACAAATATGACAATTGAACAAAAACTTACATCACATAAAATTGATTTAACCTAATGTACCATCAACATCCTCTATTTTCTGCAATGCAGATCTATGTTCTTCCTGACAATCTGCATCATAAAAATAAACAAGTTAAAATGTTAAAATTTTTGTACTCAAGTTCATTTATTAAAGTTAATTTTAATTTGAAAGTTAATAAGATAATTGAATAAAAACTTACATGTATAAATTTCATTCAACCTAATGTACCATCAGCATCCTCTCTTTTCTGCAATGCGTCTATGATTGCCTCATGCTCTTCCATTGAAAGTGTTCATAAAATCTTATTAGTAGGTCTCCCTTTGTAACTTTCCAATTTGATATTTGTTACCACTACCAAATGGGAATAGTGTATAATCTTCTTTTCTTATTAGTAGTCTTCAAAAGCTAGTAAACCATTCCTTCTTGTTAGGTATTTGCGTAGCCATGTACCAACTACCACAGTACACCCAATTGGATATTGAAAATTATCATCATCTACTTGATGACATATCAACTTTTTCTTGGGTTCTACACATCAAGCTAACCAATACTCTGTCTACTCTTCATTATCCTCAGGTGCAACAACAACATACACATGTCCTGCAAAACAAAATTTTAAGTACATGTGCACTGTAAATAAAACTTGTTTAAAAGTTTATAATTCAAATATATATAATCATAAATTCCTCTACATACAAATGTAACTACTGTATGATTTAAAGTTTTACATTAAATTGTATTAAATTACCAAGTTGTATGAGATCTGAAACACAATCATAATCTTCTGATGCAAAGGCATGATCTAGGTCTTCATTTATTATAACATCTTCATATTGTCTCTCACTAGGTGTTAAGGATTTTTGTTGCCATTCTTCAACCCATTCTGTATTCTCGCATTCTTCCCATTCACCTGCAACACAAAATTGACAAAAACATGTGAGCTCCCTAGTCCATATAGTCCAAGTGTTAGAATTAGAACTCCTAAATGAATGCCATTTAGCCAATCCATTGATTGTATTACAATCATATCTTGAAAGGATATCCTTCTCTTCAACTAGCCAGAAAAAATGTCTGATTGTAGAGTTCTGACTTGATCCTGTAGACAAACTTGTTTTACACTATTCAACAATTGCACATGCATCTTTAAATTTTGATTTTTCCTCAAATTTGAGTTGCTCTCTACAAAGGGCTCTCTTAACACATGCACTGACACCATCATGCTCTCCCTTCTTGTGTCCAGCCTCAAAAAAACTCCAGATATGTTGGATATTTGTTTTCTTCTGCATCTTACTCAACCAATAAAACATTCTAGCTTTCTTGAATTGTCCTGTGCAATTATCTGACCATATTAGATGTTGTGTTATATGAATTTCTCTCTCCATTAAATTTTCATAAAAGGTATTAAAGCAATATTGGACAAACTCCAATGAGTGTAACTTATTATCACTCATATAGCAATGATACTCTCTCAATATTTTCTGATCCTCTTCTGTACTATCGGGTGCATGTCTATAGACAATATGAACAAAAATTGTCACTTGCACTGAATTATAATATTGTGGTTGGATCTCATCTTGTGGTGCAAGTGTGTAGTTTTCTACAAAGTCAACAACTGACAGTACACTACCAATTGGAAATGTATTCTTGCATATCCGAAATTGTCCATCAAGCCATCTAGAATTGTGAGAGTGTTTCACATATTTATGTATGACCTTACTCTTGAATTCATTCATAAAAGCATTAACACTAAGTTTTTCAATTATTAGGTCGCACCGTTTTCCAACTTTTCCATCCTTCAATGGATACTCAATAGTTTTAAATCTTTGTACATCAACTAATTGTTGTCCAAAATCAAATGAAATATTCTCATGCAAACATTCATCTAATAATGTAAGATTGCCACATAAATCACATACACCAGAAACACATGCATTCAAAAGATAAAATTGTTCATTAGGTGGGTTACAAAATAAATTTGATATAAACTCTTTTACATTTTCAGGTGGTATATTTATACCACATTCTTGCAACATTTCATTAGTATGCATAGTAGAACGTATAGATCGAAAAACATCATAATGATAACGAAATTGAACATGAGTTTTACAACAACAGGTGATTTTTTCTTTGTTAATCCTTACATACCATGGTTTACATTTTTCAAAAGATCTTTGACTAATACTAATAGTTAACACTTTATCATCCAAAAAAAATTTATACAATTTTGTTTGAGTCATATCTAATAGGTGTTTTGGATGTGGATCATGAACTTTTAAACCAACGCTTAATTTAAGAACATCTCTTGCATTAGGGGATACTCTTGTATTATCGTGCCAAAAATTTTCAATCAAAGTTTTGACTTCACCAGTAAGTTTCATGTCAGACCTTGGGAGTCTACCACTGAAGGTCCATAAATGGTTTGTCGGATCACTCTCAAAGTTAACTCTTCTCTTTACAACTCTTGCTAAAGTTTTACGATTAATATTAAGATATCCACTTATGTTTGAAATCATTATTTTATCAGTAGTAGTTTTATTTACTAAAGCTATTGTTATTGCTCGTCATGCTGCATTACTATCTTTAGAACAACTTTTCTTTCCAATTGTGTCAAAGGCACTAGCAACAGTTGATACAACTTGTTTTAGAGACTCATCCTTCTTCTTAGTTTTCACATAAATGCCTAACCTCTTCATTACTTTTCGCATTATAGACATTTTAATTAATTATAACATTAATTGACATTGAAACCCAAATTTCTTATTATAAAAAAATTGTCTAAACAATCTACTCGTGTGTGTCCTAATCTATCTCAATGAAACCAAACCACGCAGATTGTCTAACACATCAGTTTTTAATTGAAATTGTTCATTTATTTCATTATCATTTAAATGAGTTTCTTTTTCAACCGGTGTTTCTATGTCTACATTTTCATTGTTGATTTCAATCTGAATCGGTGTTTCATTTTCAGTTTCAATTGGGGTTTGACTTTTAGTTCCTTTATCATTATGATAAACATTACTAATTTCAGAAATTAAACGTGTTAATCTATTTTCAAGAATAAAATTTAAATTATTTCTATTGCAACCCGCTTCTAGAAAAGCATGAATATCTTTATCAGAATAAGTTGTAACAGTTGGATCTGAAGACATACCCGTATCCAATACTAGATTCGAAGATGCACCTGATTTTGCTTCTTCAACCTCTACATCCATTATGATGTCTTCATTATCCTCTTTTTCTGAAACAATTATTGAGCTCGATGCTCCAACATTATTTGCATTTTGAAGTCTCTCTCTTCTTTCTCGTTGTCATTTTGCCTCCTCTCTATTTTGTGCAATCTCATCGGGTGTCAAAACCTTCATTGACCTCTTTCTACATCGGTTTGATCCCATTTTTGCACCAAAATTCAAATTCAAACAATCTTTTCTAAATGTGAGATCCAATGTAAGACAAAAAAAAGGAATGATGGTAGAAATATTCTGTTTGTCTGCTACAAATTGATAGAATACAACATCAAAAGTCACCAATGATTAGATCAGGCCCACAGTCTGGGTTTTTTTGCTGCAATGGTTACTTAAGAAACAGGCGCCCATTCTTAATTTACAAAATGGGTGCCCATTTTTTGAATCTAATAACGGGCACCCGATTTGTAAATCTATGGGACCGTTCTTAGATTTACAAAATGGGCGCCCATTTTTTGAATTTAAATAACGGGCGCCCGATTTGTAAATCTATAGGCGGGAACCTTACCTCCTGCCTTGGGTTTTGGTTTGGGACAGGCTTCGTGGGACCAAGCCTGTGCTTGAACCTGCAAAAAAATGGCTAAGGCATTACATAGAAAAATTCCCGCCTTGCCATAATTTTTAGAACAACTTCCCAGATGAATTTTTTTATAAAATGAAAACTCATTTTAGCTCTTATTGTGAAGATTATAAAAATATAAATTTTATAGTGATATGATAAAATTTAATATTTATACAATATTTATTAAGCCAAAGTGGTACCTAAGCTTGAAATACCAAGGTTAACTAAAACTTTAATAACTTTTTTAATTTTTAGTTTTTTGAAAAATGAGTTATATGTGACCAAACTAGATAGAATTCTTTTCAATTTTTTAAAAAAAAATTGAAAAAAGGTGAAGTTATCATCAAATTATGGTGTTCGTACACCAAAGGTTTCAAAAATGTACTTTATAGTCAATTAAAAATTAATTTTAAAAAAAATTTAAAAAAATATCTTGACCAATCTTCAATGTTTTAGGTACCTTTTCCCAAAAGGATTCCCCAAAATACATTCATTTACTTCAAAAAAGGGTGTCCGTACATGCATAAGGTGTGGTCCTGAAACAAGCATTTTGAAAAAGTGGTTTTTAGACATGCATACTAAAATTCAATTTATACCATGTGGGTATTTAAAAAAATTACATATTTGAAAACTAGATTCCGAGCACTAAATTTTATATTACTGAAGTTTTTCAAGATTCAATCTTTAAGTGCTTCAAATTTGGACATCAATTGATAGAAATTTTGAAAAACAGGAAAAACACTTCCACTTTTTGGCCAAAAGTGGGACTCAACTTCTTGCAGCCACCCCCTGATTTTCATCCTTTCCCATGAAACTATCTTCTTCTTCCCATTAGCTAGCCTATCATCCTACATCATATTCCACCACACCAATGCAGATCTCTTGAGCCTAGCTTTGGTATAGCTGACTCTCTTCTCTTCTGCCACTTCTTTGTAATCAAATTGGTTATCAATGGCCTCTAGCCAATCCAACAGCTCTTCACCATTCAAACTGCCACTATAATAGGGTATATGTTCCATGATATCCTTATTGATGGATTTGAATGCATCCAAGAACACCTTGTCCTTATCATCAACTATTTCTTTACCCTTGCTAGAAGTCTCCTCTGTCTGACTTTCATTCTCATCTTCACTCTCATCACCCCATTCAGTGATTCTCTTCCCTTTGGATTCTGTCAAATTGGCCTTTGCCAATAACTCTTGGACCAAGTCCACAATGGCACCTCTACTCATTGCCTTTGGAGGCATGTTTTCAACCTCTTTACTCTCCTCCCCTTCAGACATACACAACCTTCAAGAAATTCCCACTCTGATACCACTCTAATACAGAGGGTTTGGGTCCTAGTGTTTTCTCCTAAGCTCATAGCTCCTTTTAACCATCTAATGGTTACTCCTAGTGTTATCTTCACCAATGTGGATCTCTAAGATCCTGTCTACTAACTTCTCATCCAAGGGATAGTTAGTATCTAGAAGATACACTACTTCCTAGACCAATTAGGCCTTCAATTTCCTAAGTTTCTCCACTAGAATTCCCCTCTAGAACCCCAAACCCTTGCTTAGGATCTTTCCACACTTTACTTCTACTCTCCACTAAGTCCTTGACTCTTCAAACACCATTTGGAACCCTTCCATACACTTCTGGATACTCTACCAAGTCAATAAGTAACAAACTCAATAGGAGGCCTAATTGGCTCAATTCCTATTAGGCCAATTTTCACTGATTTTGGCTTCAAGCTCCCAAAATCCCCAAATAGTCTTATAGAAGACCTTGAAAATCTTCAAGGTTGTTTACCCGCTGGGGTAAACTTAGTATTGCACAGACATAGTACGGAAAATATAATAAACACAGAATATATCAGAGAATAATAAATACTTTCATTAATCATTAGAGACTGGCAAGTACATTTATATCATAATGATTATACCATATTATCTCTCATGTCCATCCTCCGAGAGGGTATATAAAGTACCCAAAGGGCCACGACCGAAGCGTCATGATGTAACTGTCTAACCTCTCGGTCACTAACGACCGAGAGTAACATAATACTTTACTAACATAATAACCCGTACATACAATTATCCCGACAACATCATCCCCCCAAAAAACAAGTTGTCTCCGATGACTTACAACAATAGGGAGATGAAATACACTATATAGAATAAGAAAATCACTGAAGAGAAGGGGCGGAGGGCATCCCTAAAAAAGCTGAAGTGCCGCCCTCCCCATCAACGTTGCGTCGTTGTTGTCTTTCCATCCTATCACATTACTCTCATGCCAGTACCAAACTTGTCTCCAAAACATACTTTTCAGTTGTAGCCTCCGCTAACACAATACTATCTCCCTAGCCAATCTGACTTCGATAGCCACCTAGGTTGCCTTCTCTGCTTCCAACTCCTGGGTATGCTGAGCCAAGTGTCACTCTACTGCCTCCAACTGGGTGGTCAGCTCCTCCCGAGCTCTCTGTGCATCCACCAAGATAGTCTCCCATCTAGCCAACACCTACTCCAAGTGCCTCAAAGCGTAGTACCCCTCTCCAAAGGCTTTCTCCAATGCTCTCTCCACTTTTTGTATACAGACGCCCCCTGCCTGCAGCAGCTCTGGGTCTCTTCAACTGGTCACACTCTCTGAGGACTGATAACTGAACCGACTGGGGGTCTAGGGGGCAACGCCCCCAGCAAGGTCGAGGGGCAGCGCCCCCGCCGCCAAGGCTAATTTAGCACCTTCAAAGTCTATGAAACACACCATTTTCATGATTTTCTTCTGATCCTATGCTCTTTTCTGCAAAGCGCTTATGTTTTCCTCACTACCTGCTTATGCCCTTCCCTTTGGTACCATACATTATTTATTTTGAACTGTCTTGATTTGTCGTCATTTTTTTTTATTTTATTTTTTGAAAACCTCTCCTTGCTCTGCTGCCAGTCCTTCCTTGTTATTTTTTTTCAATGCTCAGGCCAAAATGCAGTCGTACATCCCTTGGGCGGTACTCCTTGTATGCATCACAAATTCGTACGGTTGATAGCACTTCCCTTGCCTACGTGCGACCATATAATGACTTTTCAGTAATCTCTCTAGACCGTACGGTCAATGTTAAGAATTCCTCTTCGTACGGTGTTAATGATACTGATTCGTCTATCGTATGGCTCTGTACGGTCTCCTGTCTATACAAAATAATCCACTAATCGCTCGATGCATATACTCGTATGGCATGTATTATGTCACTTCCTCCTATAGTGGTACGGCATCTCGAAGATAATTTGTATGTTCCGTACGGACTTTTAAACTAAACTGCCCTTTGTTATCATACGGCAACTAGCACTTGCCCCTTTCCGTACGGTGCCGTACGGTTTTCTTATATCGTTTGTTTTTTTCTTCTTCTTTTTTACTCTTTTCATGCCGTACGGTGCCGTACAGTTTTGGTTTTTATGGTTCCGTACATACATTGCTCTTTCTTCTTTTTTTTTTCAACTTTTTCAATTTTTTTTTCATTTTTATTTTTCAACCTTTTTTTTTTCATTTTTTTTCCCACCGTACGGTCATGCATAGCCGTACGGGTATTCTTCAATTTCTTGTCCAGAGGCTTCTTTGGTCGCCCGTACGGACGGCTCTCGAGTCACATCCCTGACCACTCGAGTCATTTTCCATCCTCTCGGTTGCTCTGTCCCTCCTCTCGGGTCCATCTTCTCCGAGTAAAGTTTCAATTTGGTCCCATTGCTACCGTGATGTATCCGTTCATCGAGAGTCCACCGAGTGTGCAATGGTTCTCTCTCCTTGTCGCCGAGTCCGTTTTCAATGGCGATCCAAAAGCTTGGGACCATAAATGCTACAGGGACCACAACCTCTTGCCCGTACATAAGAAGAAAAAGGAGAATCAAGATTTTGAAGACTGCGGTCCTCCACACAGGATTCCAATTGTCTCCCATAACGATGGGTTTCAGATTTCTCTCATCCCCAAGATTTATTTTTTCCAACTTTGCTTCTTTGTGCCAGATGGGTTCCTCCTTCCGAAACTCCTGGGCAGGGCTTTCTTTCCTTTCGACTTCCCCTTCTCGGTATACTGTATATTCCGGAGGGAACTCACTCTCGGCTTCCTCAATCTTCAATATGTTGCAGGATGATAGAAATAATTTATAATCACCCATTTGCCAGTGGAATAGACCGTCCATTGAATCTGTATCATCCTCCACTTTCAGTATTCCTTCGGCATTAGGTTCCACGTTTCCTTCCTCTCCGCCCATCCCGTCGTCTGACTCTGAATCGGATGTCATTTCCTCCCCAACCATCTGCGTGTTGAGGTCCACTACAAACTTCCTTCCCCCCTTTTCAAATGCGAGGGTGTTTTTCTTCCAATTATGATCGGCTCGGGCCGTCACCAACCACCCTCTACCCAGGATGGCATCATACCCCTTCTGCTTAAGAGGGATTACAACAAAATCTAAGGTGAAAGGTTGGGTTCCAATAGTCACCTGCTGCGCCATTAGTGTACCGAGAGGCTTAATACCATGCTGGTCTGCCCCCAATAAATTGAAAGTCGGTGGCCACAGCGTCAGTTTCCCCAAGCTTTTCCAAGTTTCTTCCAGGAGGACATTAACGCCCGACCCACCGTCGATAATTGTGTTCGTGAGGATGGTACCCAAAATACCCATCTCCACCACTGCGGGATTCTGCCCATTATTTATCGATAGCGTCATGGGGTCAGCTACAGAGCCACTCGTGATCTCCGTTCGTTCAACCGTGCTTGCTGGAATGTTTTGCCCAAGGAATAGAGTCATTTTGAGATGCGGCATCATTTCCAATAGGTCCTTGACCTTTACTGGTACCTCCAATTGCATTATCTGCCTTAACATATTTTGTTCGGCCATTGCTCGAGTAGAAATGCCGACATCTGTGGAGTCCCTTCGGTCCTCCATACCCTTCGCGATCTCAGCCTTCGCCTCAAGCATCCTTTGTTTCTCTGTCGGAGGGTGAGGATATGTGGTCTTCTTCATTTGCCCACGTGTGATTGCGAGGACCTTCTCCATGCCCCCTCATTCCATGTCTAGGATGTTGCAGCCGGGCTTCGGACAATTAGCATCCTCATGGTTCCCCGGTCCGCACCACCGACACAATTTTAGTGGAGCGGTAGCCTCATTCTGATAGTCACGGGCATAATGTCCCCATTGGTTACAACTTCTGCACTGTATCATGGGCCTCCCCTTCGCATCATACTAGACCTGTGGCTTGTTCTCATCATTGCCTCGGCCTTCCCGTCGGTTGTTTCCATACCCGCCAGATGATGGAGCATTTTGTTGTCCACCAGTACCAGATATGGAAGGTTGCTCCCGTGCATAGAGCACTTGTTGATTTCTCACCCTCAGGTTGTAGGGACATTCTTTAGTGGAATGTCCTGCGATTTGGCAGATATCGCAAAAAGCCTTCTTCGGACAAGAACCTTTTGTGTGGCCTGCTTCCTTGCAGTCCGTGCACCACACCGTATCTTCTCCTGTCTTACTGGTACTTCCCTTGGCGGCCTTGAGTTCTTTCATCATTCTTTCAAGGTCTTTTTGCAACGTGAGCACTTTCTTGCTCAATCCATCCTCACTGCTTTCAGTCTCCGAGTCATCATCAGAAGATGACCTCATCTTCTTGGAGGTCTTACACTCACTCTCTAAATCCATTGCTCGGTTGTATGCATTACTGTACGAAGTAGGTGGAACTATCTTCATTTTCTTTCGTAGGGAGGTTTTGAGTCCCTCTACGAACCACCTCTTCTTCAGTTCGTCCGCTGGGGCCGACTCCATCTTCCTGATGAGTTCTTTGAGTCGTCGTCCGTATGCATGGACAGACTCTTTCTTCGCTTGCTTAGTGTTGTAGATTTTCGCTAATATTTCATTATCATCCCGTAACAATTGAAACTCTGTTTGGAAGGCCTTTTTGACATCGTCCCATGTCGTGAGCCTTGTCTTGTCAACGTCTGAGTACCAATCAATGGCACCCTCCCGCAATGTTGCAGGGAACTGACGGATCCATTCATTCTCGTCAGTTACCCCGTGTGCAGTCCATATCGTTTCACACGTTCGACAGTGCCGAACTGGATCCTCCTTGGATTGCCCTGTAAATTTTGGTAACTTCTACTTATTCACCGCCATGGTTGGCCGCGGTGGAGGCGGTGCACCAATACCACTCGTGCCCACACCTCCCTGAGTGTTGTGGGTAGTCTGGACTTGTGGTACTTGTCCTTGCGATAGTTGCTGGGCTGGTGGTACTTGCCCTTCTCCTGGCACCGTACCGTGCGGGGTTCTTAGTTCCAATGGAGGGTCTACTAGTGTGCTCGTTCCACCCTCTGTAGTATCACCCTCTCCGTCGGTTTGGTTCTCCGTGCTTGGTGTACGGAGACCCACCTCAAACTGTACTCTCTCCTCTTGGAGAAAGGCTCTTCTCGCCCGTGTCTCCTCAAGTATTTCTTCCCGACTCCGCACTCTCCGTTCCAGAGAAGTGAACTCTTCTTCGGCTTCTGCACCCTCCGTACCACTTCTGAGGTCCCCTTCGGGCAACCCTCCGGCAAGCTGGTCTTTGGCAAGTTGCCTTAGCCTATAGCGACGTTCACACTACTGTGCAGAGATTAGAGCTGCGTGTGCGGCCTCTTCGTCATCATTTCTCACTTTTCTATTTCTATCTTTATTTAAAACATTGGGCATAAATCCTTTCCTCACTTCTCTTCCCGAGTACGTCTAGGCAGCGGCGCCAGATGTTTACCCGCTAAGGTAAACTTAGTATTGCACAGACACAGTACGGGAAATATAATAAACATAGAATATATCAGAGAATAATAAATACTTTCATTAATCATTCGAGACTGGCAAGTACATTGATATCATAATGATTATACCATATTATCTCTCATGTCCATCCTCCGAGAGGGTATATAAAGTACCTGAAGGGCCACGATCGAAGCATCGTGACGTAACTATCTAACCTCTCGGTCACTAACAACTGAGAGTAACATAATACTTTACTAACATAATAACCCGTACATACAATTATCCCGACAACAAAGGTGTCCACTAACCCTTTCCAAATCCAAATTTTAAGCTTCTAGATGCACCCACAACCCCATCTACTAGCAGGCCCTAGTTTTAAGCCTATTAAATAGGCCTCTGGACCTGTCTGCACAAAAGACCATAAAATTGGTCTCCAAACCTCTAATCACTTTCTCCAACCTCTTGAATCTTCAAGGGGACTCTTAGGGCTTTTCATAAATGCCTCTAAGTTATTTCCTCGAAGTCATGGGTGTACGTGCCAACTCCTTCTATACCCTGTCCTGGCTCACCTATCTTCAACAGTCAGCCATAGGGCTTCCATTCTAACTATGAAATCTTGGTGCCACTACAAAAATGAAAACATAACCAATATCTATAGAGTCTAACCTTACATCCCCTATGGTTTCAGCCATTTCCACCATTGGATGCTCAGGTTAGAGCCATGACAAGCATGAAGGTCCTGCAAATTGGTTTTACAGACCAGTGACTTGGATTGCTTGCCAAACTTTATTAATCTAACCTAGGAACAAGACAATCAGTGCAGAATGGAGATATAATATTACTCTAAACTATCATGAGTTTTGATCACCCTGTTCAATCCATACAGGTCGTACCAAGCATAAAGAAAGCCTGCAAATAGTAAGATCTAGTACATTAAATCCGTACAGGAAAGTCTAAATCATAAAATTCAATTCAAAACTTCATTAGCCTTCGAAATTCATCCTTCTCATGCTCATATACCGAGCATGGGTGGTTACAACCACCTTAACCTCCATTTGAGCAACTTTTCAAAAAGTTGCAAAAGTTGCTTAGCAACTTTTTGCCAAGGTGTTCCATTTGGCCTTTAGGCCAACTCAATGATGAGTTATGACTCCTAAGTCCAAAATAAAGACATTTAAGGTTCTAAGACCTTATTAAGACCATTTCTAACCAAAACTATCTATTTAAGACTTTTCAGGCCATTTAGACCAAATGGATCACTAACTCTCCTTGAGCTCATTTGACTCTTACAAACTCAAACATGGTTCCAATCAAATGGACCTTATTCTATCAACTCACACAAACTCCTAATACAAACCGAAACACTCACTAACTCATCAAGGTGGGAGGTGCCCTGCACCAAAGAGCCAGAATTACCACTCCCAATAGCCAAATCAAAGATGAAATCCAAAAAAATGAACGCCTCCATAGCAACCCATGTAAGGGGAAGACACAACATCATTTGACCCCACCACAAAACACAGAGAAGTTGACTAGACCATTTGAAAGTACAATTGTCATCGTTACAATTCATGGTGGTGAAGCTCATGAGGAGTGCAATATGTGTATAGTTTCATTGTTGCTTGGGAGGAATATTTGCAATAAAGTTGATATAATGGGTTTAACAATTTGATTTCTTGGGCAAACTAATGTTGCACATGATATAGAAGTTCAAAAATGAATGAACACAAAATGCCCACTCATTGCACATAGTAACAAGGACAAACACAACATGTCTACATGTATTATGAATTGCAGTGATAAAATTGTCACGATATCATATTAATCACTATCATCAACATTGAGTAATTATATTTATATCAATTTTTGTATTACACATTCCCATCCAATAAAATTTGAAAAATGATAAAATATTTATAATATTGCTAACCACAATTTGAGAATACTTGTAAATTAGCAATCTAACATTTTTTTTTTGTAGTACCTATAATAAGGATAGTGGAGGACAATACACACCTTAAAAGAGTCTTTAAAAATGTCAAATAAATTTTTCACATTTACAATCCCAAAAAATTCGTTATTAATACCCAAACAGATTTATTTCAAACTCTTCTTTTTCAATTTTCTTTTTTATAATGCAAAATTAAATAGTAACTATTCATTAAAAAAGATGACAAAAAATTGAAAATATTACACTACAATTTATTTCTTATTAAAATGTCTAAAACAATAGAAAAAACCAATCAATAATATTAACTTTAAGAATAAATATTTTATTTTATTTTTTATTGAAGAGATTTAAACTAAGTTGCTTTCCTTCACAATGGCTTATCCCCCACATCATCCATGTAGAGATATAAAGTGTAGCACCATACTTCGGGATTCCAACTTTGAAGCTAAACTCGCAGACTTTGGATTGGCTCGCCTTATCAGTGCTTATGAAACTCATGTTACCACAAATTTAGCTGGAACCCTTGGCTACATCCCTCCGGAGTATGGCCAGTGTTTCAGATTAACTACCAGAGGTGATGTGTACAGTTTTGGAGTGATTCTGCTGGAGCTGTTGACCGGTAAGGAACCCATTGGAGCCACTTTTGAGGACACAGAAGATGGAAATCTGATAGGTTGGGTTCACCAGATGATTGAGGCCTTGGATCCTCTCATCTCACATGGACCATGGAAGGACCAAATGCTTCAAATTCTGCACATGGCTTCTTTATGTACTCACGAGGATCCTACCAAGCGCCCCAACATGTTGCAGGTTGTGGGATCTTTTAAAGACATTGAAAAGTATATGTAGAGGTATGCCAATGTGCTTGGTAACGGAATTGAACATATCCCAACGGGCGGCTTATGATGTAATGCCATTTTTATTAATAAACATACAATAGTCAAGCATTTTCATTTACAAAAACATAGTACATTACCTAAGAGTTTTCATCTCACCTAAGAATTATAAATATGTACGTGCTAATCATAATACTTTTTAAAGTGAATCACGGGAATTAAGAACAACATCAACACTCAACCAATCACTATAAAATGAACTCCTATTTTTCTGTGTTATTATACAATAGTCACTTTTTATAATTGAAATAATGCAAAATATTACAAAGAAATATGCAACAGAGTTTGAGATTCCTATTCGGTCACACTCTTTCCATTTACCGAAAAAGGGAATTCCAATTACTTGTAGACGTAAATTTCGATGTCTGTGTTTTTTTGGTACGTTGAATGTTTGCAGATAACTGAATTTCAATACTTGATTTCAGTCAAACTTTGGATTGGTTTGCTTGGAGAAGTTGAAGCTGTTGAAAGCCGCTGATGCAATTGCTTCATAGACAGTGCTACACTGGTTACGAATATCTATTCTGATAAAGCTAATCGAATTCCTTGAATAACTGATAGCCATTATTCCTCCTGGATTTGAATATGTTTGGCGATTCTGGTTCTCCTAAACAAGACTTTTACAAGATGGTTTGGTTTTTGTTTGTGTTAATCGTAAGCACATCTGCCGCAACCTTGGATTTTCAGGCACTGATGGAATTCAGAAGTGGCCTGGAAAAGTCAGATGCAATTGCTGACTGGAACATGCATACTTCATATTGTGAATGGAATGGAGTAAAATGCAAGGGAAGCGATGTGGTATCTCTCTGTCTATCCAAGTCTGGCTTGCAGGGAATGATATCCTCACATCTTGGATTTGTTCAGGGATTGGAGACTTTGAATCTTTCAAGCAACCTGCTTCATGGTAGGATACCCTCTCAGATATGGAACCTTAAAAATCTTAAGGTGTTGGATCTCAGTGGGAACAAACTATCAGGGACTATTGATTCTAATGTAAAGGAGCTTATGAATCTGGAAGAACTAGTATTGGCCAGAAATGGTTTTAGTGGCACAATAATTCCAGAGTTGGGTTCTCTTACAAGCCTGAAAGTCCTAGATTTGAGCTATAATTTCTTCGAAGGAGAAATCCCAATTGAGCTTGCAAAATTGTGGACCCTCGAATCCCTTCAGCTGGGAGGGAACAAATTTACAGGCCAAATACCGCCACAGTTTGGTAATCTGACAAAACTCTCAATGCTTGACATTAGTGAAGGGTCACTGTCCGGAGATCTTCCTCCTGAAATTGGTAAGCTCAAAAATTTGCAGTATTTGAGGATAAATAATAACTCTCTTTCAGGAAGGATTCCTCCAGAGATTGGAGGTATGGTGATGTTGATAGACTTCAGCTTGGGATTCAACAGTATATCTGGTCCCCTGCCATCAGAAATAGGCAATCTTGTAAATCTGGTAAATCTTAAATCACCTTCTTGTTTGCTTCAAGGACCCATACCTGAAGAAATTGGAATGTTACGAAGTTTAGAAAAACTGGACCTATCAAACAATCCTCTATCTTGTTCCATCCCAAAATCCATTGGTAAACTCCAAAATCTTACATTTTTGGGCCTTGCAAATGCTGAACTGAATGGCTCAATCCCTGCAGAGCTTGCTCGATGTAAAAACCTAGTTTCTATTGGTTTATCATCGAATTCTCTCACAGGTTCTCTTCCTGAAACTCTTGTAGATCTAAACTCTGTTGTTTTATTTTCTGTAGAGATGAATAAATTAAGTGGGCATCTACCATCTTGGTTGGGAACATGGACGAAAGCAGAGAAAATCCTGCTTTCTTCAAATCAATTTATAGGGCATATTCCTCCAGAGCTTGGGAATTGCTCCTCAATAACCCAATTGGAACTGGCCCGCAATCAATTAACAGGGTACATTCCTTCAGAGCTTTGCAATGCAAAGATGCTTGCAGTGATTAATTTAGAGGTCAATATGTTTCAGGGGACTCTTGACAGTACATTTATCAACTGCAGAAATTTGACAAGCTTGAGCTTGGCACGAAATCAAATTAGAGGGAGAATACCTGCATACTTGGGGAAGCTTTTTATCAAGGTTTTAAACCTAGATTTCAACAATTTCAGCGGTACAATACCTGATGAGATATGGAATTCAACAAGCCTCGTGGAATTCACTGCTGGGTACAACTTTCTTCAAGGCTATCTCCCTCCTGAAGTGGGCAATTCCAGGACATTGAAACATTTGATTCTTGATGGGAATATGTTAGAAGGAAAACTACCAAAAGAAATTGGAAAATTGGCAATCTTGTCAATACTTTCTTTAAATGGTAATAGTTTGGATGGTCACATTCCGTCGGAGTTATTTGAGTGCAGTGGTTTATCAACTCTGAACCTGGGATCCAATCATCTAAACGGATCAATCCCCAAGGATATAGGAAAATTAGTGCAACTGGAGAGTTTAGTGCTTTCTCATAATTATCTTTCAGGGCCCATTCCTGTTGAAATTTCTCTGGGCTTCAAGCAGCACACAGTCCCATCCAACAGCTACCTACAGCACCGAGGAATGTTTGATGTGTCTTGGAATCAACTTTCAGGGTCCATACCAGAAGAACTTGGCAACTGCACTGTTATAGTAGAGTTGTTGCTTAATAACAACCAACTTTCAGGAAGAATACCCAGCTCCCTCAGTGGTCTTACAAGCCTATACACGCTGAATTTGTCTTATAATAATTTGGTAGGTGAAATCCCAGTGGAGATTAGCTTATGCAAAAATCTTCAAGGCATGGCCTTAGGCAATAATCAACTCACTGGCATGATTCCTGAGGAGCTTGGAGACTTGACCAGTTTATTTAAACTGAATCTTAGTGGTAACAGACTATATGGTCAGATTCCTGATACAATCGGACAGTTGGTTGCTCTTTCTCACTTCGATGTCAGCAACAATGAGTTGTATGGTGGATTGCCCCAATCCCTTGCAAACTTGGTAAACCTCGTTGGCTTATATGTGCAACAAAATAAGCTCAATGGCAGCATTGTAAATTCTCTGTTTACTCTTCTAACTCTCACATATTTGGATCTGCACAGCAATGAATTGACAGGAAACATAACTCCAGAGGTTGGTAATCTTGCAGAGCTTACATACCTGGACTTTTCTGAAAATCACCTCATGGGAAGGATCCCAAATGAATTATGTGATCTTATGAAGCTCAAATTTCTCAATCTCTCAGATAATGCACTGGAAGGAGATATTCCTGATGGTGGTAGATGCAATAATCTTAGTGCATTATCTTTTCAAAGAAACAAGGCCCTGTGTGGAAATGTCATTGCCCAAAGTTGCAAGGGCGGGCCCATTAGGATCAGAACTGACTCGGTCATTGGAATCATGATAGGCATCATATTTCTTATGCTTTTATTTGTATATGGCCTATTCAGACAAGTTAAATTATCTCAACAGAAGCCATTGACTTTGACCGAGGTCACTGATAAGTTAAGACTGAAGCCTGTTATTGAGTCTGACAATAACTATTGGCTAACCAGCAGCAGGAGCAGGTCAAAAGAGCCTCTGAGCATAAATCTAGCCACATTTGAGAGGCCTTTTATTGGCTTTCCACTAGATGATATCCTCCACATCACAAACAATTTTTCTAGGACCAATATCATTGGAGAAGGTGGCTTTGGTACAGTTTATAAAGCCACTTTTCCTAATGGAAGAACAGTGGCTATAAAAAGACTTGGAAAAGCTACAATACAGGGTGAGAGGGAATTTGTAGCAGAAATGGAAACCTTAGGCAAAATCAAGCACAGGAATCTGCTTCCATTGGTGGGATACTGTTCATGTTCCTTAAGTGAGGAGAAACTTCTAATCTATGAATTCATGGAAAATGGAAGCCTTGATACATGGATAAGAAACAGAACTGATGCAGGGGAGGTCCTTGACTGGCCCAAACGTTTCAAAATTGGTATGGGTGCAGCGAGCGGCCTTGCTTTCCTTCACCATGGCTTAACCCCCCACATCATCCATAGAGACATAAAGTGTAGCAACATACTTCTGGATTCCAACTTTGAAGCTAAACTTGCAGACTTTGGATTGGCTCGCCTTATCAGTGCTTATGAAACTCATGTTACCACAAATTTAGCTGGAACCCTTGGCTATATCCCTCCAGAGTATGGCCAGTGTTTCAGATCAACTACCAGAGGTGATGTGTACAGTTTTGGAGTGATACTGATGGAGCTGTTGACCGGTAAGGAACCTATTGGAGCCACATTTAAGGACACGGAAGATGGAAATCTGGTAGGTTGGGTTCACCGGATGATCCAGAAAGGGCAAGCAACTGAGGCCTTGGATCCTCTCCTCTCACATGGACCATGGAAGGACCAAATGCTTCAAATTCTGCACATGGCTTCTTTATGCACTCATGAGGATCCTACCAAGCGCCCCAACATGTTGCAGGTTGTGGGGTCTTTTAAAGACATTGAAAAGTATATGTAGAGGTATGCCAATATGCTTGGTAATGGAGTTGAACTTATATCTCCAACAGGCTGTTTATGAAATGACATCATTTTCTGTTATTTTTCATCATAAGTGGAATTTGGGAGAAGTTTTTTTGGTATTGGTTTTTTATAATGATGTTTTTGCTCATTCTATTAGACAATTTATTTAGACATATTTGGAAGGCCAGATGTACTCCTAAAACAATTAAAACAATTAACTGGTATCTTAATGTTTTACTCTAAAAGTCTTCCAAGTTGTTTTTTTTTGTTGTGGCAGCTTCTAGATTTATCAAAGAGAAATGCTGCTTTAGCCATGGCACCGCTTCAACAAATTCAGAACAGCTGTCATATGGACCTATGCGAAGTAATTTGTCATATTTCTTCTTTGTAATACCAGCTACTGGCCTATTGTAATCATTAGGAGTTTGAGATACTTGTTTTGTATAGTGCAATGTTTTTCTCTTTCACCTACTTCTTGGAGCTGTTTGTAATCTTGCTTTATGTTCAATTAAGAAAAAATAAAATTAAATCTAATGATGAAGGTTATCTCTTTTCTGCATAACAACTCTATATTAAATTTATTAGCTCTGATGTCAGCTTGTACCTTTATGACCATTTTTTTAAATCTTAAAATGCCCTTCAACAGATTTGTAGTCCTTGTCAAAAAGACCATATTTTTTCACCTTTCTGAAGATTTGCGAGTGCAAATATTTGATTTATAAATCAATAGAAGATATCTACACCACATCAAATGACATTATTGATACAATTATTGTATACCAAAACGTAACATTTGGAGAACTTTTACTAAAGTATTAGTTCTTATGCAATGAAGTATTTTTCTCCTGGATTCTTTTTAGAGATCCCAAACATTCTCCCATGTCTTCATTAATTAAGTCTTTCTTTACTTCTAATAAAATGGCATCATAAATACAATTGCACTTATCATGGTTGAAAAAGTCGTGAGGGAAAACCTGGTGAGAAAGGAACCAGAAGCAATCTCCATAAGTTAGATGACATAACGTTGCTTCTAAAAATTCAGAGATTGTATTGCATAAAATTTTGATGAGAAGTCAAGTTAGAATGTTTGTGTGAAAAAAAAAAACTGTGCAAAATGTAAAGGAGATTCAGTTGACTGTTTGAGTTTGCAACTGGTTTTAGTCATCAATACTTTAGGTAAATGAATCAAGAATTTTGATCGATTAAATTGATAGTTTCTATGTAAAGTGACTGTTATTTTCAGATTTAATGACTGATGGAAAAGGCACAGTAATACAACAGTAGAAGTTACATATTTAAATTTCAATGAGTTAGAGTTATACACTATAAAAAGAATATAAGATAAATTTTTAAAAAATATTTTTTTTGAATGTTTATATAGGATGGTCTTTTATACAAATGTCTTGGTATACAGAATGATGGGATTGTTGATTCAATAAGTAATTTTAAATAGCATTTGGATAAATAGATGTTATTTTCTAATAACTATTATAGGATAATTAATACTCCCTATTTTTACTCTGATATTATTATAGGTGGCTTTTTCTTTTTAACATATTTAAATCATATGCAAGTAGAATGTAAATGTCATACATCAGGTACAATAATTAAAGATTCAGACATTGAGTTTCGGTTCAATAACAAGCTTAGGCATTGTAAAAAAAATTACAGAACATGCAACTTTTGTTCAATTAATTCAGCTACAAATATAACTTAAAGGAAAGCTTTATTCTCATAAACAAATTTAATTGCTTTGTTCAATAAAAATAAAAAAGTTATGATAAAATTTAATAGCGTCTTTGTTTGTAAGTTATAATATGACTTAAATCAATTGTTGCTACCATTCATTGCGCTCTCATGAAAATAAAAAATATATTTCTGCTCCACAAATAATAAAAATATGAATCCTTACTATCTAAGCTACCATAAAGTGATGAGAAAGTTGAATTGTTAATGCAAATTGCTAAGCAAAATGTTGAACTACAAAACTAAAAGTAGGAAAAGGTGGATAATAAAATGGCCCTTCAACTTTATAGAAAAATATTATAGATTTTATCTTATATTTTTAGTGATCAAATTATAAGAATCTAGGGGGCACTTACATTTTATTTTTTACTAAAAGAGGGGTCAAAATTTATTCAAACACAAAATAGATACAAAAGAATAGACTGCCCAACAAAGAGAGCACAACAAAATCTTGTCCCTAACCATTAGTTGATCTAACATATGAAGCATGTATCAGAAAGTAATTGCCCCTTATCCATAATATTTCAATCCTACATTTTATCCAAAGCCCATTTGGCCAGGAAATCTGCAACACTATTCCACTTCCTAGGAATGTGAGTAAAAATAACAGATTCCACGAATGTACATAAATGGAGAATTTATCTAATAACCAAAGCTAAGTGCCAACTAAAACCCTCAAGCTATTGCCAAGTTAACAAAGCCACCACCACCTGAGAGTTAGACTCACAAATAATCTTCTACCAGCCAAGAGCATAACAACGCTCAATAATATATAAAATGGAAAGAGCCTCCATTAAATTATTTGCATGAAAGCCCTTATAAATAGAAAAGATAAATTGACTATCACAAAAACCATCCCGACCAACTCCACCAATTCAAGCATGTCCAAGATTCCCCCAAGATGAACCATCAGTATTAGTTTTGAAAACTCCATGAGGACGTGTTGTCCTCAATTTTGAGATCACAAAATTGTGGCAACCCTACGAATTTTTCTTATCAATTCGTAGAAGTATCCTCTATGAATTCAACGTTTTGGATAAAGTGTTATAAGGACAATTCGTTATCCCTGAAAAGCTCTCTGTAATACATGTTTCATACGTTCTTTATGTCCTTTTCTTTGATTTTCTCATTCTTATTAGCACTTTTTAATCTCAATTTTCCCTTGAGCCAATAGCCCTTTGAAATATGCTCGTTTCGAGCTAACTTAGACATCAAACGGAGTTGTACAACTCAAGTTATGATGTAAAAGGTGGGGTTTTTCAGGCTAACTGCATATTTTTTAAAAATCCTTAAAAGGTGGGGTTTTCAAAGTCAATTGCACAAGTTCAAATTATATTTAATATATAAAATAGATTTTGATGTCCATTTTCAAATTTCAACTCATTTCGAGTTGATTTAGCTATAGTTTTAATGTTTTCGTGAAATTAGCTTTAAAATGATCTAATTTCATGTTACTTTATTAAACACTATAGTTATATATTAAATTAATTCAAATTACAACACTTAAGTTCAACAAGGTGTGGTTTTTATTCTTCATTGCATATCATCAACATGCAAAACACTTTTTAAAGCCCACCTCTTGAAATTAAGTCTTTTATCCATTAAATACGTTGTTTTTATATGCAACTGCATATGTAAAACATGTAAAAGTGGCTTTTTCTAAGCCAAAAACATGTTTTATAAGAATATGCAGTTGAACTCAAAAAGGACGTATTTAATCTTTTATGAGTGTTGTTTTTATATGCGATTGCATATTGAAAACAACGTATTTAAAAACTCTCCAAGTGATTTTTTTCTTCATGAAAGACATGTTCTAATCAATATGTAAATGCACATGAAAAGTGCATTTTTAATGGAGAATCACTAAGGGTGTTGCTTTTAAACCCAAATACATATCTTTTTATGTATTTTTACAATGTGCAAAAGCATTTTCAAACAGCATTTTTAATATCTTCCTCATGATGTCGAATTTGAGAGTGATTGCATATGTTCTTTCATGTGCAAAGACATTAAAAACAACGTTTTTAATCAAACAGCCATGGACGTCATTTTTGAAGGCATTTACATGTCTTTTTAAACATGCATTTGCATCTTAAAAATGTGTTTTAACTTCCCTTTGGCTGTGTTTTTGGGAAGTGGCAATTTTTGAGAGGAAAACATGTATTTTTTACTTCAAAAAACCACTTTTTTTGGGCGTTTTTAGAAAAAATGGGGTTTTGAGGTAAGAAATCACTTGGAAAATGGTCAAAACTTAACCGTTTTAGCTGCTTATAGAATCGATTTTGCACTAAATTGGCCAAGGATGATTCTTGGATCATCAAAATTGCATTTTAGAAGGTGTTTTACTCTAAAAACAGCCCATTTAGGGCATGTTTTTGCCCAAAAATGGCCCATTTTTTGGTCATTTTTCTTCATCAAAATCAAATCTTTTTCTTCAAAGATGAGTTCTTGGGCATTACTTTTCACTTTCAGCTTGTTTATCATCATTTAAAAGCTATTTTTGATGCCCTAGATGTTGTTTTTAGTTATCATTACATGTGCATAAGAAATAGTCAATATGGTTATTATTTCTTTGCATTTTATCTTTCATTCTTTCCCACTTGGCTGTATATGCATGTTGACTATCCAAAATCGAAGTAAAGAGACTAGGAATGTGATCTATATATACTCTTTCAAACCAATCTTTCCTAAATCCGAAAATCTATTGGATTTATTTCAGATTTGGCTCAAGATTTTAAAAGATTTCATCTTGAGGATTGAGGTAATTTCTTCCTAAGTTATTTAACTTACATGTAAACTTTCATTTTTGTTTTACATGTGATTAAATTCATGTTTCTTCTATTTCTACCTTCTATTCTCAAGATGCATATGCAAGAACTTCATCTTCCTTGCATGTGCAGTCGGGATTA
This sequence comes from Chamaecyparis obtusa, assembly GCA_027943335.1. Classification (NCBI taxonomy): domain Eukaryota; kingdom Viridiplantae; phylum Streptophyta; class Pinopsida; order Cupressales; family Cupressaceae; genus Chamaecyparis; species Chamaecyparis obtusa. The sequence continues at coordinate 157,899 of BSBK01000543.1, forward strand.
AAAACCTCATTCTATGGTGAAGAAGAAAACAAATCCAATGCAAGTCCATACATATGTTATCTTCCACAAGTACATTTGCATAAGTTGTTGTCCCTACCACTGACATATGACGTAAAACTCATAATGGTGGTCAATTCAACACTTCATTATAAAAATAAATATCCATCCATTCACTTGTCATCCTATCTTTCATAATTCTCGTTGTCCACATATGCAAACACCTCCAAGAAACCCATTTTTGGGTCTTCCTTATCATTTTTTAACTTTAAAATTCAATCACCTCTTTGTTGTCCTAAAGTTTTCCAGCCATATGCCATGTTCATAGTCTTCCAAAATCCATATTTGTACATCAAAAACCATGCAATGGACCTATCCATGCTTCATTTTCTCACCTAATACTTGTCCATTCATATGTAATATCCTCTTAAAAACCCATTTTTGGTTTTCCTCACTACACAAGACCCAATCTAACCCAAATATGTTTGTTCTTCCGTTGTTCACAAGTATTCCATCCACTTACAATACCCCAAGCTCATTTCTTGTGCATCAAAAAGGCACAATGGATCCATCACTTGAAGATGTTCTTACCTTGTGGAATCTTGATGTCACAGTTACTCAAGCATATCATATTGTTATGTTAGGATAATCTCTAACCAACACCAGAAAAGGAAGAAGTAAAGGCCCAAAGGATTGAAAGGAAGATTCAAGAAAGGTTAGAATGTGAGAGGCAAAAATAGAAAGAATGATCTAAGATGGTGTTTCCTTCCTATGCTAACTATCCAGTTGTGCAACCAGGTTTGGATATAAATGTAAGGCAAGAAGATATCATTTCAGACCTAGGGGCTTTCATTTAGAATCAAAGAGAAGATGACGCACACTATTCAGTTGCTCAGACCATCTTGGAAGAAGAGGAGGAAGTTGGTATTGAATTTGAAAGAGAAAGACACAGAATTGAAAGGAAGCTTAGAGAAAGATTGGAACGTGAGGAAAGAGAAAGGATACAAAGAGAAAGAGAAGCTCATAGGAGAGCTCAAAGGTCACTCTTACAAGAAATTCAACTTCGAGGGAATCAAATGAATCAAAATTAGAACACAAGCTAGATAAGAGAATTGGATCTTTCTCTCTAGAAAGGTTTGAAAGACTACAATGAGAAAGAATTTTCTCAAGGCAGAGATGGAAAGAAACAAATGTGCTTCTCAAGAGACAACCAAAGATGCAGGTTCTTGTTCTAGATCAAGATGCTTTCACCAAACTAGAGCATATCAACCATCACGCATTCTGTAGTATAATGGAGACAAACAAAGGATGATGTAATAGGTGTCGTGTCTTGTCAGGCACTTAGAATATTTTCATCATGTCTTTGTTATTTGTATTTGACATATGTAATTGCATGTGATAGTATCACATGCAAAGTTGTAATATGTAATCAAGTTGCAAGTGCATTAGGCATGCAACTTTGAAAAAGTTAAAATTAGTTAGTTAGTTAGTTAGTTAGGGAATAAGTCAAGGTGATTAAGGATTTTCCTCTTTTCTCTCCACCTTTCTCTCTCCTCTTTTCCTATATAAAAGAGGGAGCTCATTATAAATAATCATCTTTTGGCAAGGCAAGAAAATTCTGCCAATTTGTATTGTGCACTCTAAGACTTTGTGCTTGAATGTAAATTAGATTGCTTTCAATAAAAGAGGCAAATTGTTTTGAGACTTTGTGCCAATTCAAACTGTTATGTGATGACATTTTCTTGATTTGATTGTGAGTTTTTATGCTTTGATTCAAGAGGGATTTGGATTCAATTGCGCAGACTTTGAGCTGCTTGTTGCATTCAGAGCCAATTTGAACTTTTGAAGACTTTGTGTTGCAGGAGGACAAATTGTGAATAGATAATAGTGGTTGCAATTACTTAGAGCTAAAGACTTTGGGCTTCAATTGTAAGTGTTTTTATTAAATTTGAGAGTATCTAGTAAGAGACTTTGTGCCTTACTGGTTATTCTGCTTGAATCCTCACAAGACAAGCGCAGGAGACTTTGGGTTCTTGTTTTTGTTTGACAAAATATAAAAAGAAAGTTGATGCCCTTGATATTGTTCTTATGTCAACTCCAAGGTCACCGGTATTATCGTAGCAATAAGGCACTTTTTGTTAAGGTGTAAAGTTGTAGTTGTATGAAAATCATTTCTGAAAAAAGAGGAATTGATTAAGAGAACCACCCTTTTTGTAATTTCAATTAAATTCTTGTTGAAGCCACCTACGATAAGAAGGGAGCCTCCCCTATTGCTGAGAGGAGAGAGAAATCTCATGAGATGTTGTCTAAAGTTATAATTTTGTAAGGTGTAATCTTAGTAGTTTACAAAATTTTTAGCCAAAAATTTTTGGCGACTCTATTGGGGACACGACACGCATTCGAAAGCCTCATGCTTTTGTTTGAAGTATACCCATGTCCTTTTCATTGTGAATATTCATTGTAATTAATTTATGTTAGTTTTTCAAGCTTTTACCAAGGACATATAAATGGCCCAAGGTCCTTGGGGAAATGCTTTTGGTGCGTTGAATCTAGCTCTGCCTCTACATGCTCTTCCTGATGGCTCACGGAATAATTTCCCAAAGTTTTTTGGTGATGGACAACAATATCCTAATGAACATATTGTTTCTTTTTACATTGCATGCGGTGTTCATGGCATTGAACATGAAGACGTGTCTGTGAGGTTGTTCGTAGAAACTCTCCAAGGCGTGGTTGTTGATTGGTTTTATCATCTTGCACCACAAACCATCACAAACTGGGTTACTCTCATAGCCAAGTTTGAAGAAAGGTTCAAGCCTCTTGAAAATTCTCATGCGTTATTGGCTCAACTCACCCTACTAAAGAAGGCATGTCATGTTCCTATGCATGAATTTGTTTCTCATTTCAACAAGTTGACACGAAGGATTCCATCTATTGCTCAGCCTATAGTTGCAAATTTGAAGTGCTTCTTTGTAAATGCATAAATTCCCGAAGTCAGTTTTCTGTTAAGAAGAGCAGCTCCGGCTACTCTTATAGTTGCACAAACTTTGGCAATTGAAATTGAAGATGATCTTATTCTTGCTGGGAAGATAAGAAATGAAGTAAACAAGTTTGAAGAAAGTAATCTATCTTCCGATTTATTTTCTTCCATTACAAGGATGGATCCTGCAGTGCAAAGGTTGGCAAATGAGTTGCTTGCTCTCAAAAAGAAAATAGCTCAAGGTATGTTCTTCGTTCCTCATGAAGATGTAGAAAGGACGCCCCTTCCAACTATTGCTCATAGTCTTGCCAGTAAGAATCAATAGAGATTAGTTTCATCATCAAAGAATCTTGCTACTAAAGCACCATCAGTGAAGGTAGCAACAAAGCATCCTGAATCTAAGGCTAGTGATCTTGCTATTCTCTTCCAAGAAAAGGAAGCAGAATTAGCTGGTGACTCTTATTTCTAGTTCACGCAGTCTCAGAAAGTCGTTGATGAAAATCAAAAAGATGAAACTCATTCTTCCAATGTTCAAGCAAGTGAAGAAAATCATGTCATTAGACATGAACAAATGGACATGCATGAAGGTCTCAGTCAAGCTAAAAATAGTGCATCTTCATTTCAAGGTCATGAACTTGAACAAGTGTTACATGAAAAATTAACCCCAGAACTTGATGAGGATCTTATCATGAACATCATAGGGAAATTTTGTTCAAATATCAAAGATAATTCTTTCATGTCTGAAATTTGTATCCAGCATGATGCAGAAGGAAGTAATGAGGTAACTTGTTCTAATCAGCCTGAGGATGTCATGGTTGATGAACCTATCAAGTAAGCTGCAGTTGGAAAGAAGAATTTAGAATTTGTTTGGTTAACGGGATGTCCCATCAGACATCTTGCTTGGTTGGAGGCCCATGGAAAAGAATTAATTCCACTTGTACCTGAGCATGAAGATACAATTGAAGAAGAGGCTAAACATACATTTGCAATTCAGCCAAAGCAGTTTGAATTCATGGACCTATCTTGGAGCAGCATTACATATGATTCATCTCAAAAAGGTGAAATTGTTTATCTCTTCCAGGAGGTGTTACATCAGACATTGACATCATTGCTCTAGTTGTTCGTGCTCTATCTATACAAAGTTGCATGTGAACATGAAAGGTACTGCAAGCTGCTGAAAAAAGGAAGCTATTTTATTGAACTAATAAATGGTTTCATCTGAAAAGTTGCATTGTCAACTAGTTTTAATTAGGTAGGTGTATGCAAATTAGTTGGATACTATTCTAAATGATGAATTAACTAAAAGAAGCTAACAACTTTATCTAATAAGCAAACTACAATGAAGCCAAAATAACAATTTTACCTTCACCTACAAATGCAGCTTGTCTCCATTGCCCTCCTAACCTTGATTTCTTGAAGATGTTGAGCTCTCAAATTTCCAAATGAAGCCCTTTTCCCAAGATGTTTCCAAAGTGTGGAGATTGAGTGAAATGGATGCACAATAGTTTATGCAAATCTAATGAATGGAATGCAAATGATGGGGATGATAATGAAAATGCTTGTTTGCTTGATTGCTTGGATGCTTGATTACTTGGATGCTTGAATGCTTGTTCTCAAAAATCCCTATTTTCTATTAGCCCACAAAGGGCAAATGAGGCTCCTTTTATAGAGTTTTGGAGGATCTAGGCCTAGGTGGCACGATCCTACGATTGAGAATGAAAGGTGGAAGATCCTAGGGCTAGAATTGAATTAGTTGAAGGAGTTGAGAGAAAGGGGGATGTAGTTGGAATGTGAGAGGAAGAATAGGGATGATGTTCCTCTCACATTGACATGGAGGAGAAGAAGGTGGAAGGAAAAGACACATGTCAAGTATCTCACAAAGACCAAAGAGAGAAAGGGGGAGAGACCTTTTCCTCATGAGGACTCTTTGTACAAGTGTCCCATGAGTCACCTTTGACCCTTAGAGGTGGCTTGAGAAGCCCCTTAGGAATAGGGAAGGTCTCTTGACTTGGTTGTTGAGAGGACATGTGGTCATGAGACCAAGTCCTATGAGGCCACATAGCCCTTAAGAATAGGACATGTGTGGGTGAGGATAATTATGAATAAATAATTAATAATAATTATTTATCTTAGCCAAGGTGATGTGTTAGGTGACTAGGTGGATGAAGTGGACTAGGGGATTTAGTCATATTTAGGTGATTGTGTATTTAATTAAATCACTTTTAATAGACTATTTAGAAGACTTAGGATATAGAATTCGACTATAGTGAATTTATTAAATAAATTGAATAATTTATTTAATAAATAAAAGAAATAAATATTAATTAAATAATAAATATTTAATTAATTTATCAAGTCAATAATAATTAAATAATAAATATTTAATTAATTAATGAAGCCATTTTTAGGTGTATACATTTTGCCCCTCTTTGAAATAATGTGCTGGTCACACTGTTTCAAAAAAAAAAATCAAGCATTTTTGCCCCTGCCCCAGACAATGTCTCAAACGACCTATGGATGCCCCCTCGAGAGATTGATTGAAAAAAAAAAAAAAAAAAAAAGAAATTATTTGAATTTTGTAAAAAGATTTTTTATTTTTTTTAGTTATTATTTTATGGGGTTGTCCAATCAATCTCACAAAAGAACGGTAAGAAATATGGATGAAAACGGGGTAGAATAGAAGAAAAACGGCAGGTAGGATCCACACACCAAGCACATCGGGTCCACAAGCTATAAATACGACCAAGGGGTCCAGAATAGGCTCATTGTGCACACTTGTCATTTGGAGATTAGAGCGTGAGAGAGAGAAGAGCAGAGCGGCCAGGATGCCTTTCCTCTTGTCAGATCACCGCTTCGAGAGAGTCAAACGCTTCCAGCGACCACCCGATTCGGGTGAACCAGTAGGTGACTCGATCCTGCTCTGTATTATTATGATTTGATGCATGTTAGATTAGATTTAGAACATGTTTAGGGTAGATCAAATGATAGATTAGAGTAGGAATTTTTTTTTTTTCTAGGCGTAGGATGAATGCGCAGTTTCGGCACATCAATGCGCAGTAAATTTGGACGTTTGCGCAAAAAATCAAAGTTTCTACGCATACGTTAGGGAGATTTGCGCATTCATACTAGGAGTGGAATAGTATTGCGCAAGCATATAATAAAAGTGCGCATAGATACTTGTTGCACATTTGTTAGGAAAAGCTACACAAATGGTCATTAAAAGTGCGCATATGTATAAAACTGCGCAAATGCCTAGAAATGTTGCGCAAATGTGGATGAAGACTGGGCATTGGTAAAAACCTGTGCAAATGTGAAATAAAGTTGCGCATGCATGTTTCAATGCTGCACATATGTTTTTGGGTGTTAGAATTTAGTCAGGATGGATAGTCAATTAGGTCAAACGTGATGTCGATAAGCCGATTTGATCTGTCGGCGGTTGATTGTGATCGATTTGATCAAGATTGGCAACATTGTAGCATGTTCGCTAGTTAGCCAGTCTGAAATAGACAATTGATAGAATCATCTGTTGAAACACATGATAAACATGTTTGAAATTGATATGATAGGATAGATAGATTGATAGATCAGTTTATCAAAATCTGATAGGTTGATTGTTGTTGACTTGAATAGGAGGATATCACAGATGTTCTGATGTCACGGGAGAGATATCCCGTCACACAGAACCTGAGACTAGGATTATCAGAGACAAAGAGACTGGTGATAGGAGCATCAGGACTGTACCATGTGATTTACATGCCTGAGATTTGGGTGAATCTGAGCATGATGATCGCCTTAGCTGAGAGATGGCACTCAGAGACGAGTACGTTCCATCTTCCGACAGGGGAGATGACAGTGACACTAGAGGATGTATATCGCATCCTCCGGCTTCCCATCACAGGAGAGTTAGTGCAGTATGATCGACACGGCGGAGTCACAGAGTGCAGAGCCGTCTTTGGAGATGAGGACATAGAGGATGGGGAGATTAGCTGGGAGGAGATGGTCAACATGTATGACCCTCTTCCAGTGGTTCTAGCAGGCGCTAGTGGGGGATTCGTATGCCCAGATTAGAAATCACACGGATTTGCAGTTGGGTGGGGCCGGATGTTACAGTGAGTGATGGAGGGGACCCGATTTGCTTGGGGTGTGTGTTTATTAGCACACTTATACCATGATTTACATCAGGTGGTGTACCACGGGAGTGCATCTCTATCAGCAGGGGTGACACTGCTCCATGTTTGGGCATGGGAGCACATTGCAGTGACCAGACCAGTAGCGATTCAATTTCGGGGTGCAGGGCAGCCCTATATTCATTTATACTCCTCAGTTTTGTCTCAGGCAAAACTAGGACATTTAGAGTTTTGGCGCTACACTTTTGACACACTAGACATAGTGACATGGAGACCCTATCTTGGGTGTGAGCCATGGGACGATGAGCGGTAGCTTGGTTTTCATTTTGAGGCATGATGGCTGATAGGGCAGACACCCTTTATTATTGAGAGACAGTGGGTTAGTCGGGTTCTGTGACAGTTTGGCAGGATACAGGGTATGCCCCAGGGAGTGACCGAGTTTGCACGGACACACCAAGAGAGATGGGATTGGGGACCCATGGCATCATTTGATGTTGCGCGGTAGGAGTTTTTGGATGCACCATACCAGGCATGGTCTATGAGACAGACAGTGGTTGACCCTAGGATGACTGCGGATTTAGAGCAATTTTTGAGAGATCATCCTATGCCACGGATTACAAATCCAGCAGCGAGACCTCTAGAGAGAGATCCAACAGACAGACGTCAGGGGAGGCAGCGAGGTCGAGATAGGAGGGGACGAGGGAGAGAAGGAGATGGAGGAGGAGATGGAGGTGGTGGAGATGGAGGTGGAGATGGAGGTGGTGGAGATGGTGGCGGAGATGGAGGGAGAGTTGGCCCACGGATGAGAGGAGGTGGAGTGAGGCAGAGGGGACAGGGATGGAGACAGCCGCCAGTACAGCTAGCACAGCCAGCTGCAGGAGCACCATTACAGGTACCAATTGCATAGGTACAGAGACCAGTGGCTGCAGTACAGGCACAGGTTGATGTGGCTCAGGTTGACGTGGCTTAGGGTGGCAGACAGGATGAGCCAGATGTGGAGATGTCAGACATACAGGCACAGGCTAAGCAGGTAGACATGGACATCGGGGGACAGGATCCCTATTTACACAGAGATGATGTGGAGGAGGAGCCTGATATTGACACACTACTAGTGCGACTAGCAGTTATCCAGGTAGAGGCAGACCGGGTTCCAGGTCTAGAGAGATAGATTGAGAGGATGGGCAGACAGATGGATGTGCTGTGGGGAGAGAGAGATTCAGCGGTGGAGAAACTCGGGGAGTCAGAGATGCTTCTGGATGAGCTACAGAGGACTGAGGACCTAGGTCCTCATGGGGATATCATGAGAGCCATGATACATGTCGGGAAGGAGATATCCTACTGGCGAGAGGCATATAGACAGGCAGTCCTGAGGGATCAGTGGATCGGGAGCTATAGAGAGAGCTCGGTTGGCATCAGAGCAGTTGCACATGAGCGACAGGCACCAGCTGGCAGTGGAGGGGTATCATCACGTCCTCCCAGAGCATCGACAGGTTCAAGAGTTCAGGGTGGATCCTTAGCATCAAGGAGTGCAGCAGCACAGGGCCACATTGCATCTCGTAGACAGCGACATACAAAGTCTGGAGGCAATGGTTCATAGATATGTGAGAGATCATTGTATACATGATTGTATCATTATGATTCATTGTATTATTATATTTTTGACTTGACAGACACATTAACGATAGACACATTGTTATTGATTTATATCATTGGACATTCAGATAGTTTTGTTGTGTTATGGATTGTATGTGATGCAGTTCTATCATGATTTACTTTAATGATTTATATACATGTGTGTACTGACATATGCAGGATGTGATGATGTACTTTTAGATTGCTAAAATGCATGTCTTAGAATGCAAAATGATTTATATGCATGTTTTGATTTTGTTGATGCTTAATGGTTAATAATCATATGATGGTGACATAAATGGATGTCTTAAATGAATTTATGAATGCAATGTGATTAACAATGCAATATTCATGATGAACAATGTGGATAATGAATATGAAATGAAATGATATAATGCAAATGATATCTAATGTAATAAATGATGATGATTTAAATGTAATAATGGATAACACGATAATAAAAAATGAGATAAAAATATAGCTATAATAAATGACCAAATTATATATAAATGAACACTCCTAATGAAGATAAATTATGTCTCTAAATGATTTAAGTGTTAAATGCAAAAAGTCATAATATGTGTGGTTATCCAAATGTCGTCAACTTAAATAACAATGTATCTGACACAAGAAGAATAGACTAAGAAAACAGATAACCTAATAAGAAAGGTAACCTATAAATCCCTATAAAAGGAGCACTGATATGCAATGCAAAATGAAATATGAAATGAGTATCTCCACAACTTCATGTAACATCTTAGAACTTCATAATAACTGGAATTTGATTTTCATCATTGAGCTCGTTATGTTGCAAGAAAATGCAAGCAACCTGAGCACTTTTTGCATGGAGTTTAATATTGCAAACTTGACAAGCATCTAGGTATAATTGAACTGAGATGACCTGAGTTTCATTTGCGTAACAGACAAGGAATATTCCCCCCTCAATCAAGGAACAAGTATTTGGAGTCAAGGTATGCGATGGCGTATCACCCTAAATAGTATTTGCAGAACAACATGATGTTTATGTTGTTCATACTAGGAAATGGATGAAGGCACTTATACACAGACACCCCAAATTATTGGATCCTTTGATTTCATCAAAAAATACCCCACAAACAGCAATCAAAGAAAATACCATGCTCCATCCCGGCTATGCTAATCAATGACATATGAGAGTTTCAAACTCATGTCAAAAGATATCCCAGAATAGCATAGGAAACATGATAACAATGAAATCCAGATATGAATGCATAATCTACAACAAACCAGTCTAACATGCCTGTCATGAATATACATTTCTTTTGCCAAAAAGATTGATGTGGGACATGTTGATCAATTCAAGTGATGATGTATAATCAAGATATAGAGATAAGTAGTCATGTGTCGAAGAATAGATCATAGATTTGGATTCAGCATGAAGAGATCATTGTAAAAGGACATTTGATTGTGTCTACTTGCCTAGTGAAAATAACTCCATTATGTCCTTGAAGAGTCACGACTATCATAGATCCACTTCCCAAACTAGGTCAAGGACATGCCCCCAGCTAGGTGATGGACTGACTTATTATGGATGAAGAAAAAACACAAGGAGACTAGGATGAAGACCCTGACAAAAGATCAAGCTATGATCGGATTTTATTATGGATAAATGCAAGGAATGGTGCATGAATGGGCCATTTTATTATGATATATACATGGCGAGGATGAGGACTGACTAACTATTTTATTGTGGATATATACAATGAACGGACACACTAAAAGAAGCCTAATAGATAGAGGAGCTAATTTGTCACATATAGCGCCTGTTTCCAGGTTTTCACCATATGCTTTTATTGCAGTTTTTCTTTTGATTTTGTGATTTTTATTTTTTATTTTTTATTTTTAATGTACAGAAGATATATACAGCCTATATACATGCCCTTTGCATCGAGATTTCAAGGATAAAACTTCTTGAGATGAATATTGTTAAGAGGCTCATCCAAGGGATCCCCTTCAGGTGTAGATAACTGATAAGCTCCAGAACCATAGACTGCTGTGATCACAAAAGGTCCTAACCAATTAGGTTTGAACTTACCCTTCTTTTCACGATGTTGTTGATTCTTTGGATTTTCTCGAAGGACTAAGTCACCTAACTGAAAGTCTCTGATCTTTACCTTGTTGTTATACTGACGGGATAGACGTTGCTGATAAACTTTCAAATGATCATAGGTGCACTGATGGCGTTCATCTAGGAGTTCCAATTCAGTCAATCGTGCAACTCTATACTCTTCAACAGGAATTAAATCTTTAAGAGTAACACGAAGTGAAGGCAACTCGACCTTGAGGGGCAGGACTGCTTCAGGTCCATAAACAAGGGAGTATGGAGTGGCTCCAGTAGGAGTTCAGATGGAGGTGCGGTAAGCCCATAAGGCAGGATTAAGTTGAAGATGCCAATCACGGCCAGCGTCATTGACAGTCTTTTGTAGGATTTTAACAATTGTTTTGTTTGACACCTCAGCTTGGCCGTTTCCTTGAGGATAGTAGATGGTGGAATAGTTGTGGGTAATGTGGAACTTGGCGCACAGTTCATCCATGTCCTAATTTTGGAACTATTTCCCATGATCAGTAATGAGATACATAGGTATACCATATCTGCAGATGATATAGTTTAAGATAAACATGGATATTTGTTTCCCTGTGGCGGTAATCAATGGAACAGCCTCAATCCATTTAGTGAAGTATTCTGTGGCAGTGAGGATCCATTTGTGACCATTGGAAGATGGAGGATTGATAGCGCCCACAAGGTCGAGTCCCCACCGACTGAATGGCAAAGTAGTTGTAAAAGGATGTAACTCTTGTGCTGGAGCATGGATAAGGTTTCCATGTATCTGACATTTCTTGCATGCCCTAGCAAAATGAAAGGAATCTGCTTCCATGGTAGGCCAATAATAACCCATACGCATGAGTTTCTTAGCCAAAGAGGGACCACTCGAATGTGTCCCACAAATACCTTCATGTACATCCTGTAAGGAAAGTTGAGCTTCATCATGTTCGAGACATCGCAGGAGAGTACCGTCAAAACTTCACCGATAAAGGGTGTCGGATAGTAAAATATAGCGGGAGGTTTGGCGGAGAAAAGTTTGTTTTTGATTGCGGGATAGGTCGGGAGGTAAAGTATTATCTTTGAGGTAAGAATAGATCTTTCCATAGGTTGGGGAGTCATGTCCAATCAGATGACATATAATACTCATATCAGGGTCATCATATGAAGGACAAGTCAGGGATTCCACCAAGAACTCAAAAAGGGCCTTAGTATCCTCGATATCAAATAAAGAAGCAATCGTTGCCATGGCATCAGCAGCCTTGTTTTCATGCCGAGGAATCTACTCAAAAGTGATGACAGAGAAATACTTTTTGAAGTCATCCACCATACATTTATATGGCAATAACTTATCATCTTTGGTCTGATAATCATCATTAACCTGATTAACAATCAACTGAGAATCTCTGTAGACATTTATTTCAAATACATTCCAGTGTAAAGCCATTTTTAACCCAATCAATAAAGCCTCATATTCTGCCACATTACTAGTGCAAGGAAATAACAACTTGAAAGATTTTGGAATAGTGTATCCTTGTGGCGTGATAAAAAGTATACCAGCTCCTGAACCCTGTTGAGTGTATGAGCCATCAAAGTATAATTTCCATGTTTGCGTGGTCAAAGCTAAGATATGAGCATCAGGAAACTCTGTGTGTATAGGTTCATCATCCGTTAATGGAGCATCTGCTAGTTGATCTGCGATCACTTGACCTTTGATAGCCTTCCTATCTACATATTCACTATCAAACTCACTAAGTAGCATGACCCACTTAGCCAACCTGCCTGTCAATGTAGTCTTGCTTAACAAATACTTTAAAGGATCAATCTTTACAATAAGTTGAGTAGAATGTGACAACATGTAATGTCACCACTTTTGTGAAGCAAAGACAACAGCTAGACATGCTCTTTCAATAGGGGAATAGTTTAATTCATATCCTACTAGAGTGCGACTGATGTAGTAAATGGCTTTTTCTTTTCCTTCATTATCTTGCTGAGCGAGAAGAGCACCTAGTGAGGCTGTTGTGGCTGAAATGTAGAGCAAGAGTGGCTTGCCTGGAATTGGTGACATCAGAGTTGGAGGATTCGCTAGATACTGCTTGATTTTATTGAAAGCTTCCTCACACTTATCATCCCATTGGAATAAGATATTTTTATGTAGCAAATGTTGAAAAGGATGACTGCGATCTGCTAATTGAGAAACAAATCTTTGGATTGATTGAAGATGCCCCTGTAAAGATCTTAGCTGACTGATGTTAGTGGGGGAAGCCATCTCCAATATTACTTTAACCTTTTCTGGATCTACTTTGATTCCTTTAGCTGAGACAATGTACCCTAACACTTTGCCAGATGTGACCCCGAATGTACATTTCTTTGGATTGAGTCGAATCTAATATTTTTCCATCTGGGTGAATATTTTGTCTAACACTCTCAAATGACCAACTCTATCTTTGGATTTCGCTAAAATGTCATCAACATAATCTTCCATGATGGTAGGCATCATGTCATGGAAGATCGTGGTCATGGCTCTTTGGTAAGTTGCTCCAGCATTTTTGAGGCCAAAAGGCATTACATTCCAGCAGTATGTACCCCACGGATAAGTAAAAGCAATTTTTTCCTGATCTTCTGGTGCAATCTTGATTTGGTTATAGCCAGAAAATCCATCCATTAATGATAACATCTCATGGCCAGCTGTTAGGTCAACAATCATATCAATATTTGGTAAAGGAAAGTCATCTTTAGGACAAGCTTTATTTAGATCTCGAAAATCAATACAAATCCTGATAGACTTGTCTGGTTTTGAAACTGGGACAATATTTGAAATCCACTCAGCATAATCAATAGCCTGAATGAATCCAACATCTAGGAGCTTTTTTAATTCTGCGTTCACCATTAGAGCAATGTGAGGATGCATTTTGTGGAGCTTCTGCTTAACTAGTTTTACACCTGGTTTGATAGATAAATGATGCATAATGAGATTGGGATCCAAACCAAGCATATCAGCGTAGGACCAAGCAAAGTTGATTTGTCATTCTTTGAAGAATTTTGCAAAAGCTTCTTTCTATGATTCTATCAAGGATGCTGCTACCTTGAGGATGTGTGGAGACTCCTCTATTCCAATATTAAGTGGTACTGTCAGTTCTATAAGAATGGCAGATTGCTCTTGATCTAGATAGTTTGGAAGAGTGTCAATCCTTCCATCGTCAGGTGCCTCAGAGAGGTTTTCACCATTAGATGCATCTTTTCTTTTTACTATTTTTGGATCTAATACTGCCACTGAGTGGTTTTCACCATTAGATCTGCTGATTATTTTTATATTTTTATGACTGAAAGGATTGGCACTCTCTCCAAAATAGGCCATGTCATTGATTTCTATTGGAAATCCTGACTTGTGATCCCCTGGTGGTAAATGATCCCTGGTACCAAGATATTCAATGATTGCATCATCATTATGGAAGACATCAAGTTCTGGGTGATCAGGAGAATCCCAATCAATAAGGTCAGGATGGACAAGGGGCATTGGATCATTTGGGTTGGTTTCAAAAGTAGAGATGGTATTGATGAAAAAGTTGCTAAGGTTTATGATAGTATCAGCGAGGTCTATTTCCATACTCTCCTCTAAATTATCTATCACAAGATAACGCTCATTTCGCTCATGATCAACACGAGTAGTATTACATGGGACCAATCCTAGTGAGTCACTCATTGAACTCTCACCCTCATGGTAATTGTTACTATATTGATGGACAACATCGACTCCTATGTCTTCAGTACCATCAGATAAGGAATCCCATTCATAATCATTAGAATCAAAATCATCATTATCCTCAAGACTATCAATGATTCTTTGAGCTATCCTTTGTTTTTCTGGATCTACATACATGCCATGCTTTCTGAATTGTAAGGCAGGAGCTTTAGATGTCTCATGAAAAGGTGGCATTTTTGCTTTTCCTTTTGTTTCTTGTGATCCTTCTCCCTTATATCCTAATCCTGTAGTGTCTCATTGATAATTTGGATTTTGCAAAATTGGTTTTATAACACCTTCTCTTTGTAACCCTAGAGGTCCAGCACCTTGATATCCCATCTTTTGTAGCAAAGTATACCCTTTTCCATAGACATCAGGGGATATATAATCATGTTTAATATCATCTTCAATCTTTTGTGTCCTAAGCCAATAATTTGCATTACGCTCAGTTGCCTCTTTGGATATTGTGCCCCCACTTATAAATGTGTTATAAACAAGTGTGGAAGGGGGTTTTGATTGTTGTTTAGTGATCAAAGACCTACCATATGATTTAGGAGATAAAGGTAACTCAGTGATGCAAAGAGCTTGACCTAAAGTAAATTCTCCCATACTTCTTTCTTTAATATCTATCTTGATCCCGTCTGATTGAGAAGTTGATGCTATATTACTAGGGTCACCAGGTGTAGTTGTAGAAGATCCAGTACGATTATTGGGAACCAAAGAATCAGAAATTTGTAGATCGCTACAATATTGAAAAGGATTGGAATCTCCTTTGACAGTGATCTCCTGACCATTGTGAGGAAATTTTATACATTGATGATAAGTTGATGGCACAGCTTGCATGGAATGAATCCATGGTCTTCCCAAAAGAATATTATAAGCAAGATCCATGTCCAAGACTTGACAAGATACATCTTTGACAATAGGACCGATTCTAATTGGAAGAACAACAGACCCCTTGGATGATCGCTCTTCCTCATCATAGGCTTTTATTTTGATTTTCTTTTTTGGATCAACGACATTTTCAGAAAATCCCAATGCAAGGACCAATTTTAATGTGCAAATATTCAAGCCAGCTCCCCCATCTATTAATACTCTTTTAATCTTGTGATTCTGGACAAGGACTTCGATATGTAAAGGAGCATTATGAGGTTGGGTAATGGCTAAATCATCATTTTTAGTAAAGGACAAATAGTGTGGGGTCGTTAAATGACCTACCATAGCTTGAAATTGATCAGGATCTAGAGTTGTTGGAACCTAGGTCTCTAAGAAAGCTTTTTCAAGGATATCTTTGTGAGATGGAGAAAGACGCAAAAGCTCTAAGATGGATATCTGGGCCGGTGTCTTTTTGAGCTATTCCAAAAGATTGTATTGGTTGGAAGTATTGGGTATGGACTTTGGAACATAAACGGACTTGTTGTGAGTAGTGCTTGGTTTAGACTGGACTCCTTGGAGAGTAACCTTGGCTTGAGCACGAGTAGTAGCATGGATTGGTTGACTCTCTGATTTTTCCTTGATGGTAATAACATTGGCATAATATGCAAAAGGATGACGGTCAGAAATGTTACCAACATATCTATAGGGTGTGTTATTATAATTGGCTTGGTTGTCACCTTTATTGTTGGAAGAACCTCCTTTTTCATGCTCAGGAAGTGGATCTTTGAAGGCCGTATGTGATTCATTCGAGACATGTCCGTCAACACTAATTTCACCGCTTTCGATTAAGTCTTGGATCACATTTTTAAGTCTTTGACATTCATTAGTTATATGTCCTTTTCCTCTGTGGAATTCACAATAATCATTTCCATTCCACCAAGAAGGCTTCACTCTAGGTTCATAATCCTTCGGTTCAGGAAGCGTGATGAGTTTCTTGGTGATTAACTTTCGTAATGCTGATTCGAGAGATTCCCCTAAAGGAGTAAAGTTTCTTCAAGGTGAGATAAAAGGCAATCTTGGTTTGGGTGAATCCTTGGTGGTATTTTGACTTGCTGACTGATTGTTGTATGTAGCTTGAGTAGCGTTGGTCGTACTTGTGAGATTTAGAAGAGGTTTTGTTGGTTGGACATTACGATTATCAACAATTTCGTCATTGACAATGTTTTTGTTTTTATTCCAATATTTCAATTTGTCATTGTTGGAATTGGAGTTATAAGTGTTGGAATTGGAATTTGAGGATCCAGCATTGTCTTTGGAATAAAGTTTTATCTCACCTTTTCGGACCATGGCTTCCTCAATTTTGATACCATTTTCTATGAGCTTATTGAAAGTTGGTGGACATTGCAATTGCAACCTATAACTCATTTCTGGTGTAAGGTTATGCACAAAAATATCCATCTTTTCTTGTTCAGGAATCATTCGTGGATATTTAGAAAATAATTGACGCCATCTTTGCAAAAAAGTAAGGAAAGGTTCTCCATTCTTTTGATGCGCATTGCAAAGATCAAGCATAGTGACCTCATGTTTGATGTTATATGAATAATGAGTCACAAATTTGTCAAGAAGCTCATTGAAAGATTTGATGCCGGGGGGAAGTTTGGAGAACCATTCCATGGCTTGTCCTCCTAAACTTCGCAGAAATAGTTGCATAAGATAAGTGTCATTGTGAGCAACTTCAATACAAGCAGCACAAAACTCATGAATATGGTCTTGTGGATCCGAATTCCCTTTGTATTTGTCAAATTTTGGTACCTCAAAATGAGGAGGGAATGAAATCATTGCTAAATTCTTATCAAAAGGATAAGGACATATATCATCCAAAGAATACTTCTTAGTTGATGATCCAGTTTGAATATCACGAATTTGTTGTTGAAGCATCTGGATTTGTTGTAGGACGAGATCCAAAGATAATGTGTTTCCTTGTGAGTTTTGGGAAACATTACACTGTTGAGTATGTTGAGGATCATTGGATTGCTCATTATTTTGAAAAACATTTTGTTGTTGATCACTAGGGGATGCATTGGATTGTTGATTGATTTGAGAAGCATTGGATTGTTGATTGATTTCCTTTGCTCCATGAGGATCTTGAGAACCTTTAAGGATATCTTGATTGTGTGTAGGAGTTGGTTCTCTAAGATTGGTAACATCAAAATCACTTGGTAACTTAGCTCCTTGTTGAGCAAGCATGAGGAAATACATCTCTTTATCCAAGCCTATAAGTCATTCCATGACTTGTAAAAATTTACGATCTTGTGCAGCATCCCTAATTTCCTCATCAGTAGGTTCGTCATCAAATGTGAGAGGATTAGCTTTCTTAGGAGGTTGTTTGGGCCAAGGATTCTCATCATTGTTGTTATTGCCTTCCATTTTGTCTAGGGATTCTGGATTAATAGGTTGTTTGAGTTTCTGAGATCGAGTTTGAACCATAAAATGGATGCAAATGATTGCGAAAAAGAAAGATTCTTGATAAAAAGATATGGAGAATGATTGGTAGAAAAGATATGATAAGTATTGAAAATTGGGGTCAAGAAACAATAATCTAAGTAAGCTTGATGGTTAAGGATGATATATCTTGATAATGATAAGCTCACCAAGATCAAAGTCTGATAGACAAGGTAAATCTTCAACACCACACTGAAAAGTCGTAAGATTGGAAGAAAGTGATTTGTTGACGCTTGAGGAAGGAAAGATGATGAAAAGTGATGAAAGTGGTCAAATTAGAAATCAAAGGTCTATGTAACGTAACTGTTTTTCCAGAATCTTGCTGAAGACAAAAATGGGTATTTGAAAAAGTGATTTTGAAAATCCAAAAGCCTGTGAAAATGCTCTCTGTTGTAAATGTGCAGCAACAAATGCACAGGACAGTGTAATATATGCGCAGTGTGATGGGATGTATGCGCAGCAAATTTTGACAGATGCGCAGTAACTTGAATCGTATGCGCAAAAATTTGGAATGTATGCGCAGGTTGTCAAATTTTTGATGATTTTGCTATTTTGATGATAGGGAATTTTGTTTGTTTTACTTTTTGTGATATTTTCTGGTTTTTGGAAAAGTAAAAATGCATAAACACACACACGCAAGACAAAGATGATTTTGATCTAATTTAATCTAGTATGAATGCACAAACACGCTTACAAATCCTAAGGTTGGTAAGGATAATATCTGTTGAATCCCCACTACGATAATAAAATCCAGCCACGCAAATCCACAGCGGATAGCCTAGGAACTTGGAGGCATGGGCTCCTCCTTACAGTGCACTCACTTTTCAGGCACACCAAGTTCCAAATTCAATGGGTCATTACTTCCCAAAGAACTGCTATCTCTACTATGAACCGTGAGTAATGTGGGGTGTCTTCACGAGCTTGGGTGACTCCTTGAGCCAATAGATAGAAGGTTTTTGGCCACTAAACAAAAGTTGTTAATAAGGACATCCGTTCAGGTGGTTGTGATCAAGTCATTTTCCCAATTAAGGAAGCTCTCCCAATCCTTTCAAAGCAAGGCTTTCACCTGTACTAAGTAGGACTTTAATGCACCACTGGGGTACTGGAGGAGATTTTGGTTGCCATAATGAATTCACACCTGTCTAATGTGAGACTAATCACACTAGCATTTTTTATATAGTGGTTTGGAAGGGCTTGGCTTTAGCCTGTTACCAGTTGGATCGTTCCTTGGGGTGAGTACCTCTTTTCCCACCAAAGACCGCCCTCTAAAAATTATAACAATTTCACTTACACCCAAGATCCACGAATGGCGATGGGAGAGGATACGTTGTTATAATGTTGGGATTACAATTATGCTATTAAGCAAAACACAACAGACGCTGGAATCTATGCTAAGGAAGACACACAAAGCAAAAGCATGTTGTATTTTAAACCCAAATGAGATTATAGTTTATTTTGCAAACCCCTTGGCAATCTGCAATCAAACTGTTAGAAATATTTTAGCAATGGGGTCTTCAAAATTATGTCCTACAAAATAGCCTAAAAACTACCAGAATGAACAGACACTTGTTAAAAGATTAGCTAAAAACCAATGCAACAAAAAAAAAATTGAAATTTTCTACAGAAACTAATGAATGCGCAAAATAGTGTGATATATGCGCAGTAAGTATGGATGTATGCGTAGGAATGTTGTATGCGTGAGACAGTTTAATGAATGCGCAGCCTGATGGAATGTATGCGCAGTTACTATGGATGCGCAATGAAAATTAATAAATGTGCAAGAATAGCTGACAAATGCGCAACAATTATAACAAAGAGGGAAAACAAATGAAAATTTTATGTCAGAGGATGGATGCGCAGCGAAAATGAACAAATGCGCAGAAATCATGGACGAATGCACAGAAAGAACCTATAGAAAAACTTGCACGTGGAAAACTAAAAACTAAAAGTGAAAAGCCCGGTTGGGCCCTCCTTCTAGTGCCAAAAATGTATGCAAATTAGTTGGATACTATTCTAAATGATGAATTAACTAAAAGAAGCTAACAACTCTATCTAATAAGAAAACTACAATGAAGAATGCAATAAACAATGAAGCCAAAATAACAATTTTACCTTCACCTACAAATGCAGCTTGTCTCCATTGCCCTCCTAACCTTGATTTCTTGAAGATGTTGAGCTCTCAGATTTCCAAATGAAGCCCTTTTCCCAAGATGTTTCCAAAGTGTGGAGATTGAGTGAAATGGATGCACAATAGTTTATGCAAATCTAATGAATGGAATGCAAATGATGGGGATGATAATGAAAATGCTTGTTTGCTTGATTGCTTGGATGCTTGATTACTTGGATGCTTGAATGCTTGTTCTCAAAAATCCCTATTTTTTATTAGCCCACAAAGGGCAAATGAGGCTCCTTTTATAGAGTTTTGGAGGATCTAGGCCTAGGTGGCACGATCCTACGGTTGAGAATGAAAGGTGGAAGATCCTAGGGCTAGAATTGAATTAGTTGAAGGAGTTGAGAGAAAGGGGGATGTAGTTGGAATGTGAGAGGAAGAATAGGGATGATGTTCCTCTCACATTGACATGGAGGAGAAGAAGGTGGAAGGGAAAGACACATGTCAAGTGTCTCACAAAGACCAAAGAGAGAAAGGGGGAGAGACCTTTTCCTCATGAGGACTCTTTGTACAAGTGTCCCATGAGTCACCTTTGACCCTTAGAGGTGGCTTGAGAAGCCCCTTAGGAATAGGGAAGGTCTCTTGACTTGGTTGTTGAGAGGACATGTGGTCATGAGACCAAGTCCTATGAGGCCACATAGCCCTTAAGAATAGGACATGTGTGGGTGAGGATAATTATGAATAAATAATTAATAATAATTATTTATCTTAGCCAAGGTGATGTGTTAGGTGACTAGGTGGATGAAGTGGACTAGGGGATTTAGTCATATTTAGGTGATTGTGTATTTAATTAAATCACTTTTAATAGACTATTTAGAAGACTTAGGATATAGAATTAGACTATAGTGAATTTATTAAATAAATTGAATAATTTACTTAATAAATAAAGGAAATAAATATTAATTAAATAATAAATATTTAATTAATTTATCAAGTCAATAATAATTAAATAATAAATATTTAATTAATTAATGAAGCCATTTTTAGGTGTATACAGTAGGTTTTTCTTTGTTTTCAATAAGTGCATTTGCACAAGCCTGTTCTAAGTTTTCTTTGCGTCGGTCGCATCATCCTTTTTGAGTCTTTTTGTTTTTAGTCGCCTAACTCTATAGCCTAATGGAGTAGACGAAGGCACTTAGAGGTCTAGATTCTATATTCCTCAATGTTTCTATGAACAAAAGAGGTACGTTCCCCAATTAGAGCCAGATGTTTTCCTCAATTTTGAGATCACAAAATTGTGGCAACCCTACGAATTTTTCTTGTCAATTCGTAGAAGTATCCTCTATGATTTGAACATTTGGATAAAGTGTTATAAGGACAATTTGTTATCCCTGAAAAGCTCTCTGTAATACATGTTTCATACATTCTTTAAGTCCTTTTCTTTGATTTTCTCATTTTTATTAGCACTTTTTATTCTTTATTTTCCCTTGAGCCAATAGCCCTTTGAAATACACTCATTTCGAGCTAACTTAGACATCAAATGGAGTTGTACAACTCAAGTTATCATGTAAAAGGTGGGGTTTTTAAGGCTGAGTGCATATTCTTTAAAAATTCTTAAAAGGTGGGGTTTTCAAAGTCAATTGCACAAGTTCAAATTATATTTAATATATAAAATGAATTTTGATGTCCATTTTTAAATTTCAAATTATTTCAAGTTGATTTAGCTATAGTTTTAATGTTTTCATGAAATTAGCTTTAAAATGATCTAATTTCATGTTACTTTATTAAACACTATAGTTATATATTAAATTAATTCAAATTACAACACTTAAGTTCAACAAGGTGTGGTTTTTATTCTTCATTGCATATCATCAACATGCAAAACACTTTTTAAAGCCCACCTCTTGAAATTAAGTCTTTTATCCATTAAATACGTTGTTTTTATATGCAACTGCATATGTAAAACATGTAAAAGTGGCTTTTTCTAAGCCAAAAACATGTTTTATAAGAATATGCAGTTGAACTCAAAAAGGACGTATTTAATCATTTATGAGTATTGTTTTTATATGCGATTGCATATTGAAAACAACATATTTAAAAACTCTCCAAGTGGCTTTTTTCTTCATGAAAGACATGATGTTCTAATCAATATGTAAATGCATATGAAAAGTGTGTTTTTAATGGAGAATCACTAAGGGTGTTGCTTTTAAACCCAAATACATATCTTTTTATGTATTTTTACAATGTGCAAAAGCATTTTCAAACAACATTTTTAATATCTTCCTCATGACGTCGAATTTGAGAGTGATTGCATATGTTCTTTCAAGTGCAAAGACATATTAAAAACAACATTTTTAATGAAACAGCCATGGACGTCATTTTTGAAGGCATTTGCATGTCTTTTTAAACATGCATTTGCATCTTAAAAATGTGTTTTAACTTCCCTTTGGCTGTGTTTTTGGGAAGTGGCACTTTTTGAGAGGAAAACATGTGTTTTTGACTTTAAAAAACCCACTTTTTTTGGGCGTTTTTGGAAAAAAAGAGGTTTTGAGGCAAGAAATCACTTGGAAAATGGTCAAAACTTAACCGTTTTGGCTGCTTATAGAATCAATTTTGCACTAAATTGGCCAAGGATCATTCTTGGATCATCAAAATTGCATTTTAGAAGGTATTTTACTCTAAAAACAGCCCATTTAGGGCATGTTTTTGGGCATTTTTGGCCAAAAAGGGCCCATTTTTTGGTCATTTTTCTTCATCAAAATCAAATTTTTTTCTTCTAAGATGAGTTATTGGGCATTACCTTTCACTTTCAGCTTGTTTATCATCATTTATAAGCTATTTTTGATGCACTAGATGTCATTTTTAGTTGTCATTACATGTGCATAAGAAATAGTCAATATGGTTGTTATTTCTTTGCATTTTATCTCTCATTATTTCCCACTTGGCTATATATGCATGTTGACTATCCAAAATCAAAGAAAAGTGACTAGGAATGTGATCTATATATACTCTTTCAAACCAATCTTTCCTAAATCTGAAAATCTATTGGATTTAGTTCAGATTTGGCTCAAGATTTTGAAAGATTTCATCTTAAGGATTGAGGTAATTTCTTCCTAAGTCCTTTCCTTGTTTTTCTTCGCAAGTTATTTAACTTACATGTAAACTTTCATTTTTGTTTTACATGTGATTAAATTCATGTTTCTTCTATTTCTACCTTCTATTCTCAAGATGCATATGCAAGAACTTCATCTTCCTTGCATGTGCAGTCGGGATTAAAAACCCCATTCTAGGGTGAAGAAGAAAACAAATCCAATGCAAGTCCATACATATGTTATCTTCCACAAGTACATTTGCATAAGTTGTTGTCCCTACCACTACCATATGACGTAAAACTCATAATGATGATCAATTCAACACGTCATTATAAAAATAAATAGCCATCCATTCACTTGTCATCCTATCTTTCATAATTCTTGCTGTCCACATATGAGAACACCTCCAAGAAACCCGATTTTGGGTGTTCCTTATCATTTTTGAACTAAAATTCAATCACCTCTTCGCTGCCCTAAATTTTTCCAGCCATATGCCATGTTCATAGCCTTCCAAAATCCATATTTGTACATCAAAAACCATGCAATGGACCTATCCATGCTTCATTTTCTCACCTAATACTTTTCCATTCATATGTAATATCCTCTGAAAAACCCGTCATTGGTTTTCCTCACTACACAAGACCCAATCTAACCCAAATATGTTTGTTCTTTCATTGTTCACAAGTATTCCATCCACTTACAATACCCCAATCTCATTTCTTGTGCATCAAAAAGGTGCAATGGATCCATCACTTGAAGATGTTTTTACCTTGTGGAATCTTCATGTCACAGTTACTCAGGCATATCATATTGCTATGTCAAGAGAATCTCTAACCAACACTAGAAAAGGAAGAAGTAAAGGCCCAAAGGATTGAAAGGAAGATTCAAGAAAGGTTAGAACGTGAGAGGCAAAAATAGAAAGAATGATCTAAGATAGTGTTGCCTTCCTATGCTAACTATCCAATTGTGCAACCAGGTTTGGATATAAATGTAAGGCAAGAAGATATCATTTCAGACCTAGGGGCTTTCATTTGGAATCGAAGAAAAGATGACGCACACTATTCAATTGCTCGGGCCATCTTAGAAGAAGAGGAGGAAGTTGGTATTGAATTTGAAAGAGAAAGACATAGAATTGAAAGGAGGCTTAGAGAAAGATTGGAACATGAGGAAAGAGAAAGGATACAAAGAGAAAGAGAAGCTCATAGGAGAGCTCAAAGGTCACCCTTACGAGAAATTCAACTTCGAGGGAATCAAATGAATCAAAATTAGAACACAAGCTAGATAAGAGAATTGGATCTTTCTCTCTAGAAAGGTTTGAAAGACTACAAAGAGAAAGAATTTTCTCAAGGCAGAGATGGAAAGAAACAAATGTGCTTCTCAAGAGACTACCAAAGATGCAGGTTCTTGTTCCAGATCAAGATGCTTTCACCAAACTAGAGCATATCAACCATCACATATCCTGTAGTAGAATGGAGACAAACGAAGGATGATGTAATAGGCGTCGTGTCTTGTCAAGCACTTAGAATATTTTCATCATGTCTTTGTTATTTGTATTTGACATATGTAATTGCATGTGATAGTATCACATGCAAAGTTGTAATATGTAATCAAGTTGCAAGTGCATTAGGCATGCAACTTTGAAAAAGTTAAAATTAGTTAGTTAGTTAGTTAGGGAATAAGTCAAGGTGATTAAGGATTTTCCTCTTTTCTCTCCACCTTTCTCTCTCCTCTTTTCCTATATAAAGGAGGGAGCTCATTGTAAATAATCATCTTTTGGCAAGGCAAGAAAATTTTTCCAATTTGTATTGTGCACTCTAAGACTTTGTGCTTGGATGTAAATCAGATTGCTTTCAATAAAAAAGGTAGATTGTTTTGAGACTTTGTGCCAATTCAAACTGTTATGTGACGACATTTTCTTGATTTGATTGTGAGTTTTTATGCTTTGATTCAAGAGGGATTTGGATTCAATTGCGCAAATTTTGAGTTGCCATTTGCATTCAGAGCCAATTTGAACTTTTGAAGACTTTTTGTTGCAGGAGGACAAATTGTGAATAGATAATAGTGGTTGCAATTACTTAGAGCTGAAGACTTTGGGCTTCAATTGTAAGTGTTTTTATTAAATTTGAGAGTATCTAGTAAGATACTTTGTGCCTTACTAGTTATTATGCTTGAATCCTCATGAGACAAGGGCAAGAGACTTTGGGTTCCTATTTTTGTTTCACAAAATATAAAAAGAAAGTTGTTGCCCCTGGTATTGTTCTTATGTCAACTCTAGGCTCACTGGTATTATCGTAGCAATAAGGCATTTTTTGTTAAGGTGTAAAGTTGTAGTTGTATGAAAATCATTCCTGAAAAAAGAGGAATTGATTAAGAGAACCACCCTTTTTGTAATTTCAGTTAAGTTCCTATTGAAGCCACCTATGGTAAGAAGGGAGTCTCTCCTATTGTTGAGAGGAGAGATAAATCTCATGAGATGTTGTCCAAAGTTACAATTTTGTAAGGTGTAGTCTTAGCGGCTTACAAAAATTTTAGCCAACAGGAGGACAAGTCCAACAACCCTCCCGATTGATCCATCGCACATGATGTCTACATCTACTACCTCTGACTTGACCTGCAGACACTTGAACACCTCCTTGAAGATGAAAGTTAAGACAGTTGCAAATATCAATATCTCCAAGATCCACACCTCCAGTCATATCGCACTTAACTAAAATAGCCTCACAAAGAGAGTGAACAATTTTCTACCACAAGTGTCTAGCAACCATCCTAGCATCATGAAAAATCTATCAATTTCTCTCCAATGAAACTTGTCAAATTATAAAAGTAGGACCAAGAGCCCATGCAATCTAAAGAAAAGAGGTAGTAGCAGGGGCTTTGCCCCCAACAGACCCAAAAATCAAACAAAGAGGAGGCATGCCAACAAGGCTAACCCTAAACACCCCAACAAAAGTGTTGCACCTCCTTGGCAAAAGAGCATTAGAAGAAATGATGAGAAATAGACTCCACTATTACAACACAAAACACACAAAGAGGGGCCATGAAAGCCCCATTTACATAAATAATTATTAAAAATAAGATTTTTCAATTTAAATATTATTTGTTCGCTAAATAATTTTAGAGAAAATGTATTTACTTAATAGACTTATTTTTTTAAATTAGATTATCAATTCAAAGTTTAATTTAAATTGAAAGGGCTTTGAGAAAGTAGCTCTTAGAGAAAGGGAGTAGGAAGGTTTATTTTCTCTCCTTGTGGTTTTTTAATTAGGAAGTGTATAATTTGGAACTTTTTTTTAAGGTGAATTAATTATAATTTAAGAATTGAAACTTAGATGTATATGGAAGGAGAAAGAGCTATTGCCCCAAAAAAGTATAGACAATCTCTAGGATGTATTTGTCGAGAAAATGTCTCAACCTTTATGTTTCTATATTTGAGTCAAATTATTAGTTGGCAAATCATAATTATCTTTCATGGTCATGGAAACAAAAATGAAAGCATGGATAAGATAAGGGAGATCTTTCTAAAGATGGATAAAAATACAAGTTGAAGGAGGAAGTTTTCTATCTTTTGTTTTTTTTGCCTAATTGGTTTTCAAAACTATTTTGTGATTTATGGTTTCTCGCATGCCTATTTATTTAGTGCTTGAGTTGAAGTGAATATATGTAATTCATTATTTGTTGAAGCAATGAATGTTTTTAGCTTTGGGTGTGGGGTTTGTCCCCAAAAGGTTTCTCCATGCAAATTTGGAGCTATGGTTTGCACTTATTTTGTCATTCATCAATAATTAGTTATCTACTTATTTGACTGCAATAATTATTAGCATATTTTTCACTAATAGTATTTTTTTATCATGTTAATTAATTAATTGAAAATTAGAATACAATGAATTTTTTTATTTTTAATTAATTAATAATACAATCACAAGTGTATCTTGAGTGTTTCATAAACGTTGCTAGTGGGGATCCAATTAAACTAGGGAAGTAGAGGCAAACAAAATGCAAGGACAATGAGAATATTGAAGATGAATTGCTTAGAATATTTAAGACCCTTGAGATTTGGTTGTGGCATGCAAAATCATAAGAAAAACCTAATGTTTAAAGTGTTAGGGTTTAAGCCAAAAATTATATATAAAGATAATTTATTTGTACCTTAAAGTTTGATCCTTATTAAATTCTCGGTTAGAAAAAAGTCATGGTGAGCTTTTTAGAAAATTGTGTCTTGTTGATTTTAATATTGGACCTTTCAAAGATAAAATATGCTTGTTAATAACTTGTGTCTTGTTGATTTTAATATTGGAACTTGCAAAGATAGAATTTTCTTGTCAATGACTTGTGTCTTATTGACATAAACATTGGACCTTACAAGGATTTTTTAAAATAAAATGCATGTCAATGAATCATGATTTCAACATCAAATCTTACAAAGATAAAAGTATTACTCGATGTAGTATATAGGGATGCTTGTCATTTATTAGTACGCAAGCCATGACAATGTGATAGGGATTTAGTACACTATGAAAGGAAAACACAAGTATGAGGTACAATATGAGAAATGGTAACAGACTTTGGCACCTTTAACAAATGAAGGCACTTCCAGAATTTAAACATCATCTTATTTTTTCTAGGTTGGAAATAATTTTTCAATGGTTACATGAAAAACTTTGTTATCTTTCCTACACAAGAGAAGAGACAAAATTTGGAGAACTAGGAACAAAATTTGTTTGACTTAAGGTGCAAAAATTACTTAAATCAATATCAAATTTGACAACAAAATTGTCATTTCAATTAACTCTCTCATGGAGTTTCTTTATGCATCACATTGATCTAGTTCCAACTGCTAAAACTTCTCTCTAAGTTGAAGACAAATTGTTGATTTGTTAAAAAGCCATTTAATAAGAGAAAGCAAGAGCCCTTGTGCCCTTGAGTCAAAAACATTCACTAAAAGTGGACTCGACTTCTTGCATTACCTAGAGCTTTGCAAGTACAAGCTTATATTCCTCATCAATGTGAGCATTGATTCAAAGAAGTTTAAGATTATACTTGAATGGCCTACTTGATATAGCATCACTAAGGTAAGGATTTTTTGTTAGTTAGTGAACTTATATGTTAACTCAAGAAGGTATAATCCTTGTCTACTCCAGTGATAAATAAGATGATGTCAAAAATAATTTTATTATGATGTCTAAACATTGCCTATGTATTTGTTTTGTAATATAGGAGTTGCAAATCCAGTATTATAGTGATCACTTTAAGAAAAAGAGTCACGTATTCTTCATGATGAGTAATTGGATTATCAATTTGAATGATATAAAAGGAAAAAAAAAATCCATTCATAAACTCCTTAAAAGTATTTCTACATTATTTTAAATATATAATATACTAAAATAGTAGTGTACTGATAGATTAGAAATAATATTATTAATTATGGGGGATTGAAAGTGTCCCTACATAAAATCTATTAGAACTTGTGATGTCATTGATGTCAACCATTGTGGCATTGATCTCAATCTATTGAAGATGGAAATAAATGACTAGTAAAGAAGACCAATGTTAAGTTTGTAAAGCTGAGAATCATTGATTGATGATGAAGATTTGAATACCTTTAATGGAGAAGACTAGTGTTGATAATGATTGATGAAGAATATTTGAATACCTTTGATGGTTTCAAACTAGTAGAAGATATGGATATGGTTTATAAACTCAAGAAGGCATTATATGGACTCAAACAAGCCCCTAGGGCTTGGTATTCCAGACTAGACAAATATCTGCTACAAAAAAAGGTTCAATAAAGGTATGACAAAGAGTAATCTTTTCTTTAAAATTGAAGATAATAACTTGCTATCATAGTAATTGTATATACTGACGATATCATATTTGGAGGTGATGACAATGATTTTAAGAATTTTGTTGAAGAAATGTAGAAAAAAAAATTGAAATGTCTATGATTGGTGAGATGTCATTTTTTCTTGGTCTTCAAGTTATGTAGAGGAAATATGGTATTTTCAATTCTCAAACCAAGTACATCAAAACAAAAACTGAGGAAATTTAGAGTGGAGGAGTCCAAACCAATGACAAATCCTATCTGTAATACTCACCATGTCCTTTTGTTTGTGTTTTGGTGTGCATATGTACTTGTCTTGGCGTGTCTTGGTCATGGGTGTGTGTCTTTCTTGTTTGATGGTTATGTTGCTTAATTAATTTGATTTAATTTAAATAGTTAATGATTTTTCATGATAACATTAATCACGCTTGATTAATAGGATTTAATTAATTAATTAACTATCCTCATATTATTGTTATTATGGATTAATTGCGCCTTATAGAATATTAAAATATGAATTCAATAATAATAATTAAGTTAATGAATTCAATAATAATAATTAAATTAATATGACATTATTTATTTATTTATTTACGATGTGATTTGTTAATTTATTCACTATAGTCATTAATCCATTAATGGAATGTAATTTCTAGTGTTAAGGTTCTATTTACAAGATAGTGATAAATTATTCATAATATTATTAATTACTTCAAGTTTTATAGTGTGGTAAATGATATTTGTTATTATTATTAATTAAGCGGATAGGCTTTTTTATTGTGAGATCACAATAGACTGAAAATTGTCTGATGCTGAAATTTTTTCCCGGACTTGAAACATGTGGACGGCAACGTGAAATATTTTCACTGCATTAAAAGAGCTCCATTTTCCCCGCAGAATCATGACAGTAAGGTGTTTTCTTCGGAAGAATTTTGTGAATAACGATGACAAACTTTATTTCTTCGTTATTCTTCTGGTCGCCTTATAACTGATCCTGTTGTTTTGTTTAGCTTTTGTAGTCACTTCCGCCATCATGCAACTCAAATGGCAAGCAGAGATCTGATCCGTTCAATTGGACACACTTACAGAAGAAGAGCACAGAGCATTATGCTGCAGCTGCTTTTCATTACCTCTCGAACTCCTTCAACCAATACCCAACGCATGTAAGCATAATTTCCTATTCTTCTTAACTGACAATGAGTTTTTTTTAACGAATTTAATAAATTCTATTTTCTATTATATTTGAAGTTTGTCTGGTTTGGACGTTTTGAACAACTGATGTGAGATTTGTGCATCTAATTTTATTTATTTTTTGTGAAATCTATAATGCACATTTTCCCACTTTTGACTTTTGCAAAGAGTTGAATAAATTATGTCACCTGTACAATGTGATTTTTTTTGGTTTTGACAGTGTTTACGGAACAATTGATATAAGTTTTATCTTCACAGAGTTGATTGTTTTAAGCCAGTTATGTAAACGGTCTCCTCTCTCAAACATGAAGGCCATTAGATTTTAATGTTATGTATAACTAATACGAGTCTTGGATTTTTTTATACTAAGTCGATTTGAGGAAACCCATTTATGTGTTTTTGAATCCCTGCTGGTTTTTTGGGCCAGTTTTGATTTGTTTTCTATATGAACTCAGTGAATTTGGTCTTCTATCAAATGTGAGGCAAGTACTCCCAATTTATCAAATTTGTAGAAACTGCATGACCCCATCTAATTGACCCCCACACAGCTGAAAAAGGATTATACTGGAAAAATAGATGATAGTAGCCCTTGTAGAACAATGGCGCTGCAGAATTCAAACACTAATTTAGAATGCAGTTCTATCAAAACTTAAATTATCAAATGCAGAATAGATTAAGGTATATTATGTATACTCACCATTGGGGTCTTCATGGTTGGTCCATACATAGATGAAATAAATCTAGATGAGCATACGACAATTGTTAAAAGAAAAAAATAGCTCTAATTATTAGCAAAAACATAATATTCATAATTCCAAGTTACACACCAAAAAAAGCTCTGCAAAATCAACAATTCTACATTCATAATTCTAAGTTATATACAATTGCCCACAAAAAAATTTGTTGGAAAATCGCCAATTCTATACATACCGTTCATCCAATTCTTCAAAGGCTGAAAGTGATAAGCTATCCTATGAAAATTAAGGATAGCCAATTAAATTTAGGGTTTGGCTTGCTCTTTTGGAGGGCCTGCAAACTGGTTTCATCCCAGACATGGTGGGAAGCATGGGAACATACTACCAGAAAAGAAAAAAGAAGGAAACATGACAAGAAACAATGATCACCAGCATTGCAAAGATTTGACTGTAGCAGCAAACAGTTTCTGTAGGGAAACGCCTAAACAGCAAACTAAAACGCATGTCTTACCAAGGGGGACACTGGGCACTCCCTCGAGCCCTATTAGAAGGTCTTAAGAGCCTGGTGGGTGGGATTGGTCAGTCTTAGCTTGACCCGCACCTCTGGTAAGTCATCTGGGCCGTATATAAGAAAAGGTATATCCGCCCTTGGGAGCTGAGAGGTCGAAAGCCCTGTTGCTACAGTGTTGGCCCAAAGCCTGGTTATGGTTATGCGGACAGTTGGAGCTCTTCCAGCAAGCAAAGGAGCTCTCACTCGAAGGTGGGCCAAGGCTTTAGTATATCGTTCAGGGGGTGGGTCGAGTGACTCCTATCAGTCTCATTCCAATGAAAATACATCCTATCTGGCTGGGTGAAATCCTCTCTGGAGACTGGTTTTTTTTCAAACTCTTCTTATATATTGTATGGTTTACTTGGTTGCATAGCCACGGGTGAACTCTGGAAGCCTTTTTTTCATATTATCCATTTCGAAAGTTTTCCATAAACATATAAATTAGTACGAAACAATCTATTTAAAAATAAAAATAGTAATTTTATTTGAAATGCACTCTTTGCAAAATATCTTAAAATATAATAGACTATAGTTTTTTTATAATATATATTATTTAGTATTTTTTAATATAATTTTTGTTAGATTATATATATTAAAAACTAATTATGTGGTGAGAGATAAGACTATTAAGTCATTTCTTTAAAATTATGTATTATATAATAAAAATATAATATTATAATTTTTAAGTACATCTATAAGAACATCCATGCATATTTAACCTTTAAATCAATAGATATGAGAGAGGGAAATTTTTAAATCAACAGATTCACTTGCAACATTATGAGATATTTAAATCAGTTCAATCACCCATGGAAATTTGGACATATGTGTGTTTTTCAAGTGATTCAATATTTAATTCTTGGCTGCATAAAATAAAATGTAATGTCTCCAACTCGTGGCAATGGCCCCAGCGCTGATGCATCCCCTAGGCTTGCAAAGATACACAAAAGGTTTCCACAATTACCTATTTCTATTGCATAGAGATCCCTAATTCAAGGAACTCCAAGATCTTCTCCTTGTCACGCTAAAGTGATATTATTTTTTAACAAAAAGCTTATTTACAATATTTCAATATTATTTTATTAGTATAATATTTAAAGCATATCTTGCTATCAGCGTACCATTGCACCTTGTTGGTGCAAGTGCTAGTATTATTTATTCGGTGTCTCTTTTAGCAATAAGTAATAAAATTAATGGATTTATATACATGTATGATTTTTCTTATTATATAGGAAACCAAATTTAATAGGATTGTAATGAGATTTTATTAAAGAGTTTTCAAACATTTTAAAAGCTTATGAAGTAATTTATTTATTTATTCTTTCTCTCTCGAGAAATGGCTTCTAGATTTCTTGATTTGGTAAATGAAGGGTTGGGTTATTAAGGAGTTCTTTCTCATCTTTATGTATCTTCTGGAATTCCATTTTGGGGGACGCTGGCAGAGAGTAATGTGGTAAAAATTTGATTGCAACTTTTGTAATTGATTTCAGCATTGATATTGGCATTGGTTATCCTTGTTTTAATAACCAATAACCCCCCTTTATTTGGTGTCACCTCTACCAAGGATTGGGGGCAGCATTAGTTATGATCTGTTGAGTTTCTTGCCATTGTTTATGGCATTCAATCTATTTTTTTAAGAATCATAATCTAGTATCACCATTGGGAGGTTATACTGTTGGTATAGATGATGATTTCATCTTGATTCGCTAATTTTATATCTAGGTTGTTTCTATTTTTGGTTTGGCTTCTTTACTTACATGTGAATAGAAAAGTCCTAGAAATATTCAAAATGAATTAGCTTATATAATTGGCTTATAAATTGTTTATGTATGGTTGGATTAGGGATGTTTGGTTGTATAAGGAAATGCTAGTAATTGGTCAATTTGAAAATCATTATAATAGTGTCTTTAGAAAGAAAGGTTTATAAATGTTTTAATACTTACGTAAAGATTTCTTGTATTTAGCTTAAATTTGTAATAAAGACTATTAATTTGTGTCATATTTAACGTACATGAATATTTGTTAAAAAATGTTATGTTTAATTTGGTTTTACAAGTGTTATTTTGTTTATGTATATCATTATGGACTAAATGTGTTAAGTTGTATGAGGGGAATTCTATTGTACTAGAGGAATGGGAAAGGGGCTTGGTTTGTGGAATTAGTCTTCATGCAATGGTTAATTTAGTGATTTGAAGATTGATGTTGTAATCAATTTTATGGTTTATTTTCTCTTGCAAGATCACTTTATGTTGTATGGTGCTTGAATTGTGCTTATGAGATTTATGTTTTTGTAGAAGTAATTGGTGTCTTAGCATTTGAGATATTAGTGGAATGTGTCTCTTAAGGATTATGGTTTATTGACCATGCCGCTGGACTTATTGGCATCCTTATATGACTTGTGCCATGATATGTATGTTATGTATATGAGGGTTGTCATTGTTGATTTGAGGTTATTGTATTTTATGATTTTTGTTATGTGATATTTTGGTTCCTATGATGTTTTGAGGTCTTTTGAAACCCAACTTAAATGCAAGTTTGCTATTATTCATTGTATGTTCTCGATCACAGTGATCTTGATGTGAATGTTGTTAGATCCACGTTTAAGGTTGCACTTGGACATTTGTGAAAGTTATGGCTTTGAGGATTTCGATTCTTGTATGGAGATTTTATCCTCAAGATGTATTAGTTATCTTGGTTATTGTACCCCTTGGATATTTTGGTAAATCTTGATGATTATGTCTTGGCTATCATGTCATTTTGGTTTTATGTTGGAGGGTTTTCAATGAGCATTCCTTAGAGGGTGGCTTGTAGTGGGGATCGGAGCCCAAAGTGGCCAGTCTAGGATAACTCATTATGGATTTGTAATCAAGTGAAAACATAATTAAAATCAATTGGGTTAGGTTACACACTAAATACTATAAATGAGATACCTCATCCATTTCCATGTAAGATTCTATGTGGACCGTAGATGGGTTGGACAAGGCTCAATGGCCTATGTAGTGCTGAATAGAAAATTGACTTTCTTGTCCTCAAAAAAGGTTGTCAATTCCACATGAGTTCTCACCTAGGAGTGGGGATCTGGAGAGACATGCTAGAATAACCTAGGATAGTGGAGGACTATGTGATGGCACTCTCTGACGTGCATCTTAGGATTCCCTTCAATTTTTCTTGTGGTTCACCTCTGGTATAGTTCGGTATCTTGTGGTTTCCAGTGTGTTTCTTTGTGTTATGTTATTTGTATTCTTTAGGTATTTTTCATCTCTTATTTGGTCTTCTTGCATTTTCCTATGATGTTATTTGTTTTGCTTTCTTGTGTGGTGTGGGCCCTTTTATTATCTCATAGCCTGGGTGAGTGGGCTCAAAGTTTCATGTGGTTTGGTGGAAAATATTTTTCCATCAAGATTCATGATTTTGGTTCATGACTCTTGGATGGTTTCTAGAGCATTTTCGCATCATCATCTTATTTTTATATCAGATTCTTGATAGATGATCATTACTGTAATGTGTATCATATGATGTAAATTAGATTTTGGCATTGTAAACATATACTCTTGTAATTGATTGGAAATTTCCATTCATATGTATTGTTAATCATTGAGATGTAATGTTTAGTATGAAAGAGATTGATTATGTATTTGATTATCATCATTATATAATAGATTAGTTTCATGCGTATTTATGTGTTTAATAAATAAGTGTAGTGTTATTAATCTAATATTTCTAGTTTATGCTTAAAGTGTTTTTTTTTGTATGCATTGCTAAGTAGCGAAGCTAGGGAACCTAAGAGGACATGTTGTTGATATTGTAATGTTCTAATATATTTTATCATGATGTGTAGTTAGATTTTTTTTAAAAAAAATTGTACCATGTTTATAGTAATTTCATGTTGCCCTCTCAGGTTCCCTAGCGGGGCGTTACATTTGGTATCAATGTGTGAGTTCTACACTAGGAATTTATGTGTCCATCAAGGGATTCATTGGTATACTCTTGTACATTGGGGAAAATGAGGTAATGAATTACTTCCCCATTTCATTGATTGTACATTAGGAAGGAACAATGCTCCCAATAGGCTCAAGAGGTGACTGAAGCACTAATTAAAAATAAAATGTGTCATCCTTAAGTAATGTAATGAATGAAATAGGAATGATTGATTTATGTAAATGATTTATTAGAAAGGACACTAAAAA
Organism: Chamaecyparis obtusa; assembly: GCA_027943335.1. Lineage (NCBI taxonomy): Eukaryota > Viridiplantae > Streptophyta > Pinopsida > Cupressales > Cupressaceae > Chamaecyparis > Chamaecyparis obtusa. Next base: position 193,475 of record BSBK01000543.1, read on the forward strand.
ATTGTTGAAAATAGATCGTAACAGACATACAATGAGCTGAAACTAACAGAAATCAAAATCAATTAATGAAATGGAATTGTGACAGAAATTTTAGTAGGAAGTGGTTGGGATAGGTCAAGTTTGGCGATGTGTACCTGGGACAAGTTGATTTTGGTGACTTGTCCCTAATGTTTTCGACTGATACTTTCATAGAACCTATGACTGTACCTATTCTTTCCAGATCTAACCTAACAACTTTGTACCTTGTTTCTACACATACAAAAATGGGAAAAAGGTTGGGAAAATGGATTTTCCTTGGTCAACCCCTTGTTTAGGAATCAATCTTGAAATATGAAAGAAATTTCATAAATAAATTATTGATTTACCTTCCATAAACCCTCATGAAAAAATGTGGAAATTGCTCAAATTCATGAAGATTCTTGAATGTTCTTGGAGTCCAAAGAGTTGATCTTGGAATGCGATGTAGAATCAAGGATACCCTCACAAATGCATGGATCTATGATTTCCACTCCTAGATCTTAAATGTAGATACATTTGATAACCACTTGTGAAGAAGGAGAGAGAAGGATGGATGAATGGATCTTCTTGCTTGACTTGATAATTCCTCTACTTGGCCATCATGGGAGAGGAATTTGTGTAAATTGAAGAATATTGCCTTGGGTTTGAATGATCTTGAAGAATTGGAGACTTGGAGATATTGAATTGGATGCTTTCCTTCAAATCTTGAATCCAAATCCTCAGTTACTCTTACTTTCTTGAAATCTTGATTGCTTGATTTCCAAAAATGATTGCATAGATATGATGGATACAAAATGAGGGGAGAGATCTTTTTATACTTTACTCCCTCGTTATGAGATTCAAATTTGATCTAGGCTAACAATAAATGAAAACCTTGGAATAGGACCTTGGCATCATGCTCCAAGGAAAGTTTGGTCCCCAAAACACAAGGACATGTCATGATTGGCAATGTGTCCCATGGGCATGTCACCATTGATGATGTGTCCTTGGAAAAATGGGCTCAAATTTCATAGAGAACTCAATGAGAAAGAATAGGATTTGGAGGACTAGAAAAGATAGGTCATTGGGATCAAGCATATAAAATATTTTTTCCTCAAAATCACCAAAATGGGGCCTAATAGGTCCTAAAGCATCCAATTATGGGTGATAACTTTTCAGGACCATACATTTAGCCTCCACTTTAGCAGAGTATGAGACAAACTCATGCTCATGGTAAAGTAGATCAATGTGTAAGATCAATCTTATCAAGGTCAAGGAGAAAAAGAATCATCAAACTCCCAAGTGACTCAAGTCTTCATTAAATCATAAACCAAGATAACAGAGGCATCGCTCAAAAGTAAGAGGACAACAAAGGAGAAAGAAAGTGTGATCACTGTATGGTAGAAAAATGACCACACTTCTATGAACCATTACATGCAAGGTTGCTCAAGAATGAGGCCTCACAAAGCGGCTCATAGCTCTCTATGCATGGAGTTGCAAGGGACTATGATGTATTTGCTCTCAGCTAGAGCTACAAGTTTGTGACCTTGCTAGTCAACCACACAATGAGAGATTCGAATGAGGACAAGGGCAAGAGTGCCAATATCCTCAAGAATCACTATGAAAATGCAATGCAATGCAAACTAGTATATGAAAATGAAAATGCAATGCAACTAAGCTATGAAATGGAAAGAACAAGTGTTACAAATCCTTCCTATTAAGCTATGTGAGTTAAATCTATTGCATCAAAGGAAACTAAGCTAGATGCCATGAAAGCTAAAATGCAAGAATGAAAGACTAAGAACAATAAGGTTTCCAAAATCTCCAAAAGTCTCCAAGAATTCCTGTAGCATAGAGTTAGTATTCAAAACATGGGATCCTAAAATGAGAAGAGAGCTCTTCTTTTATAGGAAATGAGAAAGAATGGACCATGGAGATTAAGAGGCAAAAGGGCTTAATTAGCGGTGGAGGTTGAAAGAGGAGCAATCCATGTGCACAAGTATCCTCCAATGAGAGTGAAGTGTTGACTTTTGAGCCTCATGTGAGACAAAAAGTACTTTTTTTCTTTTTGTAAAATAAGAATGATGCTTTGTTTGTGCAACTTAGGATAAGAGGAAAAGTGGGGCTTTTTATTTAATCAAAAGGGGAGGAAATATTCCTTTTAATTAAATAAAGACTTAGGATAAATGGTTAGCCCAAGGATAAAAATCCAATATATGATCGAAATTAAGACTTGATCAAGAAATTGATAATGTTGAAAATATTGATTATTGATCAAAAATGATTCAGGGTTGATAAATCAAATAAATGGGGCCCAAAGTCTAGGTGACCATTTTTGGGTGCATACATTTGCCCCTCTTTGACTAATGTGTGATTGATTTGGGAACACATGTAGTCAAAGAATGAAGTTGCAATGTGAGATCGATTTGGGATCACAAAACAACTCAGATATGAGATCAATTCGGGATCACATCGGAACAAACATAAACAAAGGCCTTTGAATATGAGGTCGATTTGGGATCACATTCAAAGTAAGAGATAAGAATCTCAAATTTGAGCAAAAGCTCACAAAAGATGTCTGAATCAAGAAAATCAAGCAATCAGGGATGAGAATCCCATAGGTACTACCCCCTCGGAGTCGAAATCAAAATCAGAGAGAGGAGAACAGCGAATTGATAAAGATTTGATCAAATCAGAATGAAATCACAATTGAATGTAAAGTTTAATAGGTTAACCATTAGGCAATGAAACATGCCCCAGTGAGGAAGTAGAAGAATAAAAATAGAAGACTAGAAAGAGTGAATGAAAGACTAGAAAATGTGAGACATGGAAGGAAGAAATTCCACCGGGAATCAAATTATGCCTCAAAAGGTCAGTCAACTGCGCAGAAGAAAGGGAAAATTTAGAAACATGACTCAGATTTTGATTTGGAGTCCGAAAATAGATAGAAAATTATGTGATATGAAAGACCAGAAATGAAAGATATGATCAAGAAGAATCAGAAAATGAGCACAGTTGACCAACTAGTCCGTAGATGATAAAAAGGAGAGCTCTCTCCATATGCAAGATGCAAAAACTAAACTATGATGAACCTAAGAATACCAACTACTATGAAAGTGGTTGACTTGCAAGGTCACAATGCTTATAGACATCTAATTATCATCATCAAGCATTAGGTAGCGTCGCAAGATCATACAATGCACACTAGCATAACTATGTAGATATGAATATGATTTTTATCAGATAGAAATGTGGAAATCCCACCTAGGCACCAAAGACATGTAGGTCCAGATGACTAATGCAGTGAGATCACCTAAGTTTGTTATGGCAAGATTATGCTTGTATCAAGACACATGAAAGTCAGGATAACTAGAAGCATGCACTCGCAAAACAGTCAAGGATAATACCTTGTCAATCCATAGTGTCAAGTAAGACCAGCATAAATGCCCATGACAGTTAGGATCAACAAAATATACCCACAAGCAGATAAAGAAATAAAACATGTTCTCATACCCTCAGTCTTCTAGCTATGCATCATCTAAAACTTCTTAGGGAGAGACCACTCATCAAAGAAATCCTCATAGACAGCGCACAAAGAAAATAAAGTCAACATATCTCAACGAGTTGATTCTTTAAGTGTGTGTGTGTTGGTCATAGAGTCAGACTCTGGTTATCACATCTGCTAATGAGAAATATCGCATCAAACTTAGACTATTGGGTAAGACATCTGATAAGTTTTGAGAAACACTCAACGTGAGGGTAGTGTTGAAAAACACAGTTTGGGATAGTGTTGAAAAACACCTGTTATGAAATGCCCCAAGAGACAAACGCACCTAAAGGACCTATGCTAACAGGTATGCCCTCTGGACAAAGACAAAGACCAATTCCAAACCAAGTCAAATAAGGTCAAGGCATGATGGAGAAAGGTTCAGTGTCGAGGACGCATTCTAACAAATAGGAGTGCAAAGGCCTCAAGTAGCACCTATTTCCAGGTTTTCACTACTTGGAATATTTTTTTATTTTTCAATTTTTTTGTATTTTTTCTACCAAGGTGCCTGTTTCCAGGTTTTCACCAAGGCACTTTTTCTTCTTTTTTTTTGAATTTTTTTACTATTTTTTTATTTTTTTGTATTTTTTCAGGATTTTTTATGCTTTTTAAGATTTTTTCAGCATCATATATCAATTTTTTTGATATTTTTTTTAGGATCAATAAGATATATACAAAGGATGCCCCTAGACAGAATGGGCATTAAACTCATGAGCAAGATCACATCGTGTAGTCCCAATATCTAGCAATGTGGAGGACAAGATGGATGAGCAAGCTGGTGAAAGAGATGGAAGACATGAGAATGAAGGAGAGTGAAGGGAAGACATCCTCAAAGGCAAACTCCTTAAGAGTACCCAAGCTAGGGAAAAAAATTGGCATGAAAAGCATATTTGGACAAGCAATGAAAGGCCAGCATAGGATAAGTCACAAAAGTGCAATGTAAGAGCACGAAAGGATGCAGTCCAAAGACATGTCAAGAGACTTCATGGCATTGTATTTTACTCTTTTTATTAGATCAAGACCAAGGGGGAAAAAGATAGCAAAGGGCTAGAATGAATGGAGGAAAATGAAAATGAAGGCTAAACATGAAAAGAATGAAAGCAAGATCATCGTAAGATAGCTCACAAGATAGCCAAATGTCCGTGTATAGGTCAGCATTGCCAAGATCAAAGAATGAAGATGAAATGGATGAAATATGTAGAAGAACTATGCATGATGCCTAATTGCCAGGTTTTCATCATGGTACTTATCAAAGGTGCCACAAGGGAGTGGTTTTCACCATAGGACGAATTTATTTCTCTTTACTTTTGCTACCAAGGTGCCTGTTTCCAAGTTTTCACCATGGCACGTTTTCAATTTTTTTCATTTTTTTTTGTTTTCTTTTTGAATTTTTCTATTTTTTGAATATTTTTTTTATTTTTCTCATTTTTCTATTTTTTTGAATTTTATTTTTGGAAGAAGGCAAGCTTTTTAGATAATGCTCCTTAAAAGGATAAACCATGATATGCCAAGAATTCAAAATGATATGCTCAAAAATGCTGATAGGGAAAGGAAAATGGAAGAGAAAAATGGAGGATAAGGTTTTATATAAAGCAAGTGAGGTTGGAAGATAGGAGGAATACGCAAATGAGGAAAAATGATAGAAGGTAGAAGGATAATGAATGAAAGGATTGTGAAAGGGTAGATGGAAAGAAAGGCAAGATCAACATCAACACACACCTTGAAGGGTGGTGAGAGGGTGGAGGAAATGTGAATGAAGGAATACGAGAAGGAATATGGAGAATATTTAGCAGAGGTTGTGGTTCAGGCACATGGAATTGAAGAATATTTTTGGAAGAAAATGAAGTGGAAGTCTTTGGAAGCTTGAATGTCAACTTTACTTTTTGTTCAACATGAGACTCTTTCAAGAGAGACTTTGGAATCCATATAGCCTTAGGCTTTTTATTTCTTTTGGATGATTTAGAGATAATATCTTCAATGATGGATTTTGGAACCCATACTTGTCTTGTAGTTTTCTTCTTAGATATCTCTTTTGACTTTATGCCCCCATGTCGATTAGAGGAGACATGGTGATCTTTTTTTTTTATGGATTCTTGTATTGCTTCTTTTTCTTGTATTGAACATTCAAGTTACTTCCAAAAGACTTGGGACTTGTGGAAGAAGAAGTATATGACTGTTTAAGATGGGTGAGTGGATGAAAGGGATTCAAGGGTATGCATCTACGTTGATCTTGAGGAAAGATAGGAGATGGAGGGACGTAAGGACCCAAAATAGATGATGAATTAGGAGAATTTGGAGGGGAAAGTGAAGGGACATAAGGACCCAAGATGGAAGGAAGACATGAATCCCTTAGTATTGGTGGAGGAGGTCCAAGGATAGATGTGGAAGATGCAAAAGGAGAATCAGTAAGTTCATCAACATCTATATGACAACCAAGGACATCAGCATCTTTAGAGTGAGCATTAGAGTTTTCAACAGGATCATGCACATCTTGAATATGAGCACCTTCTTTGATAGGATTGTTCAAAGCTTGCAAAGACTTAGGAAGAGTAGAAAGTGGAAGTGAACATGGAGTGGTAGAACAAGAAGATGGAAGACTTTGATCTTGACAAGTTGCTTTGGATAGCATAAGTGCATCATTTTTTTCTTGATTTTCAATAGGCTTAACATCAGAAGTAACAACACCATTTTTAATAACCTTAATGGAAACATCATCTTTGAAAAGCGCAAGTGTGGTAAGGTTATTTTGATCGTCAATAAGCTCAATGGTGCAAGTAGTAGCTTGATCTTGCTTAGGAGATGGTGGAATGAATGCGGAAGAGCGTAGAGGATCAAAAAAACCATGAAATGGAGGAGATACATCATGAAAAGAATTGGATGAAATGGAGGGTTCTTGATCTTGATCTTTCTTTATGTTCTTTTCTTTATCATTTTTAGAGTCCTCTTGACATGGAGCCACTTCTAAGGACAAGGAAGCATGTTGGGATTGTATGAAAGACTTTGGAAGAGATGGCGAAGGACTAGTTGAAGTAGGCATTATAGTGCATAAAAGCTTAGGCTCTTTAGGTTTAACATTATTGAAAGTATTCACAGCCAAGTGAAGGTTAGCTTGAGTTTCTTTAAGAGGTAGCCCTTGAGGATAACTATAGGGAACCGCATGAAAAGCCTTAGGATCTTTGTTGGATGAAGGATTTGTGACAGATTTGGAAGACTCAAAAGCTTTAGGAAATGTATGGGTATTGGAGGAATTAGGGGATGGAAGGGAACCATCACAAGACAAAGGTTCAACATTAACATGATCTTGCTTGAGAGTGTAATCTTTATTTTTAGCATGAATGTTCTTAGAGGAAGGATTCTTATAATATTTATGTTTCAAATTAGCACGGTGCATTTTATATTCCTCAATAGAAGTAGATGTATCATATTGTTCACAAAAAATATCATAATTTCTCTCAAAATCAGAGTCATATGGATCACCATCATGATCTACCCAATAGGATGACCCTTTAGCAAGCACAAGCACACAACGAGGAGGACTCTTAGGAATAGAGGTGTCATAGGTTTCACTACATTGTCCATCATCATAATCATCACAGTCATCATAGGTGGGTGTGTCACTCTTTGTGGAAGAGACATCACAAGGACTATCACATTGCTCTTTATGGTATGTCTTCTGAAGAGAAGTAAGACTCTTGGGAGAAGTAGAAGAGGAACAAGATCTTGAAGAAGAGGAAAATGAAGACCTAGTAGAAGAAGAAGAATTGGGTAATGAGGAATTCAAATAATGTTTAGAAGAGTCATGATAAGATTTGGAAGATGAAGAATTCAAATGAGAATACTTAGAGGATGAAGAATGTTTGGAAGAAGGAGATCGTGACAGGATCATGTGGATGATTCTAGCAAAGGCATCTAATTCATTCGACTTTTCTTTTATTTTTGCTATAAGTTTATCACCCATGCCATATTTAGAAGAACCATTGGAGGAATAAAATTCTTCAAATTGAGAAATGAGTTCAAGATCATCCATTCTCAAGAGAGGTTCCATGGAAAGGTAGTTGAAATTCATGGTTGTAGAAGAGAAGGAATCAAGCATGGAAGAAATGAATAAAAGAGATGAATAGAAGAAGGTAGACTAGATAATAAGAGGAAAGGAATCAAGAAGACATGAAGAATTTAGGAAGAAGTATGAAGAAAGAAGATAAAGGATGAAAATGGGAGACTAGGAAGACATGATAGATGTGGAAGAAAGAAGGCCAAGAGTCATTATTTGCAATTTGATACCATTCAAATTCATATGGGTATTGAGCAACATGTCACAGCACCTAAGATCCAACCTAGACCGACCAAGGAAGACTGGAAGATGACACAAATCAGCTCAATGATGACAATTCTCAGGGGGCTGTGCGATGACTTTTTAGTATTATACGACTCTTGACCCGTGAGTGTTAAAAATCTCAATTTTAATGATAGTTTGATCAAAATTTTAGTTTGAAGGTTGGTTTTTTTCGATTTCAATCACAATGATAGTAGTAAATTGACAGGTTTGCAAACAGTATGGGATCAAACATGTCATAGAACACTTGAAACAAGGGCAAAAGCAACCCTGCCAAGACAAGCACTTATGATATCAAAATAGAAAACCTTATGAATGCTACCATTTTATTTGAATGTTGAGAACATTTACACTGGATAGCACAATGAAAACACTTCAAGCACTTACTACCTAGAAAGTCAAGGCTCATTACTTAGCAACTTGGCCCACAACTTGATGCTCCCTTGCCTCACACAAAGTGGTTGCCCACAATAGATATTGGTGTTGTCATGGAAGTGTCAAAAACACAACCAAAGGAACACATATGGTGAGTGTCTTGGGGTGATCTGGGTAAGTCCACTTGGATCAATCCTTGCACCAAGAAGCTAAGCGGTTAAAATAAAGTGGCCTCTATCTAATGGTTCTTAGTAAGGGCTTCCGTTCATAGCACTCCTCTTGCTCCTCATAAAGGACTAGGACCTCGTGGCCTCAAGAGTACCTTAAGCATTCTTGCTTGACATTTTTCTCATGGTCACAATCCCACAAGTTACTCACATCAAGCGAAGACAAGTGCTATGTCTACCACGGTTTTGTGTCCTCGATAGCCTTGAGATTATAGTGGGTTGGAATAGCTCGGTATTAGCTTGTCCCCACTTGGGTCGTTCCTCTTGATTGCTCAAGAGTAGACCCTCTAAAGGATTCTAATGCCAAACAAAGAGTAGATCAATTTTTGAGGTTCAAGGTTTTTGGTTCACCACAAGGGTGAAGAGCATACTCCCCTATCTCAAAAATTTCTCTCAAACACACCAAGAAAAGATTCAATTACCCCCTTGCTTTCAAAATCCCAAGATGGGTCAAGATTTCTATTTCACCACAAGGGTGAAGAGCATACTCTCCTACCACCTCAAAATTCCTACAACAAGGTATTAAGTTCCTATGAAATGAAACAACTAGTATATGCTGCACTCAATAAAGAAAGCAATTAAACAAGCACTTGATTTGGTTTTTATGCTTAGGGCAGCCTTGCAAAAACTATTAGTAGCCCTCTTTGACATGCATTCTTTTGGCAAATTTCAAACAATGAGAGAACCTACAAGCACAACTTGTTAGCCCCACAATGATTAGCACATCAAAAATTAGATAATCTACAAGTAAAATAGCTAATCAAATAGTAAAATCTAAGAATGAAACTAGCATGGTTAGATTAGGCTCGGAAAGACCTTTCCAATGATATATCACACTTAAACTTTTGATACCATTTGTGAAAATTTCAAAAAAAAATGGGTGCCCATTTTCTAGAGCACGGATTTGAAAATGCTGAAATTTTTTTAAAATTTCAAAAAGATAGCAGAAAACCTGAAACTTGCAAGATAACCAAAAAAACTAAAAACAAGCTCACTACCAAGTACAAGCGACAGTACTGTCACTAGAAATGTCGTGCGACACTTTATCACTGGGCAACAGTTTGCGCTATATTCGGGCGACAGTTCGTGCTATATGCAGGTGACACTTTCTATCAAATGAGGTGACACTTTTAACTGGTAAAGTGTCACGCCACTATACAAAGAACTGTCACGTGACACTGGTAAAATGTCACGCGACACTCTAAGACAGAAAAACCAGAGACCAAAAATAAATCCGAACATTGACGAAAATTTTGACAGAAAATACAGAATTAAAGGACAAAGCTAATCTACTCTACCCCATGGTGGGTGCCAAAAATGTATGGTAGAAAAATGACCACACTTCTATGAACCATTACATGCAAGGTTTCTCAAGAATGAGGCCTCACAAAGCGGCTCATAGCTCTCTATGCATGGAGTTGCAAGGGACTATGATGTATTTGCTCTCAGCTAGAGCTACAAGCTTGTGACCTTGCTAGTCAACCACACAATGAGAGATTCGAATAAGGACAAGGGAAAGAGTGCCAATATCCTCAAGAATCACTATGAAAATGCAATGCAATGCAAACTAGTCTATGGAAATGAAAATGCAATGCAACCAAGCTATGAAATGGAAAGAACAAGTGTTACAAATCCTTCCTATTAAGCTATGTGAGTTAAATCTATTGCATCAAAGGAAACTAAGCTAGATGCCATGAAAGCTAAAATGCAAGAATGAAAGACTAAGAACAATAAGGTTTCCAAAAGCTCCAAAAGTCTCCAAGAATTCATGCAGCATAGAGTTAGTATTCAAAACATGGGATCCTAAAATGAGAAGAGAGCTCTTCTTTTATAGGAAATGAGAAAGAATGGACCATGGAGATTAAGAGGAAAAAGGGCTTAATCAACTGTGGAGGTTGAAAGAGGAGCAATCCATGTGCACAAGTATCCTCCAATGAGAGTGAAGTGTTGACTTTCGAGCCTCATGTGAGACAAAAAGTACTTTTTTTCTTTTTGTGAAATAAGAATGATGTTTTATTTGTGCAACTTAGGATAAGAGGAAAAGTGGGGCTTTTTATTTAATCAAAAGGGGAGGAAATATTCCTTTTAATTAAATAAAGACTTAGGATAAATGGTTAGCCCAAGGATAAAAATTCAATATATGATCGAAATTAAGACTTGATCAAGAAATTGATAATGTTGAAAATATTGATTATGGATCAAAAATGATTCAGGGTTGATAAATCAAATAAATGGGGCCCGAAGTCTAGGCGACCATTTTTGGGTGCATACAATCACTACCCTAGTAAGGGATTTCCTTACTATGGATGACACAAATGGAAAGGTGTCGTAGAAGATGGCATTAAAGGTCTAGTAAACTGTGTTATGCTAGTCAATCCATAAAAAATGATGAGTCCTCAAGGATAGCATTGTTTCCATTAAGGGATGTGACAAGGGTGATCAGTCATAAGGAAAGCATTTTCTCCATAGGGATCAAGAAAAGGAAAGATTGGTCCTTAAGGAAAGAATTATCTCTGTTAAAGGATCTAGGAAATAAATTAGACCTAAGGAAAGCATTGTCTCCTTTGGGATCAAAGGAGGATGGGTCCTTAAAGAAATCCTTGTCTCTATTAAGACATCTAATAAAAGGATAAACATAAAGAAAACATTATTTCCTTGCCCATCCACAAGAGAGGTTGCATTGGTTCATTGTGTACATGTGTGTGAAATGTGAAACATAGAGCGAAGTGTATGCCCCCACATCAAAGTGATTGCAAATGCCTCAATGAGAGAAATGGCTTTAAAGGAGCATACATGCACCCACAAGAAATGTTTCCACTATGAGATGCCCCCCAGAAAAGACAAATCAAGGAAATGAACAGATGAAAAAAGAGAGCACATAAGGGATCTACTAACTCTTGGGTCAGTATGATCATATGATAATACATGAGATATTATATCGAAATGAAATGTGATCATCCTCCAAAGACAGTATAAATACAAGCACAATGGAAGTAATTCACGTAAGAGCTATAAAGAAGAGTCTTTTGGGGCCAGCATCATGTAAACCAAAAAGAATAGGTAGCTACCATTTTGCATCATCCCCAATTAGATAACACAAAGGTACATGAATAGTGACACATGCACAACATAACATTTAACAACATATAGAAGTAAGACACAAATAGAGGATTATTTATGAGACTTTGATTCCTTTATCACCTTGGACCAACAAAGCAACAAGGTTCATTTAAAGACATATAAACAAAATATATGACTCATAACCTAAAATTGATTGAATATCTTAATTAAATGAATGGACAAGTGAAAGACGATGATTAGAGATCACCAAGCTACTAAAGTGATATGTAAGGCAATTAAATCAAAAAATATGTATTGTCATTGATGTCAACTAGTTTTGACTATACTTATCATGATGGTTACAAACATCTGAAGAAAACAAATGGTAAAGGAATGAGATATCTACATGAAGATGAGATGGATACGGAAGATATGGCTAAGGTATACACTGGGTAACTTATTGATGAGTCTATGACATCATGTTGTTGACTTGATTGTATTACATGATTTTTTTATGTGGTCAATAATTGGATATTTCTGTATACACTAAGCCAGTGTAGTGTATACTGAGTAATAGTAATAATCGAGTTAGTATTCACTGACACATTCTGGTATTGACCGAGTAAGAGAAATAAATAAAGTTTAAAGATAAATCTTTTTATGATCATATAATGGCTAACAAATCAAGATTGATCGAATGGAGAAGGATGAAACGTGTTATAGACACATCTATTGAGGAAGCTTGAAGCGGCAAAAGGAACGATGGATATTAAGAGGCAAAATCTAACAAATGATAAGAAAATGGTTTATGAAGTCTATTTAAAGAGACATGAGATTCATTATTGAGTTTGGAGATTATTGACACTGTAGGAGAATTTATGTGAAAGGACTATTTTCATGCACCACTGATCAAACTGGTTATAGACAGAACCGAACAAAACTGCAAGCATTACCGAGCATCAGGGTATTATTCACCAAGCTGAATAAGTTGGAGGATATGAAGATTGAACTGAATATTGATCACTATTGTATCAGTTTAACGATTGTTACTGCAAAATCTCTTAACCAAGTGGACTTAACAGTCTTTTTGTATTTCAATATGAAATTCAAGGAATGTTGTTGGTTTTCTTGTTGACCTTATAGTGAATGTTGGTCAAGAGTTAACTTTACACATTTCATATTTAGTCTGGTCGGTAAACACAGTATTAAAATGACTATCAATCGGTAAATGAAGTGAAAGTTATTGCTGATAGCTTACTGAGTTGATTATTTATTTTAAAAATTTTGAATATATACATCTGGGATTTTGGGACTGTAGGATAACTAGAATTAACTAATTCACCCCCCCCCCCCCCCTCAATTATCTATCAATTGGTATCAAAGCATACTAGTTGCTTGGAAGGAAGTTTTAAAGGACTTGAGTTGAAGATCACAAGATGTATAAAAGAGAGGTGGCTAAGCTAAAGAAAGACAACTTCTCAACATGGCAAAGCAAAATGAGGTTGCACATATCTGGAATTAGAGAATCCACAGTATTTTACCTAGACAATGCTTACATTCAACCATCTATTGGTCCTTTGACAGTTGATCAATTGAGAGATAGACATGAACATAACATGACAATGATAGAGATTGTCATTGCCTTATCTAATGTAGAGTTTAAAGATATCAAGGCATGTACTAATGCTAAAGCAATGTGGGAAAAACTTGCACTAGTTCACAGAGGAGATGTAAATATGTTGAGGACAAGAGATTAAATTCTTAGAGGAACGTTTGATGACATGAAGATGAAAGAAGGAGAAAATATTTCAAATTACAGTAAAAAAATTAAGGAGGTTGCCAATGCTATCCGAGGAGAAAGAGGTATTATTGATGAAGACACTGTTGTAAGTAAGATTCTTAGAACCTTTCTATCTATTTATGCTATTAGAATCTCTGCAATCTATGAAATGAGGTGCACTGGGTAATGTTCTTACACTTGATAGCTTAATTAGTAAATTGACTACTTTTGAGTTGAATAACTATGATAACAGCATTGTATCGAGTGTTGAGTTAGCATTTATGTCATCTTTGAAAATTGTAAAATCAAGCAATAAACATATGATAAGAAATGAAAGTGAAAGTGATAGTGATGAAGATAAACTTGATGAGTTTGAAGCACTAATGGCTATAAGACTATAGAAAGGTAAAGGAAGGTACAAAGGTAAATTACCTCTAGCATGTTTTAACTGTAAAGAAATTGGTCATATTGCAGTTAGATGTCCTAACAGAAAAGATGATGATAAAGACAATGACCGATCTGGTGAAAGAAAGTATGATAGAAGAGATAACTGAAAATATAGAGGCAACCAACACTACGATAGAAGAAACAACCGAGACTACAAAGACAAAGGCAAGAAGGCATGTTACCTTGTTGATAATGATGATGATACCAACACCGACATTGATGAAGACATTGAGGTGGTATTTGTAGCTTTGAAAGAAGATTTAGAAGAAGAAGAAGAAAGGTATGTAGAAACAACACTAATTTCTAAAGTTAGAAAGAATAATATATGGATTATTGATAGTGGTTGTACACATCATATGACTGCTAATGAGGATAAATTTGAATATCTTGAACACTATAATGGAGGATCTGTTAAAATGGGGAATGATACACCTTGTCTAGTAAAAGGAAAAGGATCTATCTTGTTGAACAATAAGATTAGATGTGAGAATGCATATTGGGAAAAGGGACTTAACTATAACATGTTGAGTGTAGCACAGCTAAATAACTCAGGTCACCAAGTTGCATTTGAAAATAGAAAGGTGAAAATCTATGATGAGACTGAAAAGTTGATTGCTACTAGTGAACAATCAAAAGGTAATATATTCTATCTTGACTATGACTATTCTAGGATGATGATATTTATATTTATCATTTTAATATTAAAATTAGTTATTTATGATGATAGTTATATTTTTCAATAGAGAAATCTGAAGCTTAATAACTAATTTGTGTAAACATCTTAATAGAGAAATCTGAAGCTAAATAACTAATTTGGTAATAACTAATTTTAATATGGTTAAAATTAGTAAGAAAAGAAAATTTGGAGGCTTACCGAGCTTATCTAAACCTGACCATGTAATGTGTAAACAATGTCAAATGGGAAAAATGTTAAAATCTAGTTTCAAGAGAAAGACTTATTCATCTAAAGCTATTTTGGAGTTGGTTCATACCGAATTGTGTGGTCCTATGAGAAATCAGAGTTATTATGGTGACAGATATTTTATTTTATTTGTTGATGACTATTCTAGGATGATATAGTTATATTTTTCAAAGAGAAATCTGAAGCTTTCAAGATGTTTAAATGGTATAAAGCTAAAGTGGAAAAAGAAAGTGAAAAAGAGTTAAAATTCTTTAGATCTAATAGAGGAGGTGAGTTTATTTCTGATGAACTCATAAAAAATTTTAATGAGCATATAATTAAAAGATAGGTTTCTGCACCAAGAACACCATAGAAGAATGGACTTGCTAAAAGGAGGAATAGATCCATAGTTGATTGTGCTAGAACACTGATGATTGAAAAGGATGTTGCACAAATATACTGGAGAGAAGTTGTTAGCATTGTTGTATACACATTAAACCGAGTACAATGCAAGAAAGATTCAAACAAGAAACGTTAAGAGTTACGGTTTAGGTACACACCTAATGTAAGTTATTTCAAAAAAATTTGGAAGTAGATGTTACATTCTGAAAGATGATAGAAATAGAAAATTTGATTCAAAAGGTAATGAAGGAATATTCTTAGGATATTCTACTAGGAGAGAAACTTACAAATA
Organism: Chamaecyparis obtusa; assembly: GCA_027943335.1. NCBI lineage: Eukaryota > Viridiplantae > Streptophyta > Pinopsida > Cupressales > Cupressaceae > Chamaecyparis > Chamaecyparis obtusa. The sequence goes on from BSBK01000543.1 coordinate 208,836, forward strand.
TTTGAACAAGGTTTCTAACAAAATGATTGAAAGTTGAAATGTGAGAGTTGATGAGTTTGCTGAGAAAAATGATGAAGAAAGCAGGAAGGAACCAGAAGACTACAATAGATTCACATATATTGAACAACTTGACATTCTACCTGAGACACGGGTTGAAGCTACTAAGAACAGGATAAAGACACCGAGCAACAGCCTATAGAGACCAAGAATTAGGAAATAGCTACCAAGGAAGAAATTGATCCTACACCAACTGATGAACACATAAGAGAATAAGTGTTAGCAGAATTTGTGAGAAGACACCATCCACAGAATCAGATTATTGGAGATAGGCAAGTTGGCATGATGACACGAAGTAAGTTGAGACAAAACGCATGTTTAATTTGTGAATTTGAACCTAAAAATATTAGAGATGCACTTTAGAATGATGGATGGAATAAAGCAATGAATGAAGAAACTGAGCAGATAAAGAAAAACAAAACATGGAAATTGGTACCGAGACCAAGTGACAAAAATGTTATTGGAACCAAATGGATATTCAGAAACAAGTTGAATGAGAATGGTGAAGTCACTAGGAACAAAGCAAGACTTGTATGTAAAGGGTATGCACAGGAAGAAGGTATTGATTATGGTGAAACTTTTGCACCAGTTGCTAGACTTGAAGGAGTTAGAATATTACTTGCATATGCTACATACAAAGGATTTAAAGTATATCAAATGGATGTTAAATCTACATTTTTGAATGGGATACTTGAGGAAGAAGTTTACATTGAACAACCTGAAGGTTTTGTTGATCCAAATCAGAAGAACATGGTATGTAAGTTGCACAAAGAACTATATGGACTGAAACAAGCACCGAGAGAATGGTATGAGAGACTACATTCATATCTTATTAGTATTAGATTTGTGAGAACAAGTGACAATAGCAATTTGTATTTGAAAGGTGAAACTGATGATAAAATTATTATTGCTGAAATCTTTGTTGATGATATTATATTTGGAGGACATGATAATCTTTGAAAATCATTTGCTGATGAAATGAGAAAGGAATTTGAAATGTCAATGTTTGGAGAGATTAAATTCTTTCTAGGTTTGCAAATTCTACAAAAAAATGAAGGGATATTCATCACAAAATCAAAGTACATCAAAGAAGTGTTAAAGACCTTTGGAATGGAAGATTCAAAACTGGTAGCTACACCAATGGTCATAGGATGAAAATTAACAAAGGATGATCAGTCAACTGAGGTAAATCAAACTCTATACAGATCAATGATTGGAAAATTATCGAATGTTTTGCATAGCAAACCGGATATTGCACATGTTGGAATTGTAGCAAGATTTTTTGCTAATCCTAAGGAATCACATATGATTTTTATTAAGAGAATTCTGAGATACTTAAAGAACACCGAAAAATATGGTTATGGTACAAGAAAGAGGGCAATTTTGAACTACAGGTTTACACCGACATAGATTGGGCTAGAAATATTGATGACCGAAAGAGCACTACCGGTGGAGCATTCTTTTTGGGAGAAAGACTAGTTACTTGGATAAGCAAGAAACATGCATGTATTTCTCAATCTACTACCGAAGTAGAATATGTTGCTACTGCTTCTAATTGTTCAAATATTGCATGGATAAAACAAATTTTGGAAGGAATGAATGAATAAATCACTGATCCAGTGATTATATATTGTGACAACATAAGTTCTATAAACATTTCTAAGAATCTAGTGATGCATGCAAAGACAAAGCATATATCTATTAAGTATCGCTATTTGAGGGAACAAGTAAAAGAAAAGCAAGTGAAACTGGAATTTGTGAAATCTAAAGAACAACTTGCAGACATATTTACTAAACCCTTTCCAAAGGATACATTTGAGTAATTGAAGACTAGACTAGGGATCCATCCCCTGTCTATCAGTCACTAAGGTGATCAAAGGGTTGCATCAACCTATACTTTATCATAATATCAAATGATGTTGATGCATATTGTTCACACTTTAGGTTTCCTAAGGTTGTGAAAGCTAGAACAAGAACACTATATATCAGTACATTCAGGTACTTGATCTGAACCAAACAACAGAGAAAATATTTTGGCTACTACAGAGTTGTTTTTGTTGTATTTTTGTCATTAATATTGAAATGGATTTTACTTGATTCGAATGGATTTTTTCCTCTTCCTGTTGAGTTGTTGAAGTATATCCATCTCAGAGACTTGTGTATGCAGCAAGTGTCACCAATGTTTTTGTGTTTGTCGTATGCTCTATTTTTGACACATGCTCCTTGGAACTACAAAAAGAATATGGAACTTGGCAGCAAAGAAATGATGTAATAAATTGTGGTTGTCAACACCTTTCAAGTGCAGTGTGTGTATCTTTATAATGATGGAAAACTCATGCCTTATGAGTTACATTCTTTTTACTAAGTTTAGCATGGATTTTTCTTGAATGAGCATCCTCAAACCTTTTATAAAACATAGGGCGTCTGCAGAGGATAACATTTTAGAAAAAAATACCATGTACCATGTTGTCAATGTTGCGCTCTTGATTGAATCTTCTTGGCTCATAGCGAAAGGCTAAGAAACATTTTCTATGACTTTACAAAAAACCACAACCAATATTTCATGCGGATGTGAAAAGGTGAGTTGGTTTGTGGTAACAAAAAGGTAATTGTCACATTCTCTAGTTGAATGTGTTCATTTTTAAAATATATGTCTGGGCACACACGTTGGGTTGGTACTGAGGGTCTCCAACATTTAGTAACCATTTCCAGATATACAAGTCCCATTTCCTAACGCTTCTCAGAAATAACAGTCAGGTTTGCGTGAAGTAAATAAAATAGGGTGTCTCATGTTTTTGATATAGAACTTGGTGCTGAGGGATAAGAGTATGTGAAATAATCAGTGTGGTTGGTTGAAGAGTAAAATGAAACTAGCTCTTTCATGATGATGGCACTACTATAAAAGGACTGTTAAAAATGTGAGTAGCAGCATGGGTGAAGACTAAGGACAACAAACATGGTGTAAAATAAAACATACAGAGAAAAAATATCAAGTATTTAGCACAGGGGGACACACGGTGTTATTATGAACATATGTATATTCTTTTAGAATACATTTTTGAAGAATCTGGAGTAAGAAGAAAAACTCAGTGACATTGTGCAATGTTTCATTAATTCTAGAACCAAAAAGCTCATCTTGAGCATCAGTTCTTAAGAGAAATAAGGAGACGATGTTGGGGGAGAATGGTTTTGTTTAGAAGCTTGAACAACAATGCAAAGCTCTGTACTATGACTTGTTTTGAGTCAACTGTTGGGTCTTTACATTTTCAGTGAAGACCAAGAATTTATTGTGGTGTTAATTTTGTTCATATTTCCTTCATAAGGGGTTGTAGCCTCTTGAAGCAGGCTGGAGCCTGTTCTGATTTGTATTTTTGAAGAATTGTAGCTCTCAGTGTAAAGGGTTGTAGCCTAGTTGATTAGTGAAGTTGTGGTTTTTTACCCAACTTGATTTTTCCACGTGAGAAAAATATATCTGTCCTGTCTCCTTCCCTAAGTGTGCTTGTCTAATTTTTTTTTCGGGTTAAATTTTTTTAAAATACTGATTCACCCCCTCCCCCTCTCAGCATTTTTCATTTTTCAATTGGTATCAGAGACAGTCGCTCTCTTCCCTTGCTTAAAAGATTGAGAGTCTAATTCTTGTGTCTATCATGAGCGCCTTAGAAGGTCTTGCTACAAATCATGCACCTCTTTTTTATGGGAACAACTATGCCTTTTGGAGTGTTCGCATGAAGACCTACATCATGTCCTTAGGTTGTGATGTCTATCTTAGTCTTGTCAATGGTTATACTATTCCTTCTAATCCTCCTGTAGATGCTGATAGTAAAAAGGAATTTGAGAATAATGCCAAGGTTATGAATGTTATTTTGTGTGGTCTAATCGAAGCTGAATTTGTAAAGGTCATGCACTATACTACCGAAAAAGAAGTTTGGGATAAACTGCATAATGCTTATCATGGTGATGACAAAGTTAGGAAGGCAAAAGTTTAAACTCACTGGGTTGTCTTTGAAAGTCTTCCCATGAAGGAAGATGAAAACATTACTGCTTACTTTATTCATGTTGTTGAGGTTGTAAATGCTTTAAAAGGCTTGGGAGAAAATGTTAAAGAGAAAATAGTGGTTCAGAAAATTATTCGCTCTCTTCCCATGAGGCTTGATGCTAAAGTATCTGATGTTGAAGAAATGTCATATTTGGATACTCTATCAGTTGACAAATTGCATGGTATCTTGACTGCTTATGAGATGAGGACTACCATTGAAGGACCCTCCAAAAGTGAATATGCCTTCAAGGTCTCTTAAAGGAGAAAAGACAAGGGAAATAATCACAGTGATAGCTCGGATGAAGACTCTAATGAGGAAATTGCATATCTTATTAGAAGACTGAAAAAAGGGTCTTAACAAAAGTAAAGGCAAGTCTGGTTTGAAGTGCTTCAATTGTGGGAACTTGGTCACTTTGCCTCAAAGTGTCCATTCGATAAAGAAGATGACAACTATGATGAAAAAGATTTCAAATCTAGGGATACCAGGAAATTTTCCAAGAAAAATTAAAAATTTGGAAAGGGCAAAAAGGTGTTTTTTTCAAAAGATGGTAGCGATGACTCTTCAAGTAGCAAAAGTGATTCTCAAATAAATGAATTTATCCTCATGGTTGTTGATGACTTGAGTTCTAAAGAAAATGATGATGTAGAAGATGATGAAGTGGATCTTGAACTTGAATTGATTGCAAGTCTAGCTGAGATTAAGAAGCTGAAAAAGAATAATCTAAGTATGTGGATCTTCTACAAGTTGAGAGTGTTGAAAATTTAAACATTGCAACATCTCTTAAAGAGGCTAAAACTCAACTTGTTGATTCTAAAATCTTGAATGAGGAAGCTAAGAGAGTTCATGAGAATCTGAAAAATCAGATTCAGTTAAAAGAAGAAAATATTGCCAAGCTAGAAGATGAAATTGTTACTCTCAGAAACATAGGTAAAACTTATATGTTTTCCAGTGAAGAAGTGTCTTTCAAGAGTGGTAATGTATCCTTGGATGATGTTCTTGGTTCTCAAAGACCTACCAAACACAAGAGAGGAGTTGGCATGCAACTTGAACAAATCTCTTGACCACAAGAAAGTAGTCAACCTTCATTTAACAAGGTAAACAAACCCTTTTTCTATGACTATTGTTTTGCATGCACCTACTTTGGACATAGAGCTGCAAATTGTAGAGTTTCTTCCTTTAAGAATTATTTTTAGTTTGAAAAGAATGCCTTTAGGAAGTACAACTTAATTTGTTACAGTTGTAACAAGTTTGGCCATACTTCAAGATTTTGCAATAGCTATAGTGAAAATTTGTTCTATAATGTTGAACCAAAAAGGATGGAGGTGACCAAAGTTTGGAGAAGAAAAGTTCAAGGAACACCTCTAAAAGATCTTGTTGTTCAAACAGCTTTTCTTGCAAGCAGTGAGAAGGACATTTGGTATGTTGACAGTGGCTGCTCAAGACATATGATAGGTGATTTAAGTAAGTTTCATACTCTTAAGAAAATGAAAGGAGGAAAGGTTAGATTTGGAGGTAGTTCTTCTACCAAGGTTGTTGGCATAGGTAGTCTCTTGATTAATAATGATGAAACTATTGTTGAGAACATTCTCTATGTTGAAAGATTGAAACATAATCTCCTAAGTGTTAGTCAACTATGTGATCAAGGGTATGATCTTAGCTTTAACTCAAATTCTTGCACTATCAAAAAAGGAAATGATGTCATAGCTAAAGCAACTAGAGCAGCAAATAATCTTTATATTCTTGATGACTCTAATGACGAGACCTATTGTTTGAGTAAGGTAGAGGATGCTTAGCTTTGGCATAAACATTTTGGGCATGTTAATTTTGATAATCTCATCAAAATCAGTAAAAAGGAAGCTATAAGAGATATGCCAAAGATAGAGAAACCAGCAAATGTTGTTTGTAAAAATTGTCAAGAGGGAAAACAAACCAGAGCTTCCTTCAAACCAAAAGATCACTTCAGTTGTAGGCCACTTGAGTTAGTTCACACGGATCTTTGTGGACCAACTAGGACATTAAGCCTTCAAGGTGAAAAATACTTTATGCTTCTTATTGATAGTTTTTCGCGCATGACTTGGGTTACTTTTCTAAAAGAAAGATCAGAGGCTTTTGATAAGTTTAAAATTTTTAAGAACTTGGTTGAGAATGAGATGGATCTGAAAATTAAATGTTTGTGTTTTGATAATGGGGGAGAATTCACCTCAAATAAATGTGTTAAGTTTTGTGAGCAACATGGAATCAAGAAACAGGTTTCAACCCCTAGAATGCGACAACAAAATGGTGTTGTGGAAAGAAAAAATAGAATTGTTCAAGAGATGGCACATTGCTTGATGAATGAAAGAAAAGTAAAAGATGTCTTTTGGAGAGAGGTTGTCCACACAGTAGTCTACATTCAGAATATAACCTTATTGAGGCCCAAGTTTAACAAAATTCCATATGAACTTTGGAAAGGTAAACCAACTACTGTTAAGTACTTTAAGATTTTTGGAAGTCCGTGTTACATTAGGAGAGATGAAGATAATTTGGGAAATTTTGATTCTAGATCTGATGAGGCAATCTTTCTTGGCTACTCCTCTAAAAGCAAAGCATTCAAATGCTACAATAAAAAGTTGCATAAATTGGTAGAGAGTGTTAATATTAAAATTCATGAGGTTACTAATGAGCTTGGTGAGCATGATGACAGCCCTAAAGAAGAAAAAACTCAAACCAGCACTATTGTACCTTCTTCTCCTCCTCATATTCAAGTTGTAACAGCTAGCAAAAATGGTGAAAATGACAAAGGTAAAACTCAATCTGCTCATGAAGATATAGTATGTACTTCAAATGATGCTAAAAGGTCACATGTTAATTCTGAGTATGATTCTCAAGGTGATCATGATGATTCTACCTTCAAAACTTCTTCAAAATTTGTTCAAAAGAATCATCCTATTGATCAAGTTATAGCTGAAAGAAGAACTAGGCATGCTAGGCAAAATGTTAATTATTTTGGGGATGATGACTTCTCACTCATTTCTATGATTGAGCCTAAATGTTTTGAAGAAGCAGCAGTAGATGAGCATTGGGTGGCTCCTATGAAAGAAGAGTTAGAACAAATTAAGAAGAGCAATACTTGGGAGCTTGTGCCAAGACCCATTAACAAAAATGTGATAGGTACTAAATGGGTATTCCAAAATAAGGTAAATGAGGATGGTAAGATCATTAGAAACAAGGCTCATTTAGTTTGCAAGTGATATTCTCAAATTGAAGGTGTGGATTTTAGTGAAACTTTTGCACCAGTTGCAAGATTAGAGGCAATCAAGATTTTTCTTGCATTTGCTTCCTTTAAAAGTTTTAAAGTCTTTCAAATGGATGTTAAATTTTCCTTTTTAAATGAGGATTTGGTTGAATAAATCTATGTTGAACAACTGGAAGGCCTTATTTCTAACAATTTGGGTTATGTTTGCAAGCTAAAAAAGGCTATTTATGGACTCAAACAAGCTCCTAGAGTTTGGTATGACAGGCTGGACAATTACTTGCAACATCAGGGCTTCAAAAAGGGAAATATTGACAACAATTTATATGTCAAAGAGGAAGGTAACATCATTTTCATTGTTGTGGTTTATGTTGATGATCTGATTTTTGGTAGTGACAATATCAAAATGTCCAAGACATTTGCTGATTTTATGAAAGATGAATTCAAAATATCTATGATGTGTGAGTTAACTTACTTTCTTGGCCTACAAATTAATCAATCTTCTGAAAGTTTTTTCATTTCCCAAGCTAAGTATGTTAGAGAGTTGCTTAAGAGATTCAAAATGGAAGATTGAAATCCGGTTAGCACTCCTATGGAAATCGAATGTAAACTAAGTAAGGATGATGTATCTCCTTCTATTGATCAAACTTTTTATAGATCTATGGTAGGAAGTTTGTTGTTTGTTACAGCCACTAGACCAGATATTATGCAGGTTGTTGGCTATGTTGCTAGATTTCAAGAAACTCCAAAGGAAACACATGTTCAATTTGTTAAGAGAATTTTTAAGTATTTGAAAGGCACTGTTGATCTTGGTCTTTGGTTTCCAAAGAGTTCTAATTTCTCTCTTACAGCCTATATAGATGCAGATTCGGGTGGCTCCATGGATGATAAGAAAAGCACTAGTGGGTGTGCTTGCTTTTTAGGTGGTTGTTTGGTATCCTAGCTAAGCAAAAAATAGTCTTGCACTTCACTATCTACTACTAAAGCTGAATATATTGCAGCAGTTTCATGTTACACTCAGGAAATTTGGATGAAGAATACTTTATGTGATTATAAGCTTGAGTTCACTGATCCTATTTGTATCTTTTGTGACAAGACAAGCGCCATTGATATCTCAAGAAATCTAGTGATGCACTCCCATACCAAGCACATTCCAATTAAATATCATTATCTGAAGGAGCAAGTCACTAACAATACTATCAAGATGAACTATGTCTTTTCAAAGGAACAAGTTGCTGATGTTTTCACCAAACCCTGACCCCGAGATCACTTTGAGTATCTTCGAAGCAAGCTTGGTGTTCTACTACCTCACTGAAAGGTGTGTTTTCAGAAGGTGGGCTTCATTGCTATATCTTTTGGACTGCATTTGTATTTCAGTTTCATGGTCATTGATGTCAAAGGGAGAGTAGATCTTCAGGGGGAGTTGTTTCAACTAAATCAGTCTTTTAGTTGTTTCAGTTGGTTCTTTTGGTTCAGCTATTTAGGGGAGTTGGTTATTATTTGTATGCTTGCCAGATATTGCCATCAATGACAAAAAGGGAGAGATTGTTGTATTTTTGTCATTAATGTTGAAATGGATTTTACTTGAGCCGAATGGATTTTTTCCTCTTCCTATTGAGTTGTTGAAGTATATCCATCTCAGACATGTGTGTATGCAGCGTCACTGTTGTTTTTGTGTTTGTCGTATGTTGTGTTTTTGACACATGCTCCTTAGAACTACAAAAAGAATATGGAACTTAGCAGCAAAGAAATGATGTAATAAATTGTGGTTGTCGAAACCTTTCAAGTGCAGTGTGTGTATCTTTATAATGATGGAAAACTCACGCCTTATGAGTTACATTGTTTTTACTAAGTTTAGCATGGATTTTTCTTGAAGGAGCTCCTCAAACCTTTTATAAAACTTAGAGCATGTGCAGAGGATAACGTTTCTACATAAAATACCATGTGTCATGATGTTAGTGTTGCACTCTTGATTGACCCTTCTTGGCTCATAGCGAAAGGCTAAGAAACATTTTCTATGACTTTGCGGAAAATTGCAACCAATATTTCATGCAAATGTGAAAAGGTGAGTTGGTGTGTGGTAGCAAAAAGGTAACCGACGCATTCTCTGGTTAAGCGTGTTCATTTCAAAAAAATATGTTTGGGCACACGTGTTGGGTTCGTATTGAGGCTTTCCAACATTCGATAACTATTTCCAAATATACACGTCCCATTTCCTAATGCTTCTCAGAAGAAACTATCGAGTTTGCATGAAGTAAATAAAACAGGGTGTCCCGTGTTTTTGATATAGAACTCGGTGCTAAGAGACAAGAGTATGTAAAAAAATTTGTTTGGTTGGTTGAAGAGTAAAACAAGACTGGCTCTTTCATGATGATGGCACTTCTCTAAAAGGACTGTTAAAAAATGTGAGTAGCAGCACAGATGAAGACTAAGGACAATGGACATGGTGTAAAACAAAACACGGAGAAAAAATATCAATTATTTAGCACAAGGGGAGACACGGTGTTATTATGAACACCTGTATATTCTTTTAGAACACATTTTTGAAGAATCTCGAGTAAGAAGAAAAACTTAGTGACATTGTGCAGTGGTTCATCAATTCTGGAACCAAAAATCTCATCTTGAGCATCAGTCCTTAAGAGAAGTAAGGAGACGATATTGGGGGAGAATGGTTTTGTTTAGAAGCTTGAAGAAGAATGCAAAGCTCTGTACTATGACTTGTTTTGAATCAACTGTTGGGTCTTTACATTTTCAATGAAGACCAAAAATTTATTGTGGTGTTAATTTTGTTCATATTTCCTTCATAAGGGGTTCTAGCCTCTTGAAGCAGGTTGAGCCTGTTCTAATTTGTATTTCTGAAGAGTTGTAGCTCTCAATGTAAAGGGTTGTAGCCCAGTTGATTAGTGAAGCCGTGGTTTTTTACCCAGCTTGGGTTTTCCAAATGAGAAAAATATTTGTTTCATGTCTCCTTCCTTGAGTATGCTTCTGATTTGTGTTTCTGGTTAAAGTTTTTAAAAATACTGATTCACCCCCTCCCCCTCTCAACATTTTCCATTTTTCAATTTTTTCTTTTTGGCATTGTTGTCAAAGGGAGATAATAAATCAAATACAGAGAGAACAATCATAGAAGCAAAAGATCCAATCCGCAGTGAGATTCTACATGGAATATTGTGTAGTGATTAAACATATTAAATGTACAAGCTAGGGAGAGCTTACCGAGCTACAACATTTACTAAGAGAGTTGTAAAAAATATGTTTGGTATTCTATGGCATATTTCATATTGTGTTGCCATCAATGCCAAAGGGAGAGATTGATAAACTACAACTGATTGAATATCTTAATGAAATAAATGGGCAAGTGAAAGACAGTGATTAGAGATCACCGAGGTACTAAAGTGATATGTAAGGCAATTAAATCAGTCAATATTTATTGTCATTGATGTCAACTAGTTTTGACTATACTTATCATGATGGTTACAAATATTTGAAGAAGAAAAATGGTAAAGGAATGAGATATCTACATGAAGATGAGATGGATATGGTCGATATGGCTAAGTTATACACTAGGTAACTTATTGATGAGTCTATGACATCATGTTGTTGACTTGATTGTATTACATGATTTTGTTATGTATTAAAGATCAGAACTAGATAAGTTTATGTGGTCGGTAATTGAAGATTTATGTATACACTGATCCAGTGTAGTCTATATTGAGTAACAGTAATAACTGAGTTAGTATTCACTGACACATTCTAGTATTGACCGAGTAAGAGAAATAAATAAAGTTTATAACAGTTGATTGAATTGATGAGCTGGCAGATTGCTTACGATTATGAGGTAAAAGATAATTTTTTCTATGATGATCTAATGGCTAACAAAATTCAAGATTGATCGAATGGAGAAGGATGAAATGTGTTATAGACCCATCTATCGAGGCATCTGCTTGAAGCGGCAAAAGGAACAATGGAGATTGAGAGGCAAAATCTAACGGATGATAAGAAAATGGTTTATGAAGTCTATTTAAAGAGACATGAGATTCATTATTGAGTCTGGAGATTATTGACACTACAAGAGAATTCATGTGAAAGGACTATTTTCATGCACCACTAATCAAACTGGTTACAGACATAACCGAGAAGAACTGCAGGCATTACTGAGTGTCTGGGTATTATTCACCAAGTTGAATAAGTTGGAGGATATGAAGGATTGAACTGAATATTGATTGGGAGAGGTATTTTGAGCTTAGCATAGATTTGAAAATCTATAATCTTAGTTGTATTTGAATCATATCACCATTGTATCAGTTTAGCCATTGTTACAGCAAAATCTCTTAACCAAGTGGACTTAACAGTCTTTTTATATTTCAATATGACATTCAAGGAATGTTGTTGGTTTTCTTGTTGAACCCACAGTGAATGCTGGTCAAGAATTAATTGTTAGTGATAAATCCTCTAACTAGGTCACACGTCACACTGTGTTTTGTAACCTTTAACAAGGTTGGCTCCTAACTGAGCTCACTTTAGAAGAGTGAATTATTTGGGGTTACCGGTCCCAGGTGGTTTTTCCCCTAGCAGGGTTTCCACATTAAAAATCTATGGGCTATGTGTATTTGATGTGATTGGATTGTTATTTTACTATACACATTTCACATTTAGTCTAATCGGTAAACACAGTATTGAAATGACTTTCAATCAATAAATGAAGTAAAAGTTATTGATGATAGCTTACCGAGCTGATTATTTGTTTGAGAAAGTTTGAATATATACATCTGGGAGTTTGGGACTATAGGATAACTAGAATTAACTGATTCATCCCCCCTCTCAGTTATCTATCAATGACATGCAACACATCATGAGGAAAACATATTACAACAATAAAACACACAAAATCAACCACAAAAGAGGAGCTAGTCAAGCATATGGCCTACCCCCATCTAGGCATGTAATGTTTAAGGATGGTGAGAGACATGCAAGATGAAAAACATCAAGTACAATAGATGGAACAATAGCTAGTTCCGAACAAGGACCATGCTCTAAAGATGGGTCACTTTTCTCATTACTAGTATTATGAGATAATTATTATGAAATGTGTTAGCAATAGCAAGCCACACTACACAACTGAGAGGGGGATTGAATCAGTTGTGTATAATAATTATAAAATTTAAACTTATGAACTAGAACATTACTTAAGAATATAACATTTCTAAACAAAATGAACGAGATAGAAAACAACACCATAACACATAGAATTTTTTTTCTTGAGGAAAAACCTGTTAAGGGAAAAACCCCAGTGGGGATGGAACCCACTAGATAGTGAACTAGTATAAAAATGTCCTTGTTAGGAGCTGATACAATACATCTAATACAATAGTCCTTGTTAAAGGATAGAACCCTTGTTAAAAGGTTCTTCGACCCTTTTAGGAGTTGATGAAAACAAAAGGAACACTGCCTGATCATACTAGTCCAAGGAGGAGGTTAAATCCGTATACACCTAAAAATGGTCACCTAGACTATTAGCCCCTTTTGCTAAATCATAAATTACTTATTCTTGATCAAATCCTAGTTCTATCATTTATTCAATTTTTTTCTATGGGCTAACCATCTTATCCTAAGTCTTTATTTATTAAAAGGAATATTTCCTCCCTTTTTAATAAATAAAAAGCCCCCACTTTTCCTCTTATCCTAAGTTGCACAAATAAAGCATTATTCGTATCTTATAAAAAGGGAAAAAATATTTTTTGTCTTATATGGACACAAAAGTCAACTCTTATTTTCCTATTGGAGGATATTTGTGCACATGGATTGCTCCTCTTTCAAGCTCCACCCTTGATTAAATCTTTTGCCTCTTAATCTCCATGGTCCATTCCTCCTCATTTCTTATAAAAGGAGAGCTCTCTTCTTCATTTTAATATCTTAAGTTTTTATGCTAATGTTATGCTGCAGGTTTTCTAGGTACATTTGGAGCTTTTGAAGATTTGGAGCATTCTTGGCTTTTGCATCTACATGTTATCATAGTTTCATTTCTTGCATTATCATGGCACTCTTAGCTTAGATTTCATTTATGCTTTAGATTAATTCATCTAGCTTAACTAGGAGACTTTGTAATACTTGCATCTTTCATTTTCATAGCTTAGCTTGCATTTCCATTTCTAGCTTGCATTGCATTCTCATTTGATTCTTGAGGATATTGGCATTCTTGCCCTTGTCTTCATTGAATCTCCCATTGCATGGTTTATTGGCAAGGTTATAGGCTAAATAGCTCTAACTTAGAGCATTCTTAAGACCCTTGCACTCCATGCCTAGGGAGCTATAGATTGATTTTTGAGACCTCGTTCTTGAGTGTTCTTGAATGTAAGGATTCATAGAAGTGTGACACAATTTTAGCACATATTTTTGGCACCCACCATGGGGCAACCCACCTCTTGCATGTTGGTTTTGATTATTTTTGGAGCTAACCCTTGTGCAGATTTGTTTGGAGACGAAAAACCCTAGATTTGAAAGATTTGATCATATCTCTCAAACCGCTTGGTTTTTTGGTCTGAAATTTTTTTTTTCAGGTTGGCGACATATCACAGAAGCTTTAGTAAAAAATTTAGATTTTTTAGAGGTAATTTGTATTTTTTATGATTTTTTCTTTATTTTTATAAAAAATTGATTTCTAGTGCATATCAGCATATTTTTCAAAAAAATTTACATTTCTGAAAAGGTCTTGAAATTATACTAGGGGTTTATTCATTATGTTTTTAATTTAAAGGTCATATCATAGCTCATTTGGTCAATTTATAAAATCTGGTCTATTTTGAGAAAATGGCTCTCTAGGGCACAAATGAAAAGATCTTGTTGAAATTTTGACATTTTTGGAAAGCTCTCTATTTTTTGACAAAGGTCTATTTTCTTCATTTTGGGTTTAGGGTCTGAATTCATGTGGTATAAGTCCAATCTTGTTGACAAAGTCAAAAATTAAAATTAAAAAAAGGGTATTTGATGATTAGCGTACACTTATTTTTCACATGGTTCAATGCATGATGTGAGTTGTCATTTGGATTATTTGCTAGTTATTATTGCTCCTAACAATTGATTTTCAGATCTAACCACCTTAAGATTTGCATAAGTTGAATATACATTGCATAGCTTGTTTGTTTGTTTGCTTGTCTTGTTCATTGGAAGGTTCACGGCTTGCTTTCATGGAGATGCTTAACAAAAAAATAAAAATGAGGCAAAATTTACTAAGCGCGTTGCTTTTGACTTGAGGTATTTTGTTACATCTCTACAACATTTGGATTTTGGAAATAAGAATGAACCTCTCATGTGTTTGGCTTGAGTGTTTACATGCTTTCATAGAACACATTTCAATTGATGCTCTTAATGGGAAATGAATGAACATAGATTTGATTTCATACAAGTTTGTGTAAGTGAATACTTATGTTTACACCTTAAGTAATTCTTGGTTCCAATATCAAAAATCTCATTGAGTAATTTAGGGCATGGATTCATTCCTTGTTTACATAAGGAGTTAAATGCACCACTTTGTGGACTCACTCTATGTTTGCTTGAAAAGTTAAATATTCCATTGATTCAACCCTTTGTCATTTGTGAGTAATATTGATAAGCAACTTTAGATTACTTTTGATTGATCTTGTTAGCTAAATTAGGTGTTGGACTCGCTTATTTCTAATCGCCCCTCATTTCCACTCTTTAGATGCAAGGTCAGCATTCATACATAGGGGAGGGGTCTACTTGAAAAAAGCGTTAAGTGTTCCACAAAGTTTCTCCCTTTTATGCTTTCTTGATCTCATTAGTTTTCTAAGGTGTGGACTCACTTTGAGTTTGTGTGAGTTAAATGTTTCGCTTTTGGACTCACTTTGAGTTTGTGTGAGGAGTTAAATGTTCCACTTTTGGACTCACTTTGAGTTTGTGTGAGGAGTTAAACGTTCCACCTTGTGGACTCACTTCACATTCACTTGAAGAGTTAAATGTTCCACTTTTGGACTCACTTCACATTCACTTGAAGAGTTAAATGTTCCACTTTTGGACTCACTTCACATTTACTTAAAGAGTTAAGTGTTCCACCTTTAGTGATTTAAATACTTTTGATAGTGAATTACTTACTTTTTATTTCTAGAAGGCCTACTTGGGGACACACCACCTCAAGGGACGACCTTAACTCCTGTGTTCTGGCGGAGTATAAATAGCGGGTGGTGAATCGAAAGACACCTCTCTTGGGAATTGAGTTTGATATCACTCTTGGCTAAGCCTCAAAGAATTTTATACCTTTGAGAAGTGAAGGAGGAGATTTGGGTTACCGTCTCCCCCCGACTATGTGATTTTAGATTCTTCTCATCTACAGATTTGGGCCTCACATACCTTGCATATATCGAGGAATCCCTTTAGAAAAGCTATGTATATCCCTGTAGACAGCTTGATAGGATGTTGTTGTGTTCTAAGTATCTACTAAAATATTTTCAAGAACATACACAAGTAGAATCTTTAAGGAGTAGAAATACTAAGTCACTATTCTTGTTCATATGCAAGGTTGCTTTGCCCCTTGCTCATTGTTTGAAGACAATTGCTTGCTTGATCTCCTTGATTGTTCTCTTATGTGCTTGATCAATGATAAAAATCTATTGATATACTTACTTGATCTTTTAAAAATGCTTCAAAACTGAGATCTTTATGTTCACTGGTCAGAGTCGTACGACCCTAGAACAGTGTCGCGTCCTGTTCTGAGAATTGTCGCGTGATAGTTCACCCCTGCAAGATTTTCACCCCACTTACTAGAAACTATTGCCTTGTCTGCCTAGAAAGTGTCACCCATAACCTTTTTGTTGTCTTGTTGTTGTTGCAATCCGGAGCTGCTAAACTTGCATTTTAACCTGTCGTAGAGTATTTTTTTCTGTTCTTACCTGAAGCTGGTCTGTTATCTGCATGCTCAGACTTGATCTAGACTGAAACAAATGAGTTAAAACTATTGGATTTGAGCTTAACGAATGCTACTCTTGATCACTTGTCACATCACGGTTACCTCTCTAGCTACTTGCCTATTGAGCTTCTTGCTCGCTGCTCGACTTTAGTCAATTGATTGTTGTAAGTGCTTGAGCACTTTTGACAAGTCATCTCTCTATTGTTCTACTTTGACAAGTGATCTTTATTAGCTTTGCTTGTCTCAAATCTGAGAAACTTTGTCTCATTCTATTAGTCAACCAACATCTCTTTTCATGTCGGTTACAACTCGGTCTCAATTTGAGCAGGAGAGTCATCCTTTGTTCAATTATACACAGTTACCTTCTCCAACTAGATGCTCACGAGTGCCCATTAGCAACAACAATTCTAGTTCTAACCAATCTGAGGATTCTAAAGCTACCCCGTGGTACAAAGGAGGTTTCCTCTTTTCCGCATTCAAGAAACGCTTGCAAGAATATTTTGAGCATAAGGATAACCAAGCGTGCTTAGACAAAGAACACAATCAATAAAGGATGGATGCTTCTAGGCACATGGCTTATAGAGGGACATTTCATGAGCAACATGAGACTAGTAGTCATGAGCACAGACCTCTTTTTATCAATGACAACAATGGAAACAACACGCCACCAAGATCTCCTCCAATACCTACTTTTGGTATGCCTTCTTCACCTCCTAGACCTCCTCCCTCTCAACATGAGACAGAGGCTGATGATGAGATTTCTAGTGAGGATCTTATGAGATTTGAACAAGATGTGGTCTCCCAACGAATGATGCATAAGCTTTTAGAGCGTAATGGCGACCAATATTTTCAATATATGACTTCTAGAGGATACAAGCTTCCTCCCGGCTATGATGTCAGACAAATTGTCCAACAAAGAGTACCAACTGAATTGGAAATCCTTCAGGAAGAATTACGTAGGACAAATCAATGCCTTACCCAAATGGCAATAGATAGAGAGCCTCCAAAGGTCTCTTTTGTAGAATCAATTTGTGCTCTTCCCTTTGATAGGAGTCTATACATGGTCCTGTTTCCTAGGGATATTGAGGTTCCCAAATATGACAAGTATGATGGAAATGGTGATCTTCATGACCATGTGCATCACTTTTACACTCTTAGAATGGACTTCCTTCATGAAGACACATTTCTTCTACGACTATTCCCTCGAAGCTTAAGAGGCCAAGCTTTGGAATGGTTTGCGAAATTGACACCACCTCTTAAGACTTTTGATGAGTTGGCTCAGCGATTTACCCAGCATTATTCTTACAACATCCAACAACCTGTCACCATGATAGATCTCGGTAATCTAAGACAACATCAAGGTGATCCATTTGCAACTTACTTACAATATTGGAGGTCATTGTATTCTAGATATCCTCGTCTACTACCTGAGAGAGAAAAGATTGATATTTTTGTCAACACTCTTGTGCCAGAACTATATTATGATCTAAGGAAACAACTATTCTCCTCTTTCAATGACATGGTTGAAAGTGCATATCCAATTGAGGATGTAGCTATAAGAAAAGGGGATACTATTATTAATAAAGATGCTAAAGGCAATGGCAAAGACAAGAACAAACCTTGGAATAAAAACAAGTATGTTGTTAATGATGGGGTTGTTGATGCTCCTAAAGATAAAGAGCCCGCTTTTAATATCTCCAATGCTATCTATGCAGCAAAACAACAGGAAGCTGGTAACGCTCACAGTACTCCTAAACCTTAATATGCAGATAAGCCTAAGAAGTCATTTCGAAAGTGAGTCTATACCAAGTTGGCAGAACCTTATGATGTGATCCTTAAGACTTTGGTTGACAGTGGATATCTGACACTTCCTGATAAACCTGGTAACTGGGATCCGCTAAATAGGCCTGATTGGTGGAGAGAGGATCATTATTGCCATTATCACAAAAATAAGGGACATCCGACAGACAATTGTTTTAAGCTTAAAGATGATATTTAGGACCTCATTGATAACAACACAATCTCCACTGATGGCTCAACCAAAAATTTTGATCACACAACTTTCAAAGATCCTCTACCTACGCATGATAAGGGGGAAGCCTCTCAAGTACATAAGAAGAATCATGATGCTAAGATCAACTATACATATACTTCTGATACACCTGTGATCAACATGGTAGAGCCCATTGAGAGTGTTCTTATGGTGAGATCTCAAGATGATAATAAAGCCAATCATGGTAAGCCAAAATTGGTCTTGCAAATATGTGGTAGTTCATCTTCCTGAAGTGAGACACTGAATGCTGTTACTAGGGCGCACACCAAGATTGTCCTCAAAACTGCGCAAGATCCCAAGCAAGCTTTGCCTTCCAAACAAGCGGCTCCTTCAGCCACCCCTAGCTATGATCTTGTCCAACATTTGCAAAAGACACCAGCCCAAATATCCATCCTTGAGTTGCTTCAATTATCCCCTTCGCATAGAGAGATTCTTGATGAGGCTCTACGTACAACACATGTTCCCAATGACATTGATCCGGATTGATTTTAGGCTATGGTCAACCACATTTCATCTCCGCTATCTCTCTCCTTTTCTGCAAAAGATGACATATCTATTACTCACCCTCATAATCTAGCTTTACACATCGAAGTTCTAGTCTACCACACCCACGTCCGTCGAGTCCTGATAGACAATGGTGCAAGGTTAAATATTATTTCTTTCAATGTCATACAACAGTTGGGTTTGTCAAAAAAATTTGTGGATTCCAAGAAGAAGATTACTATAAAACCTTACGATGAAGTGGAAAGATCTTCCAAAGGTCTTGTTACGCTGCCTGTCCGAGTGGGCCCTATCACGAAAGATATTAGCTTCCAAGTATTGGACATCCCACTAGCATATAACATTCTTTTGGGTCATCCTTGGATCCATGACATGCAGGCTATTCCTTCCACTTATCATCAGTGCATCAAATTTCTTTACAATGGCACTGAAAAATGTGATTCCTGGAGACCATACTATTGCTATTAATGCTCTTGCTGCTACTAAAAAATTTGTTCCTCACAATGAACCTTCTATTGATCCTAGTATGTCTTCAAATGCTGCTGAGAAAACACTTAAGATGATGAGCCTTGGTATGGGTGAATATACGCTGGATTCCTTTGCTTCTATACCTATTTCTCCTAGATCATATGGGAAACCTTCTGATCAGATGAAGCCTTCCACTTCTGCTATGACGATCTTTGATACTTTTGTTCCTTCATCCGTTCCTTTAGAAGCAAAAAGAGAAGAACAAGTTGTTCAAAAGTGGATCTATAGAGAAGATGAGGGTAGTACAACAAATGCCTTCCTTGATCATTCCAAAAATACTCCCATGCTTAGTAATTTAGACACAGATACAGATGAGTCACCACTGCACACAATGGCTCGAATGGGAGATGATCTTCATTCTACTTCACTTCTTTGGGGAGAAAAATGTATACCTACTGATGATATGGCTGAGGCCTCTATGTCTAGAACCTATGTGCCTAAAGAATCATTGAACTATGATAGACAACTTCGCAACATTGCACAATTACTACAAAGAGGTGATCTCTCACATATTGACATGAGTGTCTCTACTTCTTGGCATCTTAAGCCTCTTCCAGAAGATTCTTCCATGATAGATATGGATGTTGATGTGGTTCATGCTTATGGTGACCAACTCGACGTAGTTGATGAGTCTTGTGCAGGATCTGATGAGTTTGTTCCCCGTATTGCCTTAGTCGACTACGTTGATCCTTCTATGACAAGTATAGATCTTAACGCTTTTGGAGCTTACCCTATAGGCTCAAATTCTCTTGTCACCAGAGATGACACCCCTCACATAAATATTATTGAACCAGTCACTTCATTTCATCTTGCATCAACACCTATTACTTCTTCCACCGGCGAACTAGCAAAAAAAAGATTGAATCAGCAATCAAGCATCACAGTCATCAAGTCAAAAGAAAAGAGCAATGGTTGGATGGTGAAAACCACATTGTGGTGGTATCCGAACCTAAGAAAAGTAAAAATAAAAATCTGCTCAAAAATAATGATTGTCAAATAAAAGATGACAAGCTGATTCTCTACAAAGAAATGGTGAAATTCTTCAAGCATGATCTCATATCTGTTACACTTCAGCCCACTCCTAGAGCTGAGAACAAAGTTGCTAATGCCTTGGTTACTTCAACATCCATCTTACAAATGAAAAAACATAAATTTCGCTTCAAGTTCCTAATGGATGAATTACGCTATCCTGCTGACAAATCTTATAATCCTACCATCTTTTCATGTCTTCCACCTCATATTCCTCCTAAAAATCCACCACGCCATTCTTCCCACCATCCCTTACACTTTGCCTTTGTCTCTGGTGACTTGTATAGGAAGGGTCTAGATGCTTTGCCTTTGTCTCTAGTGACTTGTATAGGAAGGGTCTAGACGGAACTCTCCTTAAGTGTCTAGAAATAGAGGAGCCAGAAAAAGTGCTAGCTGAAATCCACGATGGTATATGTGGATCACATTTTAACGATCCTTCGCTAGCTCAAACATTGCTTAGGGCTGGTTATTATTGGTCGAACTAGTTGAGACCTCCTATCGTCACAGTTGCAGCATTTGGGCCTAGGCCTATCAGTTCTCTACATCAGAGGAAGCATATTCTTGATGCTCGTTTCTGTCTAGGGCATTCTTTGTACATACTTTATGATCCTAAAAAAATTCCAAAAAAATCATATATGATGTTGAAAAAATCCTAAAAAGCATAAAAAGTACTGAAAAATGAGCATCCTAGTGAAAACCTAGCAATAGGCGCTTTGATGTCTCACCAAAAAAATTGAAAAATTTTGAAAAAGTGCCTTGGTGAAAACCTAGAAACAGCCGCCTTGGTAGCAAAAATACAAAAAAATTATAAAAAGTCCTAAAAAAAATCTATCAAGTAGTGAAAACTTGGAAACAAGCGTTGTTTGAGGCCCTTGCACCTATGTCTATCAGTCTTGCATGGCGATCATTCACTCCACTTCTCGCTTTGTCTCTCCTAGCCTGGAATTGACTCTTGTCTTAGTCTAGGGGGCATACGTTGTTTTAAGCTTATCTTGGGTCTCTTTGTGCATTTGGGTTTCTTAGGTACCTCGCAAACGGTGCTTTTCAACACCACCCCAACTGTGTTTTTCAACACCACCCCAATTGTGTTTTTCAACACTTCCCTAGCATCGAGTGTTTCTCAACACTTATCAGATATCCTCCCCACCATCTTGGATGATGCGATATTTCTCATTGGCAGATGCGATACTCAAAGTTTGACTCTATGACCTACACACACGCACTTGACTTACTGAGATTTGTTTGACTTTATTTCTTTGTGTGTTGTCTATGCTGATTTGTTTGACTTTATCCCCTATGATTGTTTTTGATGATGCATAGCTAGAAGACTGAGGGAATGAGAACATGCTTTATTGCTTTTTCTGCTTGTGGATATATTTTGTTGGTCCTGACTGTCATTAAGCATTTATGCTTGTTCCACTTGACTCTAGGATCTACAAGGTATTATCTTTGACTATTTTTGCAAGTGCATGCTTCTAGCTATCCTGACTTTCATATGTCTTGATACAAGCATAATCTTGCCATATCAAAACTTAGGTGATCTCACTGCATTAGTCATCTAGACCTACATGTCTTTGATGCCTAGGTGAGATTCCCACATTTCTATCTGATAAAGATCATATTCATATCCACATAGTTATGCTAGTGTGTATTGTATGCTCTTTCGATGCTACCTAATGCTCGATGATGATAATTAGATGTCTATTGGCTTTGTAACCTTGCAAGTAAACCACTTTTCATGTAGCTTGCATTCTTTAGGTTCATGTTAGATTAGTTTTGCATCTTGCATATGGAGAGAGCTCTCCTTTATCTTTCACGGACTTGTTAATCAACTGCGCTCACCTTTCGCTTCTTCCCGATCATGTCTTTCGCTTCTTGTCTTTCATATCCCATCATTTTCATTTCATTTCAAGATCGAAACCGAAATCTGTGTTCACCTTGATCACCCAAATCACATTTCTCCTTCTTCCACGCAGTTGGCTAACCTTTTGAGGCCTGATCCTTCAATCTTAGCGAGGGCATTCTTCACGTCTTCATCCCCATCTCTCTCAACTTCCAATCTTTCATTCACTTTCAAATCCCAAGTTCAAATTCCTCCTCCGTGGTGTTTACGAGTTGAGGGACCGCTAGGTTCGTGCCCCGTGTCTCATGTGTGGGGCATATCTTCACTACTTAATGGTTATTCTGTTCTCTTTCTTCGATTATGATTTCTAGTCATTTGATCATGTCTCTCTTGCTTCTGCTTTCCCTCTACCTAGATTTCGCTTTCGATCCTAAGGGAGTAGACACATCATATCTTATTGGCTATCTCTTTCCTAAGTGTTCAGTGTTGTCGCTACCAGGCTGATCATGCAGGATTTGCTATCTCTTTGCACTTCATTCTTTGGAGTCAGATCGCTATTTGCTTGCCTTCTTGGCTATCTCTTGCTTTCTTGGCTGATCTGAGTTGCTTTGTGATCCCAAATCGATCTCACATTTCAACTTCATTCTTTGACTACATGTGTTCCCAGATCGATCACACATTATTCAAAGAGGGGCAAATGTATACACCTAAAAATGGTCACCTAGACTATTAGCCCCTTTTGCTAAATCATAAATTGCTTATTCTTGATCAAATCCTAGTTCTCTCATTTATTCAATTATTTTCTATGGGCTAACCATCTTATCCTAAGTCTTTATTTATTAAAAGGAATATTTCCTCCCTTTTTAATAAATAAAAAGCCCCCACTTTTCCTCTTATCCTAAGTTGCACAAATAAAGCATTATTCTTATCTTATAAAAAGGGAAAAGGCACTTTTTGTCTTATATGGACACAAAAGTTAACTCTTATTTTTCTATTGGAGGATATTTGTGCACATGGTTTGCTCCTCTTTCAAGCTCCACCCTTGATTAAATCTTTTGCCTCTTAATCTCCATGGTCCATTCCTCCTCATTTCTTATAAAAGGAGAGCTCTCTTCTTCATTTTCATATCTTAAGTTTTTATGCTAATGTTATGTTGCAGGTTTTCTAGGTACATTTGGAGCTTTTGAAGATTTGGAGCATTCTTGGCTTTTGCATCTACATGTTATCATAGTTTCATTTCTTGCATTATCATGGCATTCTTAGCTTAGATTTCATTTATGCTTTAGATTAATTCATCTAGCTTAACTAGGAGGCTTTGTAATACTTGCATCTTTCATTTTCATAGCTTAGCTTGCATTTCCATTTCTAGCTTGCATTGCATTCTTATTTGATTCTTGAGAATATTGGCATTCTTGCCCTTGTCTTCATTGAATCTCTCATTGCATGGTTTACTAGCAAGGTTATAGGCTAAATAGCTCTAGCTGAGAGCATTCTTAAGACCTTTGCACTCCATGCCTAGGAAGCTATGGATCGATTTTTGAGACCTCATTCTTGAGTGTTCTTGAATGTAAGAATTCATAGAAGTGTGACACAATTTTAGCACACAAAATCCACCTTCAGGACTCACAGTCCAATTACAATGAACTAACTGTTCAAATGACTGAACTGACTGGTAGTAACTTACTTTTACAATCCCATTGAAGTGCACAAGGAATGATCATAGATTCCACACATACATCTTCTATTTTTATTTTCTTGCATGCACAATCACACATATCTCTGATACACACTCCCTACATTACATTAGATAATTTACTATGTTTTACACAAGTTACAAGTCTCATTTAGGTTGGCATGTTAGGGCTTCCCCAATGCAAAAAAAATTACATTAAACAATTCTAAGGCACACATGGTACCTAATACAAATATAAAACAATTAAAAATATTAATTTACACGCAAAGATCCATAAACCCTCGCTAATCCTTGGAACATGTTATGCCACCTAGTCGGCTCTCAAAAGCAATTATCCAAGTTCATACGCTAGCATTGTCGTCAACATGACCCAATCAAGCCACAAATCCTAGAGTGTACTCCATCTTGTGCTACCTTCCATGCCTAAAGCTCGCATAACATGATTCCATCTTGCAACCAACTTATGCTCAAAGCTCAACAACCAACTCTGTAAAATTCCTTGTCTCTATCATGTAACCAGTCTTCACCAAAACAACTATAACTTACTCAAATCATCATATCAATCCATGTGACCTTAGACATAAGGTCTATACATCTTTAGAATGATAAAACCAAACTAGCATACTCTAAACTTGTGCACAATGTCCTTACATATTTTTCCAACTACTTGTAGCAACCATAAACACAGTTTGTCTGATATAACCAACTCAAAATTAAAGTATATGTCATATGTTGACATCAATGACAAAACCTGAACAGCAACAACAACAACAATTCCAACCAATATCTACCAATCTCCCCTTTTGGCATCGATGGCAATATATGAGTCAAAAACCATTAACCCAAAAGCATTCAACTCAATATAACCTTCTCAATATGTTCAACAATGCTCCTCCTAAGACAGTAGGATTTTTTTCACATAACTCTCTCCCCCTTTGACATCGATGGCAAAGAGTTCCAGTAGTGCCAACTATGATCAAACAAATGTCTCCCCCTATGATGTAGCTTTTTTAAACCTTCATGCCTGCAACATACTAGGTGCTTTGTTCACAAACACTTCATCAATTCAAATTCTACAACTACTCCCCCTGAGGAGTAGGACCAAGTATCAAGTCCAAAAGAATAATAAAGCTCTGATAATCACTAGACTAATGCATTCCTGCATCATTTAACTTTCACAGGGCGTCGCTGTCACCCCAAGCATACCTTTGAGATACTCAAAGGTCTCTTTTGGCAATGATTTTGTAAAAAATGTTTGCAATCTTTTCCTTTGTGTTGATGTATTCCAATCTAGCTTCCTTTTTTGTAGTTTTTTCTCTCAAAAGTGATATTTAATTGATATATGCTTTGTTTTAGAGTATAATACCTGTAAAAAATTTAGATCAATTCTCTGATACCATGTAAGAATTTTCCTAAGGCAAAGTATGAAAATTCTAAGATGTAGAAGCTCAATTGATAGCACAAGAAAGATAAGAAAAATGACATGATCAAATGATTGATTTAATATTGATCAACAATGAAATATAATGAATAATTTTTAATTGATAATGGCCAATTGATTAAGTATAATGAAGATGTGCCTCAATATATAGGCAATGCATGATAACTAGAAGAGATGTGAATGATAATCTATCAACTAGACAAGGTGTAATCAAATGTCCACCAAAGATGGATCATCCTCCATTGTACATCAAAGTATGTGCAACATGTGCAACAATGAGAGGTTGATAATGTGATAAGAACACTAAAGGTGGATCTCAAACCTAAAGTGGAAATTCTCCTACACTATGTGCTAAAATTAAATGCAAACTCTTAGGTATCTCAATGACAAATTACTATGCAATGCATTATCCTAAGTAAACTTAAGTAAAGTGTAATTAGTAATATTTAATTACACCAAAACCCCCTCTCAAGTAAAACTTAGGAGAATGCACTTAATCTCACAAGGATGTATGACAATGCATGGTGGGTCTCGGCTACTAGGCCATGTTAGGTACCCATGTACAATATGAAAATGCAATCTCTCATAAAGCGAAGAAAGAGGGAAAACCTCATGGGAAAAAACCTCCCCCAAAAAGAGAGATGAAAATAAATAACATGCACAGATGGATGGAGTAATCAAAACACCCCATTATGACTACATCATGCATATACAATCAATAATCCCCATATAGGAGAGAAGAAGTGGAAGAGAGACCAAGTAGCCCCCCTCAATGTAGAATGTACACATGTGGTAGATGCTCCAAGATCGATGTAGAAATTGCTCCATGAGTGTAGAACAACGTTCCTCCCCTTATGAAGAAACAAAACCAAAGGTACATATATGAAGCCTCCCCAATATGTAGGAAGAAACCTCAAAATAAATAGAATCTTTGAAACTTGTTCAAGTGTCCCCATGTCAATACTAAGAGGTGCTTCCGCCATATCATGTGTACTAGACCACTCTGCTAAAAAAGACAAGTTAGGATTAACTGAGGATGAATGTAGAGCTTGTCTCAAAGGCTCAAGTGTCTCTTCTGAAGATAAACTGACCTCCAACTGTTGTATCAAAGTATCCACCATCATGTCAACCTCGAAAGAATGATCAAGTAGAGAATGAAGATCAAGGTCAGCATGTTCCCTCGCAAAAATTGAAGGATCATATTCAAAGAGAAGATGAATGTCATGAATAGTTTCTCCCAAATCTATAATTTAGGACTCCTCAAACAAACCTACAATATCTGTCAAGTAATCATCCCATGGAACTGAGTTTGGAAGACAATGAATATCATGTTTCACTAAATCACTGGAACCCATGGTTGTATGAATGCAAGCATCATCAGGAGACAGAGTAGAAGTAGTCTCAATAGGAGGAGAAGGAATGGATGGCTCAAGAACCTGATCATATGTGACAATACCCAAGTTCAAGTAGCCAAAGTTCTCAAAGTCTAAATCAACAGTAGAAGTGTTCTCAAAATCTATTAAAGAATCAATATCATCATCATGAGTAAAGTCTACAAAGTAGTATAACAGAGATGCATGATCAACCACCCATGTAGAAATGATCTCTCTAGTCTCCAAGCCTCTGATAAAAAATGAATCAGGAGTGAATTCTACAGTCCTCCTTGTTGTGTCATTAGTGAGTTGATAGATGGAAAGGAGATTATGAGTTAAGTGTGGAACACACAACACATCATTGAAGTGTCCCTCCCCAACATCAATACCACCTTTCCCAATCACAATGTAAGTATGATTGCCCGTCAAAATAGGTGGTGCATGACAAGGATCAAATGAAGAATACAAGACTGTGAAGATGTCATATGATGAGAAGCCCACGAATCTAGAATCCATCTCCCTGAATCATGACTTGAAGTAGCAAGTAAAGCTTGACCTTTTCCCTTATCCTTTTTGTGATCCTTTCCTTTATCAAAATCTGAATGTGAAGAAGAGGATGAAGTAATCATTCTTGAACGTAGACTTATTTGATTCTTCCTAAGAAGATGCTTGAGTTCATATATTTCCTTCTTATAGCAATGATGTTCTTCATCTTCATTCTTCTTGCAATATGCACAAGTAAGAAACTCCTTGTTTGATTCCCCCTTATTGTTGCCTTGGGGTGAGGAGTTGGATTGATCTTTCTCTTGTTGTGTCTTGTGTTGCCACTTGTTCTTATTCTTGTATGAACCTTTGCCTCATTGATTCCCATGATTAGCCACCAATGCCTTAGAATTTGAAGACTTGAGAATCCCCATACTCATCAATTTGGTTTGTTCCAATATCAACATTTCCTAAAATGACTCAAATGAAGGTGTAGTGAAGGAACTTCCCATGGTCAACTTGTGAGTATTGTAACGTGAAACAAAGGTTGCATGTTCTGAAGAAAGATTGTCCATCATATGATGAATCAATTGTGAATCCTTGACGGTGATACCACAATCCTTAAGTTGTGCTCTACACTCATTGGTTTTGTTCATGAAATTTTGAATTGTATCAAAGTTCTTAGGATCCAATTTAAGAAGATTTTCTTGAATTGTGAATCCCTTATCCTCATCCACTTTACCATACAAATCTTATATTTTATCCCAAGCTTCATTGGCATTGCCCAAGGAGGAAATGTGAAACATGAGATCTTGAGTACAACACATGTTCTTATAATTTCTAAATCCTTAGAGTCTTTATTTCTCCAATCATTTAATTCATTATCATCCACATTAGGACCAGTAGGTGCTTTAATTATTCCATCCACATAATGATTTAAGTCTTTCACCATTAACTTGCTCCATACATTTTCTTCCATGTAGCATAGTTATGTGGAGTTAATGGTGGAAATCCATAAGAACCCATAATGAAAAAGTGAAAGAGAACTAGAGAGAAAGAAACACAACCCATAATGGTGGAAATCTCTCAAGGATTTGATCAATTACAAGTGCCAAAATAGGCCAAAATAGACCAAATGTTGAAAGTAATATTTTTACCCAAATAAGCCTATAATATGATCGAAAATCTAGAGAATTCTCAAAAAATATTGCACCTAAAAATGTGTTCGTATGAGCCCAAACGAAGCCTCTGAAATTACAAAAATAGGAATTAGACAAGTACAGTCACCAAAAACTACAAATTATAAAAAAAAATCCACCAAAACTAGGAAATAGCTACACCACTAAAAAATTCAAAATTCTACCCAAAATTTAAAAAAAAATTGCACTCAATTTGGAGCCCGGATGACCAAGTTATGGCCTCGTAAAGTCAAACTATCAAATCAAAACTACATATGGTGAGGGGTCCAAGATTTGAAAACCTGATGACGTCAAAAAACCCACTAGCTTGAATTTGACGATTAAACGACCATCATAGAAAAACAAAAGTGCTCAGGAATGACAGTTAGACGATCATCAAACTTAACATATGAAGTTGTTGATGCAATCATGAGGCTAAAATTGACGGTTAGGAGGTCGTCGAAGCATAATAAAAATGTCTAGATCTGGCAGTCAAGTGGTCATCAAATTTTCCATAGTAAAATAACGAGGCAGTCGGCTGATTAAAATTTGCGGTCCAATTCCCATCAAAGCAAAAATAAAAATGAGCCTAATCACACCCAAACGGACGTCAAATTTAACATCATGGAAATTCTCGAAAAAATTTAAAAATACCAAGCAGGGACTGACATGTCAAGACTAATGACTGGGTTTTGTCATGTCAGATCTTGATGTTAACGTGTTTTTCCTCGACTATACACTGGACGACATGTGTCCAACAAGGAATGGCCTACGTGGCACCTCTGATTTTGAATCCACGTGATGTCTGACTATGCAGATCGATGTTTTGTGATGGATCTTTTACTAGACATTTGGAGCCATGATGGATCAGGAAGAGGATTGGGAGGAGCTCGAACAATTGGTTATAAACAAATATCTCGCATTGGTCCCACTGAGGTTGTTTTTGCTCTTTAAATTCGCAAGCTTGCCAAATGTAATTTGAAGAACATCCGACAAAAGTTTAATTAGCTAGTGGGTTTGATAGTGAGTTCCACTGAATGCTAAGTAATGTTGGAGTGTTTGTGATGGTGGAGGTGGGGTTTCACTACCCAATCTAACCCCTCTTGTGTACGGTTTTGTCACCAGTTGTTCTGCAGAAATACAGAGACTGACAAATAGAGGGGTGGGGACCACGAAAACAACCCCAGTATTTTGCAATAAAAAAAAATGATGAACAGAGCAACCTGATAGGAAAATTAATTCAAAAACAAATCTAGAATTCAAACATTAATAAACTAATTTCCAAAAATAAAATTACCCAATTTGCAAATTGGGTTACACAAGTCCAATTTGCAAAAAGAAATTGTCTTAGATTTGACTTTTGTCCGATATAGGCAAATTTATAATCAAAATTCACCAGAACGGCCACCAGACGTAATGGCAAGGTCAAATCTTGTTTTAGACGCTCTCACAAGTTACTGATATTCTAGATTTGAATCATGGCCCTCCAAAAGTTGAAGCAAAAAATCTCCAATGGCTATGCAATGAAATCTGCTATGGCTCTGATACTGTGTAAGAATTTTCAATCAATGCTTTGATACCATGTAAGAATTTGCCCAAGGCAAAGAACAAAAATGTCAAGATGTAGAAGCTCAATTGATAGCACAAGAGAGATAGGCAAAATGATATGATCAAGTGATTGATTCAATATTGATCAACAATGAATAATGCCCAATTGATAATGGCCTATTGATTAAGTACAATGAAGATGTGTCTGAATATATAGGCAATGCACGATAACTAGGAGAAATGCAAATGATTACCTATCAACTAGACAAGGTGTAATCACATGTTCACCAAAGGTGGATCATCCTTCATTGTACATCAAACTATGTGCAACAATGAGAGGATGATAATGTGATAAGAGCACTAAAGGTGGATCTCACACCTAAAGTGAAAATTCTCCTACACCATGTGCTAAAATAAAATGCAAACTCCTAAGTGTCTCAATGACAAACTATTATTCAATGCATTATCCTAAGTAAACTTAAGTAAAGTGTAATTAGTAATATTTAATTACATCAACAATACTGGATTCTTTGACATATTAACTATACTTGTGTTATCGCAATGAATAACAATGAGCTCTTCAATGCTTACTCCAATATTCTTCAATATCTGTTTCATCTAAATAATCTAAGTGCAATTAATAGCAGCAGCAACATATTTCGATTCAACAGTAGATTGTGATATACAATCTTGCTTCTTTCTCAACCAAGAAACCAATCTCTTTCCAAGGAAGAAAGCTCCACTTTTTTTTCATCTACACTACCTACCCAGTCTCCATCAATAATTGCATGTAAAGTAAAGTCATCAGATCTGTCATACCATAAAACCATAGTCCAAGTTTTCCTTCAGATATCTCAATATTCTTTTCACAGGAGCAAAATGAGTTTCCTTAGGTTCATCTTGGAATCTAGCAACAATTCCAATTGTGTTGGATATATCTAGCCTTTTATGAGTCAAGTATTGCAATCCTCCAATCATTGACCTGTACTTTGTTTGAAAAACATTTGATGAATCATCAATAGTAGTTAGTTTGCAACGTGTAACCATAGGTGTTTATACATCAGTTCTAGTTCAATTACAGTGCAGATAACTTTGGAGTTGGGTTTTGGCTTTTGAGTTAAGACATGATTGTATTATTTTTGGGGGGTTCTTTTTCTTTCTTGTTTCTTGCACACAGCAAGAAGATGATGATTTTGTAGCTCGTGGTTTGTAGAGATTTCTTGATTATTGATATACAGAGACTAATTCTTTTTAAATTTTTAGTCTCCGGCATTGATTGTGAGTGATTTAATTTAAATATTGTGTTTTCACCTTTATTTTGTCAATATCCTTTACATGTTTAATGTGGAATTTGACATCTCACAGTGCAGATTTATGATTGTGTATTATATTTTGATATTGAAATTGAAAAGACACCATTGTTTTGCTTTTGAAACTTTAGAATACTGGGACCTATCACAACAATCAACTTTGCAAGATGTGTCTAATTGAGTTTTGAGTTTTGAAGTGTCTTTTTTGAGTAATCTTGTGAAGTTTATCAACTGCAAATTAGATTATTACATTGGTGCATCACCCATTAGATTTTAGAATTTCATTTCACAAGCGATTATTTCCACCCCTTTTCCCATCATCATTTAGTTTAGGTAAGTACCATCAAGGAACTGTCCTTTTAACCTTAGAGATTCACTCTCGCCATAGGATACCCACAGTTTGAGAGTGTCTCAGTGTTTTTACAGGATTGTTGATATCGTATTTGTTAAGGGTGCAATCCCAATTGACAACAATCTTCATATGCAAGAACTTGTGGAGATATAAAATTATTACAATTCTTTACAATCTGACAGTTAGTCATGCCAAATCTTGAAGATTTGTCAGCTCCCTAACCTTCTCCGCTATCTTTTTCACTAAGGTTAAGGCTTCTTTCTCTACATTGTCTATTCACCATTTCTTTATCTCAAAATCACATCTAAATTTAGATAGTAATGCCCCAAACTTGTACGCCACCACTTCTAGATTTATTAAGTAATGATCCAAGGTTTTATGCCGCCACTTACTCCATTTGTCAAGGCTGTTGCTCCACTTTTCAAGGCTCATAAATACTCACTCCCCTTGCCAAAGCTCGTGCACTACTTTTCAAGGAATATAAATGCTTAATCTTTTTCATGCCTTCCACTATTTTGATTTCGCTTTGCTTTTCTTCGAGTTGACAAGGCGGGCGATAGAATAGGTCATGGTCGTGTAATTCCACACAAATAGTTGTCAACCGGGTATGGCACTAACGACTAAGGAAGCAAGCATGGATTGATCATTATCAATGCCAATTTGATCATCTACTCCCATTGATATATTTTCTGCTCCATACCAATAGCCAAATCAAAACCAAAATTAATACCTTTACTTCTCTAAGATCCTCTATGGATGATTGCTTGTTAATTTTCTCCAATGATGATGATAATGCTCCAAAATTATCTTTGCCAACCACTGCTTTCCTTCCCCAATAATCCAATAACCATCTTAGCTAAAAACCAATATTTGGATAGCAATTATGTTTATTGAGACAACAATTTGATGACTATGGGCACTAAAATGGGTCACAAGAATCATAACACAATGGGGAGTGACTCCCCCATGCTATTATCCATCAATATGTCATTACTTTATATGTTTTTGTTGTTTACTAGAGAAAGACCATACTTTATTAATAATGGTATTCTTATTTCTTCCCCTATAATATTGGGAGATATACATACTCACTTGTGTTCCTTATAGCAAGTCTATTCAATCTCCTCTATTCTTCTAATTTCAAAAACAAGTCCCATAAATGCCTACAAAAAAGTATAAAGTTATTTTGATCAAATGAATCATGTTCTCTTTTATCAATAAATGAGTTAACTTTGTATGACTCCTCTGCATTCCAATACTAAGCTTCACAAACCATAGCATCTTGTTTCCTTCCTTGTGCTTTGGATACCTCTTGAAATCTTTTGACACAATTTTCTTCCCATTGATGTGATCTTTGTTGTTTATACTTGTCTTCACCACCACCTACCATTTGCAAAACATATTTATGGAGTTCCTCACCACCCTCATCAATGCTAGAAATTGTTCTTTCTTGTTCATATTGAATTTTTTGAATCCATTCTTGAGTTGTAAATAAACTTTATGGAGTATGGTAATGCTTTAGTGGTATCTAGTAGCACACACAACCTTGCAGATACATTGTTTTCTAAAGTAGATGATTTTAGGCACTGAAAAAATTCTTATCTTATTACCAATAAATTTTAGAATGTCTGGACATCTATATTCTGAATGTAGATCTACTAGGATATCCAAAACGAAACAAATCTTAAATTTAATGTCTACTGAAAATTTGGGGACCCACAACTGCATATGCAAACCACATCCATTGAAAAACCAACATTTTCTTTTGTAAACCTTATCCCTATCTTCTCGAGGCAAAAATAACTGTGAAAATGCCACTTGAATCTAGGAAAGAAACATTCTCAACTTTTTGCCAATGTTATTTGATCTATCATAATAATAGGACATGTGAAAAGGAGTTCCAAAACTTACAGATTAAAGCCTTTTGTAATAAACTTCTCCCAAAGTTGGAGAACCTCATCTTCCAACAGAATACGAGGGCACCCTTGTTCTATCATTGTTTCTTCCTCGTGCTGGCATACTTGGTGATTTAGTACATCTATTATGTTCTCCTTAAATCCCTTTGCTCATTGGATCTCTTCTTGCCTTCTATAATCATCAGTGTCTCCTTTTGTTCTGTGACCCTCTACTTGTGGGCAACATTCCATTTCTTGTTCTCTATATTTAGTTGATCTGTCATCCATTTTTCTAACCTATATTTGTCTACTAGAATACTTTTTCCCAACAAGTCGCCAGATACACTTTTTGTTGTTGAAATGATCCTACCCTCCATTGTGTGCTACCCACCCCTTGCTCCATTGTGTTGTAACCAATTTCTCTTTCCTGCTATAGTATTATCCATACCACTTCCAAACTGTCAAAATCTACCATCAGAGCAACCCTCCTTAAATTGTTGCCACAGTTGAATCCTTCTCGTATAAATGTCCCAATAATGTTGTGACCTTACTTTCATGGGAAGTAGTGGGTTAAAAGGAGCTCCCCTCTTTGAAGTTGGGAAAATGGGGATATTAGGGAATGTCACTTTCCTATCTGACCATCTCCTTTGCATGTCCTCTCTATCCCCTTGCCACCAAGTCCTATGTCTCCTTCCTGATGAATACATGGTCTCCTCTACAAGTGGTTTACTCTTCCTTGATGTAAACTTACCTTCCATTCCCTTTTATTTTCTTCCCCTACTATCCAGCGAGTAATTAAATCTCCTTTGATGCAAGCTTGATCTCCAACCCCAAAATTGTTTTTGCCATATCGCCTATCTTCCTGAAATATGTTTGAATTCATCTTGTAATAAGGCAACGGGTTTCTTCTGGAGGAAGCGCTCCATTGCCAAGGAAGACTTGTCCTGCTAGTTCCATTCCATCCTCTTTCCTAATGCAGAGCTTGCAGAACTCCAAGGGTTTCCTCTCAGAACCATCAAGTGCTCTTCCCTACAAACAGCACTACTGCCGAGCAACCACAACTCTGTAATTGCAGCAAAAGAAGTAATGAATTATGAGTGAAGAAAGGCTAAAAAAAATTTAAAAATATTATATTTAATATTTACCAATTAAATTGATAAAAAAATTTAAATTTTAAAAAAAAAGAACAATATAACTTATTTGTAAATTAAAAAAATTGACAATCAATATTTTTCTTAAAATGTAATATGAAAAGCATTAAAATGACCAAACCATCATAAAATATTCATATAACAGCAGGGGTGACCGTCAAATTCCAGGCCTTGTAGGTTTCCTGGTTAGTGGAAACTAGAGTACGTCTTACCTCATGCAATGAGTATAAATAAGGAAGCTAAAATCTGCGACTTGTTTCCTACTAAAGGATACCTGTAAATGATTTTTTGCCACCAATTGCTTAAATTTTCTGAAGCCAGAATTTGGCCCCTGTGAAACAATTATTGTATGCTAAAGGTCAGATTGCACTATCAAATGCTTAAATGCTCAAATTCTGGAGCCATGTTTTGGCCCCTATATGACTTTTGCTTTTTTTTGGTAAACGTTACATTCCAGTATTAGACACTCAGATGAAACAAGATGAAAGTAACAAGCAACACCATCTTCCATCGTCAGAAGGCAAATAATATTCTACATTTTGTCCATTTAAGAGTCATTTCTTCAAGGTGAACAGCTTTAACAGATTTCAGATATGAATTATCTACCATGGCTAAATTCTATTGCGAAACAGTCAGCCCATCTGGACCTCATTTAAATTTGCAGATAAAATGTTTGGTCAAATAAAGATAATTGTCAACTATGGTAAACGTTTTGCACATTCTGATATAATTTACATATAAACTAGTAATGCTAAGAAATCTAACAAATTCAAAAGAAAGTGCATTGGCGAATGGGTTGGTATAGAAGAAACAGTATTGCGCATGACACTTCCAGAATCGCTGTTGATGTAAATAACAAATATTGGAGTAGCAACTCAAAGTAAAAAGACATGTCGATAAAAAACTTAAAAGCAAGATGTAAACCAATAACATACATACATTACAATGGTAAACTAACTCCAATTTCCAATTTTTAAGCTCGCGTTTCTCCAAGTCACTTCGTTTCTCAAAATGTTGTCAATAGCTTTCTTGGAATGTTTAGTAGCATTTATTATAATCTGTAGCTAATTAGTTTACTGCAAGAATTTTCACAACATATATTAATTTTGAAGTTTAGCTGCTATTACAGAATAAAACAAATCATTGGGAAATGCATCCATCCCTCACCATTAAGATTATCAGTGACTGTTCAAACAAGTGATATTTCATTACTGATAAGAACTCAAAATAAACACTGTGTATAAAAAAGGCAGGCACTGACTTTGAAACACTATTTAGTGAAAATTAAAAATCAGGCAAACCAGAAGCATTTAACATTATTCAAAATTATAAAAGGAGAGAATACAAGTGTAAAATTGTTACATCTGTGCTTCATGCTGCAGCACATGCTTAAAATCCGCTTCAAATGTACCAGGGAAATCAGCTGGCCCCTTTTTAAAACCATCAGTTAAATATAAAAATTACAAACAAAGCAGAGCGACGAGCCCTAATTTGGTTAACTGCCTGACAACTAAGACTCAATGCACTAGGGTTAGTACCACATTCCAAATGACACTTGCGTGCCTTGAATGACAACAAACAAGTCAAATTTTAGTTGCCTCCTGGCATAACACTATACAATACATGACCATACCCGTTGGAGGAACACAGATCACTTCAATTAACCTACAACAGCTTGGAATGTGTCCCTGCTAAAAAGAATCAGCAATGAAATTTGATCCCCTAACCTCTGCTATGTATTCTAAAAGAAGAGGCTTTGGCACAACCTTTTATAATTGAGGTCCTCCATGGCATCTACAGACAGGAACAGAGCAGATCAAGGATGCTACAAGTTGTAGCAAGACAAATCAAATTCAGGAGCATAAATACGGATATGTTGCTCGTCTGATAATAGCTGAGCTTGAAACTGCTCCACTGATGGTGGAGAAAAAAATAACACCTATCCGTTGATTACAATGGAGATGTTTTGATTAGGCATAATACATATATAAACTATTTGAAGCAGCACATGCAATGACATTGGCAGTCGGATGCCATGCCAAATGGAGTAACTTTGAAGTGGAATCATATGCCCCTCCATTTATTTCCCCCCCTGCGCTGTCATTTACTGATGCAAAGAAACAGCAAAAGTAAGGAAACAATTTGTAGCTAGTACAGATGTAAATCCGAAAGATAAATGCCAGAATATAGGAAACCAACAACAGCCTCAAAACCTAGCAAGCATCAAATACTATGAACTAGGAAGAGCAATGAAAACAATGAATTTGAGTAATTGTTACCTCGTGCAGTGCGCCCACGTGTAAGACTTGTAAGGGACCTTGCAGGCTTTGGAGGTGTTGGAATGAGACGTCTTCTAACACAAATCCCAAGCAAGCATGCCACACACAAAAAGACATCACAGATTTTATAGAATGGTACAAAATCTTCTAAACCAAAGTATGCTGACAAGGAATTCACATACTACGACATACGAGATGACACCGACAGGCTTATGTAATAAACCATAACTGTTTCCACTTCAATAACAGAGTAGTCATAATGGGAATCAATAGGATATAACAAAGAAGACAAAATCATAGCAATCAAAGCAGAATTTTTTTAAATCCAATAAACATAATGCATAATGTCACAACATGATTGACATAAAATATTGTGTTTGTTTTGCAGATTAGTATCATTTAAAATTTATGCATGCCATTACATGATGAATGCACATCCACCGAGCCTTTGTTTCAACTTTCAATGCTCCCAGAGAGCTCAAATACCGGATTCCTCTAAAATGCCCCAGAATCTGATTCCAGTTCCGTTCCGGTTCCGGTTCTTTACGGATTACTGCTGGGTTCTGGCAGGGTCCTCCCGGGTTCCCTGTGTCCAGCCATCCAGGAGGGACCCTGCTAGAACCCAGCAAGAATCTGGGGGAACCCACATGCAACCAAGGCTGTGGGCGCCCAAAAACGGGCCCCACATGCCATTTTTATTTTTTTCTTAAATCTAAAAATCGGTCTATTGTCACATAAGAAATTGGACTACTGTGAGGGTGTGCCAAGGAATTTGGATCTAGTCCCTGAGTGTGCTGATTTAGATGTCACGGTTGCACAACTTCCCCAAGTCTCTGTAGATGAACAAGAGGCAGCTCTTCCACATGACACAGACATAGCAAGTCGCATGTCTGGTGGTTCAAATGAAGTTGAAGTGGAACCAAATGTTGACCTTGATTCCTATGATGATGATGAAGATGAAGATGAATATTAAATATGAAATATGGCTTGTAATTTGAATTTTCATTGTGTAATGACATTTTGAGACTTTTGCAAATTATAAATATGATATATGAGATATTTTATTGACAATTATAGATTGATGAGTATCATGCTTCTAACTTCTTATTGGTATTATATGTTTGAAGTTTTGAACCAATGATGAATAAACATTGAACATGTTACATGTATGACTCTATGATGTATATATAAATTTATAGTTTTATTTTATATATATATATATAACCGCAGTACCGGAACCCGCCCAGAAAGAGATTTTGCCAAACCCGTGAACCCGACCCCGAATACATATCAGAACAAGGATTGGTAACTTAGCCAGAGAGCATCTAGAGGGAAATTTTATAGACTAGAGTAGCCAATCTTGCCAAACTGTGAATTGATTGTGAAATCATTAACATTTAAAAAAACCAGCTATTATCTTAAAAACATTTGCAAACCAATTTACATACCTGTTTGGATTTTTACTGGCTTCCAAGATGGCTCCCTCATCGCTACCACCAAAACGATTGAAAACGCGGAATGCATTGCTGTTTCCATAGTCACAAAGATTCACTTATTAGTATTCTGTTCAAGAATGTTTAAAACAGAAAATTTGAGCACAAATATCTAAAATGATTGATACCAGGGAGGCATAATGCGTACAGCTCTGCAAAGAAATAATACTTAAAAATCAAAAAGTAAATCAGCACATTTCTATCCTGTACAGAAAATCGTAGAGAAATGCAATACTCGATGTACATGCTCCTAGAAGATAACAGAAATCCAAATGAGCAATTGAAGAGTCCCATTTAACATGGTGATTACATGGAACATATTTTATGTGTATTTGTATGCATTGTGCAATGGTAAATAATATGCATACCCACAAAGTCAACAACGGTAATGGCAGTTTGTCACAATAAAAAAATTATAATCAGGTTACTAAGTAATCCATAAGCTTTAAAATTAGCATGCAACTATGTTTATTCTTATTCTCTATGCTCAGTTGTTCAAGAAGGCATATCTGTGGCTAATTAGAGCCTTGATAACATTCTTGTTTATATAATTTGCATAGCTGCCACTAGCTCATTAGGTTTCCAAAGCCAGATGTGTCAAGAAGAAATTGAGCAGAAAGAAATTTACATTGTAAGACACCAGGTCATATTTGAAAAACTAGAAACCAGACTCCGAAATAGAGGAGACTATTGGAAATGAGTTCAAGGATGATGAGACATTCAGGAGAAATTTTGTGGATTTACTGGGATCCTTTAATTACTCATTTTTTATAATATGATAAATAAAACTGCTAGTTTCATACAAGCAGTAGTGAGGAAATGGAATGAAGTGAATCATTTTGCAAAGTTCCTTCCTTTTTGTGGGTATTTTGATTCCATGATTCAACCAACAGCACTTAGAAACTTGTACTTTTCTTGCAAATATTGAATTGAAAACACTCAACAATGACCTGAAGTCTGTTGAGGAAAGCAGCTGCTATGCTCACGCCTCAGCCTCCGTTGTCCCAACTTCCTGATCCAACCAACCATAAAGGAAATCAGCCCAGCTGTTTCCTTCATACTCAAGACTGGTTAGTCAATATCCACTCCTCAACACGTTGATAACTTGAAAAGCCTTGACCCACATGAAAAGGCCATCCTAGTTCCTTATTATTCAGTCATCAGTCATAACAGTTTCCTTAAATGCCTATTCAATCCATGTGTTTTAGCATCTGCATAAGCCTGAATCAAATCTGAATTCATGTTTCCACGTTGTAGGATAGAATCACTAGAGCTTCTCCAATCCTCTAGCTCCCATTAAACTATAAGTCTAATACACGTTGAGTGGTTGGAAAGGGAAGAACAACAGGTCAATGGAGAGAGGAGATTGAAGGATGATTTGGTAATCAGTTAATCCTCTCCTACTAGTCAAGGGAAACCCTATTGGCCCTGTTCATAAAGTTGTCCATGGAGGTCAACCATATAAATACCCATGTTAATAATTGAACTGTTCATAAGGTGTGTTGGTGGTGGATGTGTAGCTTATATGCATGTATGCATTCCCAAATGAATGCATGCATGCACACCCTCATTTTGTACCCAAGCTTCTTAAGCCCCTGCCTCTCAGCCAATTACAAAAATTATAATTCCATACTTAAATATTCAATCTCCATTAAAGTAAATCACACAAAAGATCTGCTACATCGGCAAGCTTAAAGCTTTGTATGGGAGAAAAATACAATTCCATATAACACATCATCCAACCACCCCCAAAAAAATGTGTTGATGTCAGTTTTGTACCACTACATAACATATAGCAATTGAACACTTGATATAGAATACCAAATACTCAACCCTCTCTTGAAAAGTAAATACTCATGAAGAACATGAGAAAACTCCACAGTTCCTTACACCTGTGGATACTAACTCAGTTATATTAATGTGATTTGCTGGTTAATCACGTAGGTGGGCTTACCTTGTTCTTTTGAGGATATCAAACTCTTGCTATGATGATGATAGGATCTAGCTTTGCAATGTATACTCAAATTTATATCACTTCCAACTTTGCTCTTCAAACTTCAACTACTAAACTACTCACTGCTTTACTACTACTCCTATAGAATGGAAAGATTGGCAAATGGACGGGGATCAAATCTAATGAAAGCTTGCCAACGGCGCTACCTCCATAGATGCAATGATTCAAGGGGAATGAGACTAGATTACCACACAAGGCTTCTTAACAAGCCGCTAAGATGCTAGTGGCCTAGTATATAGATCCCTATCAAACATTTACCAATATCACCATACAACTAGCCATCTACTTCTATTTTTACTTTAACACTTTCTTGAAATGAAATCTACTTTAACAACTCAATGAGATCTAACTTTAACAATTGGAAGTAGAAACCATGCAATAACACCAAGTGTTCTTAATCACCATGCAAGACACAACAATGACAAGAGAAGCAATTTTGGTATTATATTAGCAACAATTTTCTTCAACCCTTTACAAATGAGAGTACATGGCCTTATATAGAGGCTTAAAATTACAACCAACTGCCAAGATTAGGAGGCAAAATCAACGATCCAGATTAAATCCCAGAAACCCTAATTAGGGTTGCCACCCCATCAGCCAATGAGAAGTCACCACCTCATCAATGGACCAATGAAAAAAAAGAAAAGTGGCAACCAATGAGAAGGCACCAAAATGGTAGCCAATCAGAATCAGACACCTACCCTACCCAAGAAGAAAGGAGAATTTGCCACTTGGGCTTACATCAAATGATCTTCTAATACAATTCTATCCTTTTCTTTCATCTTTTTAGCATAAGCAATGAATTTGGCTAACATGGTGTTGACTTCCTCCATGGGAGTGCAAGGTGTATGCCTCATCCTGAGCTCAGCTGTGTCCATCATGTCCTTTGCTGCTTGCAGTGTCTTCTCACTCTCCTCATCATCCCTTGCAAACTCGATAAGGGCCCTGAGAGAGGCAAGGATGCCCAACTGCTTCTCTCTGGCAACAACCTTCCCCAACTCATCCAATCTCAATTCAAACTCTGTCTCATTAAAATTCTCCTCTTCGATTTCTTCAAAATCAAGTGCAATCCTCACATTGCTCAACATGTTTGAAATAAAAGTGTCGATGCTTGGACTGTATTGTGCAATCTCATCCTGTATCTCTTCGAGTACCCTCGATTTGGCAGTCAAGGTAACATACCAAGACTCAATAATACTCTTTCCTCCTTCATTGACCAACTTGGCCCTCACCAAGGATCCCTCTGATAACTTTATGGCCGCCTGTAGCCTGGGAATGGCTAAGTCACAAATTGGAAGGAAATCCTTCCACTCCCCTTCAAATGCTCTGAATTTGTCCCTAAGAGACACAAATGACTTGAATGTCAAGATAAAGGCAAGCAAGAACTTTCGCCCTTCTTGAATTGTATTACTGATCCAATTTTTAGTTTCTTGCTCTCGAGCTAGTATTTCTTCCAGATTGCTCCCACTATTTTGTGGAAGGGCCGCCTGATGCAACTATTGGATAGGTTGACATACACCATGATAGCTATCCCTCCAATACTTGTTTTCGTTTTCCAACTCCACAATCCTTTCGTTCACCTTCCTTAACCTTTCTCTGATTGAAGCTATGCCTTCCTGAACCTCCAAACACTCCATGTCATCTGTGATTCTTCCAATGTCATGCTCTACTATCTCATAGTCTTGGGCCACAATATCGCCCACTGCCTTGCTAACCTTTGGTACCGCGATCTGAACCTTTCAGTGACCATCCTCATCATTCTTGATTACCTTTGCCATTGTTCCTGCAATTTGTTTCTATCCGACATCATCTTCCTTTTCGACTAACCCTTGAATATCCTCAACTGTCTGGATGGCCACAACCTTGCCCCTTGGCATAAGTATATGTCTCAACCACGGTGGTGCAATGCATCTCACCAAATCTGGATTCGGTTCGACTAGCACAGCATCACCAACAGCCTTGGGCGCTTGGCTTCCTTCCTCAACTGATAAAGCCTTGATGTCAACTGGCTTATTTCCTTCATCACTAACTGTCATATCCTCCTCAACTTGGTTCTCTGAAAGAGGAGAGTACCCTGTACTGTTACTATAACCACTTGATTCTAAACCAGAGCTCACCTCTACCGCTGCCCTTTGCTCACTTGTACCAACCTCTTGGCTCCTAGCCTCAACTATGCTCTCTCTTGATGGCACTTTACTCTGTTTCTTTGCCGAAGGCTCCTGATGTTCCTTGTCTTTTCCAACCTCCAAACTCCTCTTCTTGCTCTTAACTACTTGTTGCTGGCTACTACCCCCACCTTGCTGTCCGACTGACTCCGTTGGAATCTCTTCTGGCTTCATCTTCTCATAGGTAAGGTGTACCCTCCGACTTTGTAATTGCCTAAACTTCCTATTGTACCACCACTCAGTGTGTAGCTCAATTGTTCTTGTTACTGCATCTAAGGAAAGATCCTGAGGATCATCCCAATCCACTAGATTCAACTTTGTTCCCTCTACTGTACTGTAATCTTCCCTTAGCACATCTTCATCCTCTTCCAGTTGGTCCGGAATATCAAGATTTCTCCATCTAATTGCCCTCATCATGCCCACCGATAACCTTGAGAAAGCCAACTTCCTCACATGAAAGTCATCCTGTGCATTGGCCCAAAAATCCTCCAAAGTAGGAATATGCCTGAATGGATCCCCATGAGATGCCTTGATTAGACCATTAGGATCAAATCCTTGCCTTGCCCTATACCATCCTAGATGATATTGTTCTAACTCTTTCTCCGCAGCTACAAAGGCGACAAGATTGGGACAATTATCATTACCTATCATGAGTGAGAAGGTAACCCCTGTCTCACCCTTGAGCTTCATCATTTTGTCATATTGCTCAAGTTGCCTAGCCAACTCCATCAAAACTATCCTATCGGGTGGGTACCTTGGAAGCCTCTTGGGACAAGTCGTGCATCCAGCCACTCTGATATAAGTGAATTGCGGAAATTGGATGAACCAACTCCCAAACTTCTTGACTTTTGTCTCTGCTTCCGATGAGAGACTCCTTGCGGGTGTCCCTTGCAATACCCTTACTGTCCTCATGGCAAAGGCATCATAAAATATCTTGTAGTCCTTGGTGTTGTGCAAATGAAGTTGTGGGTAGCACTCATGCACCAAGCATTGTCCGGGCCCATTGCCAATCACCCCTCTAGCCTTAAGTCCAAGATGTTCATACAGTCTTGTAATTAAATAGAAAAGGTAGGACCCCATATAGAATTGTTTCTAATTTTGTACTGTCCTAAGTTGCAACTCTAAATTTTCACTTATAATTCTAGCCCAATCAAACTTTCTTTTTCCATTTTCAATTCCTTCAATAAAATAGTACATCCAAGTTTCAAACTGCATACCTTGAGCGGAGCCCATGACTCGGTTGAGAAGCACAATAAGGTCGCCATACTCTGATTTGAAATCTGACCAGGTGAGCCTCGATGACTTGGTGACTCCCTTCTTGCCTTCGTGTAACCAATTCTGCTTTCGTAGAGCGAGATAGGCATCCTGACTGTCTTGAAAGAATCTGGCGGCTTGATACATCAACATTACTATCATGCCCTTTTGCTGGGGTATATTGAACACTTCCTCTACCACCTGCCCGCTGATGTTAGCCAACACCCTCTCTCCTTCATCAAAGATGATGGACTTGGTCACAATATCTAGCCGAGATGCACACTCCATCACCAACTCTGGACAAGGCAAGGTAGGAGGGAAGGCGGCAGCTTGCACAATTCCACACTTGTAGATCCTCTTTGCCATAGAGGACTGGCCCCCTTTCAACCTATCTCTCAACTGTATCATGTCCACTGTACCGATGTTGGTGTCACCGACTTGCTTCAATTTTGAGAAGAAGGTGGTCTTGGGCATCATGTCTTCCCTGTCTTTCTTCGTATTCATTCCCTTTGGGTTCTTGCTTGCACTAGCATCCGCTATCTTGGCCTTTATTTCTGCCCCTTCTTTCTACAATGAGGTGGGACTATACTTATCTCTGCCCCTCCAATCCTAGGGATGGACTAGCATATTTCTGCCTCTCCAATGCCTATCATACTACACTTATCTCTGCCTCTCCGCCTTGGGATGGGACTACCACTTATTTCTGCCTCGTCGAAAACTTATAAGATGGACACACTTATATCTCCCAACTTCGTTCCTAGGGGTGGGACTACCACTTATATCTCCCAACTTCAAGCCCTAGATGAGATGATGAAGTGATGGATGGATGATGCAAGCAAGAAAATGGAGGGAAGAACCAAGCAAGAACAGGAAAGAAATTTGCTTTATGAACCAGCC
Organism: Chamaecyparis obtusa; assembly: GCA_027943335.1. NCBI lineage: Eukaryota > Viridiplantae > Streptophyta > Pinopsida > Cupressales > Cupressaceae > Chamaecyparis > Chamaecyparis obtusa. Next base: position 253,562 of record BSBK01000543.1, read on the forward strand.
TTCACTCTCAATCATGAAGATCGTCTTCTACCAACAACTATCAACTCCAAAGAAGAAAGATAACAACAAGATGCACAGTCCACTCACCAAGAATTTTGCAAATCTTCTCCCTCAAATTGGCAGACTACAAGTCTCCTCTTGACAAATCTGCAAGCTCTCTAGGATTAATAACAGGCCATGATCATTAGCAACTCCCTTCATCAAATTATAGCTCTACCCCCTGAATTTGCAGCTCCCTGATTCAAGATAATTTCGCAGACCCTCCTCAATCCTATAGCAGGTCTTCATAAACAATCGCAAGCCTTCTCGCTGCCCCTCTTCAAACTCTGCTCCTTTATGTTATGTCGCTGGTCTTCTATTAATCACTGTCGCTACTCCTCAATGCCTTATAAACTTCGCAAGTCCCCTCACAAATTCACTGCCCTCTGTACAATTTCGCTGCTACTGCCAAAGCAATGAGGGATGAATGAGATGGGAAATGGAGGGGAGGAGCGGCCTCCTTTATACTGATTTTGGCCTCCAATTTAGAGGGCCGACCTGCCCAAAAACACAAAAAAAATTACAATTAAAAGCTCGCAAAGGAGGGTCGACCTGGCTACATGATATTAAATTTGTATTAAGTCTTTTAATATTAAGCCTAGATTTCGAATTTAATTAGGGTGATATTGGCCACACGCCACGAGAAAGGCCCTAGTTTTTTTAAATCTCGATATCACACGCCACAAGAAAGGGACCAGACCTTCGAAATTAATGCCCATATTTAATTTCAATGCAGAGTTTTCAATTTATTACCCAGATTTTCGAACTATTAGCCCAGATTTCATTTAATTTTGGCTATTTAATCTATTTCAACACCCAAAGTTTGCAAAATTTTCCGAAAAGACCAAATCACACTCAAATTCGAAAATGAAAGCCCAAGGTTTTGATTTCAATAATTTTCAAAATTCACTCATCTAAGTCCAAAAATTGCTAAGGCCTCCGGATTTCGGGATCTAGGAAAAATGTCAAGGTTTGTTCGGAATTGGGGGTCCCCAAATTCTTTGGGGCGATGATGTGAAACCTCACAACAAAATGTCAATTCTGGAGACATCTGCAAGATGGCAAGATCACAGGGAAATGTGTCCCTCTGCCACACCCCCACCCCACCACTAGACAACACTCTTACTCTGATTGCACTCATTCATCGTGATAATGGATCACAGAGGGTGATCCGAAACATTGATGTAAAAATTAATACACAAGCAAATCCAGAAGCAATAATACATTAATTTTTCTTGATGCTTATAGGACCCACCCACAACCCAAACACTCAAAAATAAAACTATACATAAACCTTATACCCCCACTCCTAATCACTATCAAAGCCTGGGAAAGCATGCACAAGGCTACAATAGCAACAAATTTAAGCAAGTGTGAGAGCAAGCAAACTCGCACTAGAAGCATTAGCAAGAGGGAAAGCAGTAAAAACAGGAAGAGCAAATGCCAAGTTTTATTGATTCAGCCTACTTTGTCCATCTGGTTCCTTGCTCTGAACTTTGTTCGGTTACAGCTCATAACTATGAATTTGAATCATTTCTTTCTCTTGTGCTATTGTAACCTTGATAATCTTTTCTTTAGTCCTAAGGAAGAGATTATAAGGAAACAATAGCTCAAGTGGAAATAGTTTATTCTCTTAACAGATGTTTTTAAGCCTAAGTATGATCTTTCTATTCCATGAATCAATAAATCTTCAAATAACAATATGTATATAAAGGCTTATATCTATGATCCTGGTACGTTGTATTTTCTGATCTTTTAATCTTTATGGTCATGTATGAAAGAAAATTAATTTAAGTAGTTAAATATCAATATCTCTTGGAGAAAGCTGCAAACTCTTCTAATATCTTTTAAAAATTAATAAAATAATTTGGCAATAGCCTTTTATCGATCCAAAAAGAAAAACAGTTCGTGAATATTAATCTAATAATTCTATTGGCAATTGGATTAGCGATAAGTCATTGACACTATTCATTGCTGACATTCATCGATATATTTATCAAAGTAACGAGAATCGGAATCGGATCGGAATCGGCAAGGCCGAATCGAATTGCGAATCGGCCATGAATCGGAATCGAATCGGCAAATTTAAAAAACCCTTGAATTTTAGAGATTTTAACAATTTAAAGCTTATTTCATGTGCTCTTTATTGAATATAACTTAAACACACTATAACATCATCAAATAGAAGCTAACATACATAAACAAGGAACATAAATGATAAATCCATCACATTCGTTACACATATAATGTAAATTGTAGCTGAAGTAAATAGAAATCATAAGATCATAATGAGTCAAATCATAGAATGTATGTAAGATGAAGATCCATAAGACATCAAATCATAAATGTATGTAAGATGAAGATCCATGGAACGTATGTCTATCAGTATCTATAAATAAAATGAAAAAACAAGGCTCTAGCTCAAGCCTCATCATCATCCTCAAGCTCAGCCACAGCCTCAACCTCAGCCTTTGAGCATCCTATCTGCCTTCTACAAAGGCGTCTAAGATAGGTCCTAGAGGACTACTAAGCAATAGCCCCTGCATGTAAGATGGGCTCACGAACAACATCATCACTAGGGCCTGTGTCTGTGCGTGCACATGTGCATCTGCCAATGCCTGAACGTGCTCTAGCTGCCTCCTCTGCCATGGCCACAGCATCAGCCTCTCTATCTACTAGTCAACCCACTCATGGTTTGCCTCAGTGAAGACCAGATCCATAGCCTCAATGAGCCACTCTGATTCTGGATCAATCTCCTCCAAAATGATCGAAGAAGGCAAAAAAAACATTAAAAAAAAGATGTATTTTTTTAAAAATTTGACTTGACTTTTTATCAAGCCGCACGGGCCGATTTTTCACGATTCATGCAGGCAATTTTGGCGATTTTTTGGATGAATCGCTGAATCGGGGATTCATGGCGATGAAATCGCCGATCTGGTTCAATGATTCAAAAAAAATCAAGAAGCCCGAATCGAAACACCAAACCGACGATTCACGCTATTTTTGGGCAATTCTCATTACTATGATATTTATTCTTCAATTATCTTTTGAGTGTCTTTCAATTTCTTGCATACAATTTTCTTTTGGTATTGTTCCATGGTAGTCGGTTTATATCGTATGCTTCACAGGACATAAGTAAATACTACCATCAATGGAAGTTGATGTTGCCTATATCTCCATTCTCATCAATTGATAACCATCAATCCCTCAAACACTATTATACTCGCTACTTAATATCGTATCTTATTATGTTGGTTCTATACTCTACAACATCGGCTTCATACAGAGTTAGTATTAAATTGCCACTTTATGCTATTGTGGTTGGTATTATTCCCTCATTACAATTGCTAGTCGTTCCCTCTTTGATCATCATTTGAATCTAAGCATAATAGATTTATTCATATTGTAATTCTTAGGCTTCACTAACTTCAATATTCATCGCTGATGTGAACATTATATAATATTATATTACAATTTGATATTATTTATATATTTATTTATTTCTATATTTTTGAACTTAATTAATATTTATTATTAAATCTTATCTTAGAGAGGGGACATCACAATGCACCTGCCTTTGAGAGGTGTATGAGTGCACTGTCTATATGCTCAAAGAAATGGAGGCCAATGAGCGAAAAGAAAAACCCCAATCATAGTTCTACCATGAATATATTCAGCCAATGATTCAATAGGGGTGGAAGAATCTCAACACTCCCTTGCACATGGCAGCCTATGCATTGAACTCAATGTGGCATGTGCAAAGGCTATGCAAAGATGTCTTTATGCAAGATGCTAAGGTAAAAGCGAGGTTCATAAGGCTATTCACAAGATGTACAATGCAAATAATTCATCCATGATTCATATTAACAAACCAAAATTAGCCACTCCTAGACATGTCAATCTAGAGAGGGAGAAGACTATGACATATGACCCAATTTTGTGTTGGACCATGCATGGGCCTCGTTTAATAACCACACTAATAAGAGGAACAAACTTACCTTTAAGAGGGCAGAGAAGTACACAGCACCTTGTGTCTTGATGACCACAACACGCTTACATACAAGAAGAGTCTAGCAGCCCAATGCAACGTAACGCCAAAGGACCCAACACCAGTTGATGATCTAGCATAAACAAGAATGGTTGGTACTGCTTTGGAGGAATCCTATACTTTGAGTGATGACAAGATTGGCACAGACTTCGAAGATTATCAATGGCATTGAGCCATTGGCCAATTGTATTATGATTTTGAATGTATTCATCATTTGAATATAATATAAGTGGTATACGGTATTTTGAATTTTCATTGTTCAATGCAATGTGTTTTTTATTTCAAGTTTCATTTATTATTCCTTACATATTTTTTATGGGTAATTTTTCAAGTAATATGTGTGTGTGTGTGTGTGTGCACGCGCGTGCTATGCACCGCCATCCCCAAAGCAAGGCCCTTGGTCCCCCTATCCCATCTTTCCAAAACTGTGTAACCCTGTTATTAACCTTAGTTAAAGACTCTCACCAAAGAGGAAGAAACAAAAAGGTTCAATCTTCAAAATTCACAGTCAAATGTAACTAAAATTCCCATCTACCTATGTTCTTCAACCTATTATTCTTATGTTCGCACTGATTAAATAAACTTGTATCATGGCAATCATAAAAAGAGACAGCTACCTGTGTCTATTTATCCTACTCATGCAGAAAGTTTCCAATGCTATACAGGTGAACCAAATTGCAAATATATAATTGATCTTTTATTTGCATGTAATATACATATAACACAGACACGATTCCATGCTGATGCAGACATAAACCAACCAACAAAAATGGTATTTTCATCAAAAAAGAAGTGTTCTTGTGGCAGGACAGCATGTCCTTGAAATTGAAAAAATACAAACCTGTACGACCCAGTTGCCATATGAAGTCCATTGCCACTAAGGCAGCACTCAAATTTATCAAATATCGAATCATTTTCATACAAATCACATAACTGCCAGACCAAGAAAGTCCATCAGTATTAAGCAAAATATAGACTATAAAATCAAAGATGTTTATGATAGATTTAAACAAACATATAAATATTTGTAATATTCCAGCAAAATGATGCAAAAGAAAAGCTTATATAAGAAGCTAATGATTTATTTTTTTAATCGTATTTTGAAAAGAACTTCAAGCAAAAAATGGTTCCATTATATATTGCTCCTGCAACACATTATTTCTGTAAGCACAAATCCATCAGATTATCTAAAATTTGAGTTCAGGCAAACAAAAAGTTATATTTGTAGTAACTAAGTCGCCTGTTGGGGGAATACTGGAACTTAGTTCTTAAATATAGATGCTAGACTTATACAATGATTAGGGTAACCTACCAAGTAAAGTAAGAAATTCAAAAAGGTCTACAAAAATAAATGAGATCCTACACTACATCAAAAGAATGTGATGCTTTAAGCAACCATTAAAAAGAGCTTTGAAGGACTCAATCAGTTATTAATATTTTATTGTTTGGAAGAAGTATTTGGGTGAACTCCGAGAATCAAGGAAGTTATCTAAACAGTTAAACTCGAAATTGTCCTTCATAAGGTTATAATTAAAATGTTTTTTATGGATTAGAAATAAAATAGTCGCACAGTAAGTACCAACAGTTGGAAAATCACTTTTTTCATAGAATAATTCTCTACAGAATCTTTTTTTTACAATCGACTATCAATGTAGACATGCATTACTACTTTCTCATTTTGAATTCATATTAAGTCTTTAAAACCACAGCCTACTGTGGAACTCTCTGGTGAATACTTTCAGGTCAACAGGTGACAACAACTAATAGAAGACAGATGTGTGTATTAATGAACATGCATTCCTTGTCTTGATTCTAATCTTGGCATATGACTACCCACAGAAACAATGGTCACTGAAATTCCTTCCAGAATACAGCCCTAAATATACAACACAAAAGTAACCAGAAAAATCATATAGAATTCATAATTTGTGTATTTTGCCTATGCTACAATGACCACATTATAGTTACACTAAGAATTGATCGAGTCACATTTTGTCACAAGTGACGTAGCTGACCATACAAAGTCTAACATACAGAAAGTGAAATGATAAAGTCTGGCAGTTAAATCATCATAACCATCTCTGAATTCCATGCAAATGAAAGCAAATTGGCTCAAATGCAATTGTTGCTTGTCTTCTATTACGACTGTCAACCTCTCATTAGTCCATATCATTGTTTCCAAAAATCATTATAAAAGAGTGTTATCACTGGCCCAATTCTAAGTCTGCAAGGGAATGAGGTGAAGGAGATGGTAAAGTGTAACACTCCACATATTCAAATTCCTCAACAAATAATAAACAGATTAACTTACATCATTTAGTCAGCAATGATACAAATCTATAATTGGGCATGTGCTTTGAAATTTCCAGTCAGATATCTCAAACAGAATGATTGACAATTTAGATAAAATAACAAAATAGGAACACTGACCTTAGGCCTTAGATATTCATGAACCTTGAAAGTCGCAACTGGACTTGATTCCATGTTTAAGTCCCATAGCTGCAGACAAAGATAAAATGGATATAGAAGATATTAAGTTACCATATTACACTGTAATGTCCCCTTTCCAACATAGAATTTAACAAAAAATAGAAAAATTAAATTAAATAAATAAATAATAATAAATTATAGTAATATAATTACAAGACAAAATTGAAAAAATCACACGTGAAGAAATCTACTATCCTATCAAAGATTGAGATACGTATATCAAAGGCGACTAGACTATTAAATTAGTTTTTTAACAATCACCAAATAAAGATCGGTATAGAAATATTGATCAAGATTATAAACATTAAGAAATTATAATATATTAAATTATAAACAATAAGGAATTATAATTGCTCAAATATAAATTCTTTAATACATTTTAATATAATAATAGCAAATAATAATATTATACTATAGATTAATATAAATTCTTAAATACATTTTTAATACTAATAATATAATAATGATGGACACTTGTTCAACTCTTTGTTTTTAGAAGCCTGATAATATCTAGCCATGTAGCTCCCACACATTACCGCTGCTAGGGTTTTAGAGCAGGGGCCTAGACATACGAAGGCGTTTGTTCCTTTGGTGAAGGCTACAACTAGTTACAATGGTTGCACCATAGATTAAAAAACCGTTAGGACTCGCGAGTCCAATGGCAAGCCGAGTCGACTCATCATGGAGTTGCGAGGTGAGTCTAGGCAAGTTGACTCGCGAGTTTTTGCCTTGGACTCACATGAGTCTTTCATCAAGACTCGCAAGTCCAAATAGTCCACTTAACATGCCCAACACATGCATAAAGTAGTTTTTTCTTTTTTTCATTTTTACTCTCATTTGCTCTTTGTTATTGCTAACAACCAGTGAAACCCGAGGACTCGCACCCCCAAAAAGCCTCAAAGTACCCATCCCCGAGACGTCCCTGCACCGGGTACTTGGAGTACCCGAGTACCCCCACCTCTACCATTCTGCAACCACGCCGCCAACAGGATGGGTACTTGAATTTCTATTTAAATTTTTATTTTTGAATGTTACCATTGGGTATGTACTATGTTACTATGTTGAATGTTCAATGGTTCTGGTTCATGTTGCAATTTTGCTATGTTCAAGTATTTCAATTTGGTATGTTATACTGAAACATCATTTCATTACTTGCATTTCAAGTTTTAAATTAGTATACAACACCCCCCTGCCCCCTCACCCCCCACCACTGTCCCCCCACCATTCCCCCGCCATCCTGAAATCGAGGCCCTTTGTCCCCCTGTCCCAGAAACTCTTCACGACATACCCAAGCACCGGCATTACACTGCTAACAACAGCGTTTTGGGGTGTCGAGAGGTTGAAGAATCAACATCAAATCTGCAAACTAAATCTAGGTAAGGAGTTTTTCTACTTTTTTTTTTTTTTCCCTTCCATTAGAAATGAAGAAAATCTTGAAAAACAAGGGGAAATGCTGGCAAAAAAATTTCTATTTCTCTTTTTGACTGATTTCCTTGCATTTTTATCTTGTTTTTAATACTATTGTTATCAAATGATTCATTATCAATTTTTGGTTGTTTTTCCATAAAAGCCTATTGATTTTTTAAATTTTTTTCATGTTGCAACAGCTATGGGAGAAACGAAAGATGAGGCATGAAAGTATGGAATAAGGGGAAATAAAAAGGGAGACGTGATTTACACGGAACGTGGCAAAACAATGACAGGTGGAGTGAATAGATTAAAATACCACCTTACTAGAATATCCAGACAAGGCCTGGATGGCTGCCCCAATACAACTCCAGATATTATTAGACACATGAAGGCCCTTCTTGCTAAATATGACTCGCATAAAGAAGAAAGGGAAAAAACAAAACAAGCCATGATAGCTGCAATGAATCCAAATGCATCCAGTTCAACTCCCCTTCATTGCACAACCACTCGCAAAAGGGCAGCCCCTTTCATCATCAACTAAACTTATCTATTGCTGACAATGAGGATGAAGGTACTGAGACTCAAAATCCTCCTTCAACAGACCCAATTTTTTTTATTCCGCACAATGTTCCAAGAGCACAACCTTCATTTGAAGGTACAAGATGGAATTAAAATACACATGAGAAAGCAATGATAGCAGCAGCAAATTTTTGGTACTACAACGATTTGTCTTTCAATGCAGCAAGCAGCCCATATTGGGAAGGTTTGGTTACTGCATTTACAGTTGCAGGAAGAGGTTTAAGGCCCCAACAACTTATGACTTCAGTGGGCCATTGCTACAGAAATCAATGTAAAGTAACAGGTTCTAGTTGATGATCAGAACAAAAAAATGGAAGAGAAAAGGATGCAACATCTTATCAAATGGATGGACCGATGGGACAAATAGGACTCTCCTCAACTTTTTGGTGACTTCTAATGGTGCAATGGTATTCCTCAAGTCCATAGATGCCTCAAAGGAAATAAAAATTGCTGAGACTTTGTGCAATTTGTTAGATGAGGTGATCCAAGAAGTTTGAGATGAGAATGTTGTCCAAATTATCACAAACAACTCAGCTGCATATGTATCTACAGGTAGAATTCTTATGGAGAGGCATCCCACAATTACATGCAGTCCTTGTGCTACACAGTGCTTGGACTTGTTGTTAGAGGACATTGGAAAGATTAGCTAAGTGAAAAAGGTGGTTGAAGATGCTAAAAGTGTCACCAAATTTATCTACAACCATACTTGGGTCCTCGCTTTGATGAGAAAACACACAAGTGGCAAGGACCTTGTGCGATCAGGAGTGACACGATTTGCTAGCCATTTCCTCACATTGCAAAGTATTCTTGGTGCCATTCCTCATCTTAGGCAAATGTTTGTGTCTGATGCCTGATTGCAGTCTACATATGCCAAAAATCCTAAGGCAGAGAAGATAGTATTATTTTGATGGGTTCAACAAAAGTGGAGACGAGTTGATCAAGGTAAGTAACAAACCCAAGTATAAATTTTAAACAAGAATCTACTTGCTATTTTTTTACGGGTTAATTTTGTAGTAATTTAAAATTTGTTTTCATTTTTCTAGGTGACAGAACCTTTGCTAAGGGTTCTTCGTATGGTGGATGGAGAGGGAATGCCAATGGGTTTCATTTATGAGGCCATGGATAGGGCCAAAGAGGCTATTTCACATTACTATGGGGGAAATTCAAAAAAATATGAAATCCTTTGGCGCATCATTGATCGTAGGTGGACACACTAGCTCCACTAACCGATACATGCCTTGGCATACTACTTGAACCCAAGACTCTACTTCTCTGATTCATTTAAGGTTGATGAGGAGGTCTGGCGGGTGTTATTACATGCATTGATAAGATGGTTCCTGACCATGACTTGAGAGACAAGGTTCTTGATGAGTTGGAGATGAGATTTGACATTTGTTATATCTAATAATTTATTTATGATTCATGAATTTGGAAATGCTCATTGTTGAGTTTGAGTCTTTGACAATTCTTATTTATGAATTTGGAAATGCTCATTGTTCAAGATCTACAAGGGTACAGTGGGGAGACTCTTCTCTTCACAACAAGCAATTGACAAGAGAGAAAGACAACATTTTGTTCAATACTAGAAGAAGAAATTAGAAACTTGTTAATGATTGTTAATTTGTTACAAACTTACATATTTTACTCAATTCTAATATTTCTAAATGTTAGTATTTGTGGCCTTTTCGGTAAGATCAAATACTGAGGAAAATAATAAGTAAATTCGTCTCATAATTATTGCATTAAATTCTATAGGATCATCCCTATATTATCCTAAAAGGACGACTTTATTTGGAGATTATATCTGCTATATATGGAACAACTTAGGTGAATATTACAATTTACAAGGAGGTCCACCTGTCTTGTAAAGACCGACTTGCATAATGTTTTCGGCTGAATAAAACATATTTAGTAGTGCCGACTTGCATGGGCAAGTCGGCCCCCTTTCCTTGTTAAGTGTAACCTCTTGTTAAGTGAGTTAAGAAAGCATTGAAAACATAACATGCTGCCTTAAATTCATACTATAGCAGCAGTTAGCAGCAGTCAACAAACTCCTAGTCTGATCCAAAGCAACTATATTTCATACTAAATATTGCAGCCATTTCTAGAGAAAGTACAGCAGACTTGAGGAGCGATTTATTGCAGACCTAAGGAAGGAAATACAAGGCAGATCTGGAGGACGAAATATAGCAGATCTGGAGCAGTCTACTGAGTGATCATTAAGGACAACTTCAAGAAGAATTGGACAGCATAAACCAGGTTCTATCTCTCCATGTCTTTATCTTATCATGTTTTGATTTTAGAAGAACATCTATAGATTGCAAACCCTAGGTAGAAATCTGAATATATTAACACTGAATGGATTTTGTAGGTTTATGGTGGGAGAATTATGGTGCTAGCACACCCAATCTTCAAAAGATAGCCATCCGTATTTTGTCTCAGCCATGGAGTGCTTCTGGGTGTGGAAAAAATTGGAGTAGATTTGAGAACATTCACACAAAGAAGAGAAATAGGTTGAGCCAGAAGAGACTCAATGATCTTGTCTTTGTTCGGTATAACCTTCACCTTCGCACTAGAAAGGTGGAGGGTGTTTCACATGAGTCCATTGACTTGGACGAAATTGCTCCATATGGTGATAGGAGCATCAATGAACAAGATGAGTCCTCCTTACTCAAGAAGATATTACAGAGGTAGAGAGAGGTGCAGCAGCAGAAGCAGCAGCATTGGTCAATTCTAGTGAAATGGAGGATGACGAAGATGAGGACTTTGATGTTGATAAAGAATCAACTCCTCCTTTACATACCACAGCGCCTACTAGTTCAAGGCATCAAAAATTGAGTTATATTAAAAGAGGAGGATGTAGTCTTTAGTTTGCTATTTTTCACATTTGGACATATCATTATATCTAATTTTGTAAACATTTATAAACTTATGTTTCTGTTATACATTTTAAAGTTTGCAACTATGATGATATTTCATATATTGAGTGTTTGAGATTCATATGGCATGTGTAATGTATCAATTATGGCTCTTATGTTCTTTAAATGCATTAATTTCTTTGTGTTTTTATGTAAAACTACAATTTTTTCCTTTTGCCGAGTCTTTCGCGAGACTGAGTCCAATTTTTTGGTTTGCCACGTCCATGGCAAGTCTGAGTCTTTGAACTATGGGCTGCACTGCTCCCTCCAAGGCTGGGATGATTAGGTGTGGAGGAGTTTATGGCCCCCATATGGGCTCTACAATGGTCGGCGACAATAACAGTGCTAGTGGTGTTTCTCTACGCCGTTCTCACTTATGTTTGGATGTATCTTGCTACTTTGGAGACGGTGAGGACAGTTTGAAGAATAGAATGTTGTGAGATGACTTCAAAGGATTTGAATACGGGGGACACTTCAATGGCCCTTAGAGGCAAGCTAGGGATTCAAGGGCAATCTTGTGGTTTGATGATGGCTCCTTTGGTATCCAAGATGGGTGCCAAAGACAGCTCTAGGCCTTTTGGTCCGAGTCAAGGAAGATGGGTTTTGTATTTTCTGAACGAGGCATGTACAAGGATGCGGCAAAGGTGGAGAAGAATTCAAGTCCTAAATACTTTGAACCACTCACAGAGAAATTAACAGTTTGCCTGGATTGGAGACAGGTTTGATTGGGAGATTTAGAGGGTCTTGGCCCACCCTCAGAGAGCTGCACAATTGGATTTCTGAGGTTTGGGGGCCTATTTTGGAGGGAAAAGTTCAGATTTATCCAAGAGCCAAGGGTTTCTTTGTCGTGACCTTTGATAATGAGCAGGATAGGAATAAAATCTTTTGTGATTCCATCTGGAGCTGGGAGAACAATCACACATTGTTGCTGAAACCACAGTACCCGTCTTTCAACCCAGTCACCGAATCTTTTAGCAAGATTCCCCCATGGGTAAGACTTCCTAATCATCCACTTTAGTTTTAGTTTGAATCATGTCTAGAAGCTATTGGGAACACTCTATGTGAATTTATGAGTGTGGACAAGGGGTCCCAAAAAAAATTTCATTCCACCTTCGCACGCATTTTAGTTCAGGCGGATGTGTCAAAAGCTCTCCCAACGGAGATTTCCATGAAATTGGGTAATGGTGAATGGATCCAGCTAGTAGATTATGAAGGCATACCTTTCAGACGTAGAAGATGCTTCCAAACAAAAAATGTGGCTGAGAGCTGTCCAAAGAAGAAAGTGCGCAAGCAGGCGACTTGGTGGAAGGATGAATCTTTTAAATTATACTCGGTGGAGAAAGTGGTGGAGGTAGCATCCAAGGAGGATCCAAAAGTTGCAGCAAAGGTCCCGGAGTAGGTTGATACTTCAGATAACGTAGAAGAGGGTGTAGGCTTGGTAGAGAAGGGTTGGGAGGAAACTAGAAGTGAGAATCTTGTGCTAGTTCCAAAGAAAGAAAATCGGATAATCTGAAGAATGTGGGCATGTATGAGTCTACAACTCTTTTGGAGGGAGTGAAAAAAGGCTAAATCTCGGATGTTGGTGTAAAGGAGTCCTTTAGCTGGTGGGAACTTCGGATCTGCAGGAATATTTTTAGAGGGACAACCCTGGAGCAACGAAAGGGAGATCATAGATGAGCCCTTGTTGTGGCAGAAGGAGGCTGAAAGGTTGGAAGAAGGATGACAAGTAGTAAAAGGGAAAAGAGACAAAAAAGTTAAAAAAAGAGGGAGGATTTGATATGACCTTATGATCACATTCCAAAAGTGGTGCATTAATAATAAAAACATACTTGTCACTGATCAAAAACAAATATTAATATAATAATATGAATTAATTCTTAAATGCATTAATAATAATAATAATAACAAATATCAATATAATTTAAACATTTGGAGAGGTGTGTCCACATGAACAGGACATCGATTCATGACAAGTCGCAGCCCTTGTTCCACTTAGTATTTAAAAGGTATGGGCTGCCCATCTTCAAGTGAAAAAGAAGGGGGAGAAGAGAGAATTGAAAATGGATCACAGGGTTCAGCACAGACCATTCAAATCTGGACACATAACAGTATGTAATCTTGTCACAGCTAGTTGGGTAATGCACAAGGTTAAATTGATGATTAAATCTGATTATATTAGATGCTTATGTGACGATGGATATGTAATACTGATAAATCGACTTGTGATATAATACATATATATATATATATATATATATATATATATATAGAGAGAGAGAGAGAGAGGAAAATGGAGTACTAATCATACAGGGAGAGTATGAGATTATAATATAGAATTTGGTATTGATCAAATCAGACCACTCGTTCAAGCTCTCATTTGTCTTGAAGGTTGTCTTCCATTCATCACCTTCCATTCATTAAAGAACATTTGATACTCTTTGCAAAGAAGAGATAAGAAAAGAGAATGGAGCATATGTATTGCTGGCAGCAATCAATAAGTTGATCATGATAATATTACATCATAATGCTATTAGGAATGAATGGTAGTATTAATATCAGTTATAATAGTAAGATCATAAATATAAATACATATATATTAATAATAATCGAATCAGAATTATATATATTTTTTACTGCATTATGTATATAAATATATTTAGCAAACATAAATATAAAATAAATGTACATTTGAATGCTCATATATATATATGGAGAATATATGTGAAGAATATATCTATAGTATATATTTGATTTATATATCTTAATGTTCTAATGTTCTGAACGATCAAATTATAGGAATGATCTAATATATATATATTAGTAATAATGAAAATCAAAATTATATATAGGTAAGTTGTATTTTATATTCACACACACACACATATATATATCGATAATACACGAGATATTAATATATTTGTAGCCTATTTCTTAGTCTCTTGCTATAGCCCCGCAAGGGGATAGACTGGTGTTGTGTAGGGAGAGGCAGAGTAAATCCACACAAGGTAGGTGGATGACAATATGGGATAGGAACAAGGTCCTAAAGCCTTGAGGGAACGTACTAGTAGATTGGTGTCAAGTGCCATACAACAAGTAAATCCACATTCTCCTCAGGGTTGAGTTTAGGTGAGACATAAAGAATCAAGGCTTGAATATGTTAACTACTAAATGTATTATAAATTATTCACTGTTTTTCTAAATTGAATTGATTTGGATCCATAGTAATGTATGCTAAACATTGGGAATTGACAGCCTCCTAGTTGGGGACATTACATACACGTACTGAACTCATCATTTTATTTTTTAACAGAAAAACAAAATAAAATCTCTAATAACATATGCTTAATAATTGATAGTTAACTGCAAAGTGCATTTGCTATAGACTAAACCATGCTACTTACAAAATATCCAAGCAGCCTACATGCTACTGAAGTTGTGCATCAAGATTCATAACTGGTGAAGAATCTTCATTAAAAAAAGGACAACTGAGATGAAGGCTTGCATGTGAACTTGAACACATTAAATAAATCCTAAATACAAGATTAACTTGAGAAGATATTGGGTTTTGCAACTGAAACTATAGCAGCACGCAACCAGAGACAGGGAAAGAAATTATAATACTGTCCTCAAATGACCAAAGTAGGTCAATGGGACTCAAAAAAAAATATTGTAAGATACAATAAGCAGTATCAGTATGAACAGAGAAAATTGAAAACAATTTAGACAGGATAGGATATCTGTCTCTAATCTTGCTCCTGAACCAAAATCCGTAAGTATGGTCCTTCAATATATTCCACATAAGTTGCAAAACCACCATAGGGGATCCCTGTTTCAAGTCTTTCAATTCCTCAAATGAAATGAAATTGCTCAGATACTCCCGAGTATTTCTAACCCATTTTCTATAATTTTTATTTTGTACAGAAATTTTGAAAATTATATGTTTTCTGACCATGTATAAATATTTATGTATTTATTTAATTAATAATTCGTTGATTAATTGATTCATTCTCTCATTTATTTATTTACATGTGTGTTCAGAATATTCAGAGTTCTGGAGATACAAGGAATGTTGCTGAGTTCATCTTCCATTTTCCGGCAACTTAGTATTCTACCAATCACTTACCAACCCTCCATGTAAATCACAGAAAAATAAACACTCTTTAATTGCAACCAATTAGTGTTAAATTTTGTGATCAGATTGTATCTTTTAATTTCTTTTCAAAATCCAATCATATATATAATCTCTCAATATAGATATATGATATATATTTAAACAAAATATATATATATATATATATATATATATATATATATATATATATATATATGTATTACTGATATAGTAATAAATATCTATAGATATATTAATTAATCAATTATTTCTATAGACTGAATTTATGTCAAATACAGATTGGATAAAATGAGACTTGTATTGATTGCTTTATATACTTGTCATCATTCAATCCAATAATGGATATATATATATATAAGAGACATGTTAATAGATAGACATGTCTCCATGACATGTTAATAGATAGACATGTCTCCACGTGGAGACATGTCTATCTATTAACATGCCTCCTACTATGACGATTCATATACTTAATAAACCACAGCCCAATACTATGTTTTAGGTTGACCGATACAAATCGGTATTGCATTAACTTAATATCGGTCGATCAGTGTTCATTAAAATTACCACCCGATCGTTATTCAAACTGATACCAATGAATTTGTCAACCGATATCAATATGACCGATACTAATAACAATGAGCATTAATATATATTGTTTGATGATGTTTATTTGATCAAATAATTTAGATATAATTTTTATGTATGTATATAAATATATGTAATAATAATATATATTATTATATATATTAATATGCATAAATAATACAATATGATCTATTCTCGTATTATTTTATCTTATCAAAGCTATAAATCATCAACAATAAGAAAGCTGTTACAACAAATCCAAAATAAATCAAGTGTACATAGAAAAAGGTAGTATATAAAAGTTTATTTCAATGACAATGTGATTGTTGTTTCTGCAAAAATGCAAAGCAACATTCTTGCCATTGATACAACTTTGCAAAATGAAAAAACCAACCAATGTTACCAAGAACTACTGGTAATGATATAGAAGAAAGAAATGATATCTGCACCACAGAAGGCGTGCAACAGCCCAATGCAAAACTCACAAGGGTTCTTCAAAATAAATACAAATTCAATGTACACTAGGAATAGCATGCTAAAATCACAGAAAAGTAAACACTGTTAACGAAAAACTTACAGCACACACTACATCAAATGAAAAATAAAGCAACCTTGCAACAATAAACACACAGTTTGTAAAACTTTTTTTTCAATGACAGAAAATGAATAATTAAAACAAAATGCAAAGTATTGAACTTCCCATCGACAAAAGTTACTAAGAAGACTTGCAATATACTTAACAATGAACAAAGTGGATTTCACGTGCTAAATGGTACAAATTATAAACAGCAAACTCAGCGAAGTCAGGATTTTTTCGAAGTAAATACACCATCAAAAGAAATTGTGAATGATATGCTGTCAAATGTAGTAGAAAAGTAAAATTTACCTTTAGGGTCATGAAATCACGACTCAAAATGTGTCTTCCATCCTTAGCAAACTTTATATCAGATACAGAAGCAATTATCTCTGTAAAAAATGATCTTGAACCAGGGGTTTCTTGCTCCTCAAATCTAAAAAGATGGCACAAATAAAGTGAGAATTCAAATAAATAATATCTCCACAATTGTAATGGTCTTTGGTATCTGCCATAATGGTAACATATAAACAACATTGAGCACTGCAACCATAAAACCCTAAGCAGGACCACAGTTTTTACAAAAGTAAAAAGCCATTTGGGCTTTAGATCTCTATACACATAAGTAAAATACTTCAGAAAGAAATTCCATGGAAAAGCCATACACTTTTGAATATCTGTCACATAGAGCTGATTGTCGCATGTCAATAAGTCGAATAGTGCCCTTTGAGCTACTGTAAGCTAACATATTGCAGTGACTAGGGTGAAATTCTGCCGATGTAATCACCTCTGCAATTAACACAGAATATGATTATTCAGAATGTAAAAATGGGCTAGCAGCAGGATTAGAAGCCAAAAATGTGCACAAGTCATTTGATAGATTGAGGGCATGCAACTAATGAATCCAAAAAAGCCTTGTTTCAAATAAGGAAAGGAATAAAAGAGCTGAAAATGGTTTTTTTGAGAAATGAAAGCAAACAGAAAACAAACAATATCCAGATGACAGTATACACAATATAAGATACCCATGCAAACTTAAAAGTTGAAACAATTATATTGAATGATAAGTTCAAGTTACTCTTTTTGTCACTGCATAGAAATTAAATTGTCCTCTACTGATAAAAGAATGAAGCTGAGCAAGAGCCAACCCATAAACGACAGTTAAGTTTTTCACTATGTTACTTGGGACGCATCCCCAATATTTTTTTCAGGCATCCCCTGGACTTTGACTTTGAATTTTAGAGGAAATTTGACTTTGACTCTCAAAATAACACAAATTTGGCCTATGAATTCTGCGAATTCTTATATTTTAAGTTTCTATAATGTATAGTGCAAGCTTTATCCATGTTTTCATATGAATATTTTAAATTACCGTACATATTTTAATTTTTCCTATTGTTATATAGCCATCCCCAAAGTTGGCAAAAAAAATTCATTGTCCTGGAAACTAGTCCCCTGCCGTACCTGTCCCGGAAACTTGGGGTAACCTCAGTTTTTCTGCATATCTGTAGAAATTCCTCCTTTGTCATCTTTCATATCTTTCTTATGTATCTTCTCAAATTTGTTATGAACATTCACCCCCCTCAACATTTATTACAATTTAATTATTAAACCATAATCTTTAATTGTTTAACTTTTTTCCAATAACTCGGCCTAGAATCCTTGTTTTGCCCTGAGATGATAGATGTTTTTTTAAATTGGCATACTGAAAGGCCTAAGTACAATAATTAACCTGTCACCTTTAATTGTTCAGCTCTCTCCAACAACTGCTTGGCCTAGAATCCTTGCTTTCTCCTGAGACAGTAAATATTGTAAAAATGGCATTCTGTAAGTCCCTAGTACAATTACCTCACAAGTTTAGTTTTTCAGATTTACACCTTTCTTCAATGTCTTTTCTAATCTAATTGTCCAATTCATATATACTTTGCTCAAGGCATTAATTTTCTATTACTTGCCGAGAACATCAATATGAACACGCAAAGAAAAGCAAAACTTTCTGTCTGTTTTCCACATGTTCTTAAAATAAAAGAAAAGCTTCCACACAGAACAAGGGGCACCACCACAATGTCTTCAGTCCATGTTTTAAACAAAACAAAACAAAAAAAGCTTCTGGGTTAAAAACAGCATGAAAACAACATAAATTACTAAGTTACCGGTTCGAGTTTGGTTCGAAGTTCAGGTTCGAAGAACCGGTTCGCAAGTTTGACAAAATTTTGAAAAGGGGTTTGGGTTCAGATTCGAAAAAATATGTAAGATTTTTAAATATATATATATACATATTTATGAAGCCTAGAAGCATGAGTTAAAATTAGAATGTCACATAGTATCATAAAAACAACATTTAAACAACAAAAACACCATAAACTTATAATCATAGCATCATGAGTCGTGATCATACCATCATATACTTCAAGTTCAACATCAAAGATTCAAAACATTAAAACTAAAATTATCATAACATCAAGTTCAACTGTTCAAGTATCATTGTTTCAAACTTTCAAGTTCAACTAATGAATTAAAAATGTATTAATCTTAATTTTCATCTTCATCTTCAACATTAGTTGACTCAGCAATAGAGCTAAGGCCAATGGGATCAGCAGCAACAACAATTGTCTCATCAACTAGTTAAACTTTGGCATGTAGACACTCCATGCCTGCAGCAGCTCCGGGTCTCATCAACTGGTCACACTCCCCAAAGGCTAATAACTGAACTGACTGGGGGTCTAGGGGGCAACGCCCCCACCGGGGTCAAGGGGCAGCACCCCAGGTGCCAAGACCAAATTAGCACCTTCAAACCCACATAGAAGTCCATGGAACACACCATTTTTGTGATTTTCTTCCAATCCCATACTCTTTCTGCCAACCGCTTATGTTTTCTTCACTACCTGCTTATGTCCTTCCCTTCGGAACCATACATTATGCACTGCGAACTGTTTTTATTTGTCGTTTTTTTTTTAGAGAACAATAGTATTGGCGTCAAAATCTGATCTCTAATGGTCTCTTGCAATCAAAAAGAGCAAAGAAAAAAAATATTAGCCTTTCATAACGAACTTGTAGGGTTCCGGATGCCAAATAAATTTAAAATTTTGCAAATTTTGTCACGTAAGTGACATCCGAGAGGCGAAGTTTGCCCAAGTTCGTTCTGAGTTCGCAGTTTTTTTCCATGGTCCGCCTGAGTTCGAAAGTCCAGACCACCAATTCGAACTGGGTCCGAAAATCTGGACCCTGCCCGGACCCACAGGCGAACTGGACCCGAACTTCGGACCAGTTCGAACTTGGTCCAATTCGGAGGGACCAAGGGCGAACCCTGGTAACTAAGATAAATTATAATTAAAGAAACCTTACTCTGGATCAGACTTCGTAATCCATCATTAGTATAGTTTACAGTTAGCACTCATAGCAGTTAAGTTTAAATTATGATGTTTTATCAAAATTCAACCACGTAGTTTTTGAGTCAAACTCATTGTCCCATATTTCACGAGTAATAGTTCACACGAGCCTATATCACTCCAAAGCATGAATAGCCCACCTAGCACTCATTGCATCTAGGTTGTGCTCATAGGTGAAACCTTGGGACTTCCTGGGAGGTTACCCATCCAGGTACTACTCTAACTCAAGCATGCTTACCCATGTGGCATCACCTTGACGCAATGAGTGTTAAGTTGACCATTCATGCCCATGAAAGATAGGTTCATGTGAACACAACCAACGAAATATGGGATAATGAGTTTGCTCAAAAACCACATAGTTGAGTCCTGATAAAACATCATAATTTGACAAATAGTTTGCAAAGTCTGCCACAACTATTTTTCTTTTGCTCTGCAAGTTTTTACAAGTTTAACTCGCAAGTTTTAAACTTTTTAAAGACAGGAAAAACATTGGTAAAAACATCAATGCAGGTTAAATGCATGCATTTTCTCTTTTGAAATGTCAGTATGTAATTCAATACATTTTGTAATTGAATTTTGCAAAAAAAATTAATTAATTTAATTTTTAGTACTTTCTAAGTTGCCAAGTTTTTGCTGATTTTGTGTCATTTTTTTCTGAGTTTCTGCCCAGTCGAAATCTTAGGCTTGCCAAGTATTCTCCTAGTCCAAGCCTGCAATCTATGATTTGACACACTGAAAACTACCTCCTTGTCAGTAAAGTTTATCCTATGTTTTGCAATTTATTCTACTCTTTTCATAATTAGAAATAGTGTTATAGAAAGCATTACAGATTTCTTTACAACATAAATACTCCTGTCCTAGTTAAATTTAAAACTCGATGTAATCTCTAGGCATGTTATCTATTGTGTTTTAGTGTCATAATAAAAACTAATAAAAATAGTTTTCCAGTTTTCCCTTTAAAAAAGTGAACTAAATATAGTGTAAAATTCTTGCTACTACAGATCCATTACCAGTAAGCTCTTCCATGTTGGTAGGTTTAATATCAACAATATTGAAGCATTGGTCACTTATTTCCAAGTTCCACAAATTTATGCGTAGATCATCTGCTGATATGTAAGTTTCCCCATCACTGCATGACACATACAGAAAAACCAAATTTAATATTAAAAATCTAGTATCAACAAGACATAAAGATGAAGTTTAAAAGTTAAATATAACAGGAATAAAAGTGCACTGAAGAAAGAGATTTGAATATTAAAATTCAATTACTGTTGAAACACACAGATAAAAACAATTGGCATTATTTAAGAAACTTTTACCTGCATTAACAAATAATGCCTATCAAGATGCATGTAATGCCCATGGGTGTTTGTGTGTTGTTCTTTAATGGATTCTGGATAATATATCTTATATCAAGTGTTTGGTCAAGGGGTTTTGGGCACTTATTCTATTATTTTATGTCTTGTCATTACATGTGGTCTTTGGATTGCCATCAGTGTATGATGTCGATGAGATATTGTATTTTGGATTTTGGTATGTCAATACTTGGCAATGATTTTATTTTTGTATTGCTATTTAAGAGTCTGGATCACATATTTTGGATTTATATGTATATGCATGGATTTGCATATGTATGAACTCACATTGTGTATTGGGTACTGCCATCATAGTGAAGAGCACGCACTAATACCGAGAGGGGGGCTGAATCAGTATTAGGAAAAAATTTAACACTTATTCCAAATCTGCAAATATAGCTTCAAAAACATCAAGCAAACAACACATGCAAGAACACAGAAATTACGTGGAAAACCCCTAAGGGAAAAAACCACAGCAAAATATTGTTTTTATTAACTTCTGACAAACTGTAGGCAAGAACCCACATAAGACACCAATCTTACAAACATGAGCTCAGACTCGGTAGAAACACCAACTCAGTATGAAGCAACGACGTCCAATAAACTCTGCTTGAAAAAAAATCTCTGAACTCTGCTCAATTAAAACTTCTCTGTATTCTGCTCAAAGAAACTTTTTTGTTTTCTGCTCAATAAACATTGATCTATACTTCCTCTATTTTCTTTTCATCACACTTTATCTCTGACTTTTAAATCACTAAAAAATCATCTTCTTACACTGCACTTTTCTTAATCACAGAAAAATCATCTTCTTAAACTGCACTTTCCTTTATTATTTTAAAAATGTCCATAAAATTCTTCAAGAATAAAAACTACTAAAAGTGATGTTGCTGTTTGGATTCTCAAAATAGAAGATTTCTGGAAAATCTTGTGCGCCCAAATCTGATAATGAAACATTATCAAATCTGCCTCTAAATCTGCATAAGATTTTTCTTTTTATGTCACATTTAATCTTTCTTTCAATGACAAACTAAATCTTTCTTTTTGTGTCACATTAAATCTTTCTTTTTATGACAATCAATCTTTCTTTTTTATGTCATAAATCAGATTTGATTTATCTTATCTCCTCAAACATTCTTTTCTTGTGTACTTCTAAAAGTGACAGCATGTGATTTGCTTTCCTTTCTTTTCTTGGCAATCCTTACCTTCTTTTAGCAAAATCAAACATTACGTGAATTCTTTTTAACACAACAGCGTAGTCTTTCTAAAAACAATTTCTTATATCTTTTTGCATGTATCAAACTTTGACATCGATGACAATTATGTAACAATCTCCAAACCAAAAAATACAACCTGCAATCTGATCCTCCCCTTGTTCCTGATACATCACTCCCAACTTCTTCCTCGGGTATTCAAAAGTTTCCTTTGGAAGAGGCTTGGTGAAGATATCTGCAACTTGTTCTTTAGTGGCAACATATTTTAACTTCACCTAATTGTTAGCAACTTGTTCTCTTAAAAATTTATACTTAATTGGCACCTGTTTATTCTTGAAGTGCATAACTGGATTCTTGGATATGTTAATTGCACTCGTATTGTCACAAAAAATAGAAATGGGATGATTAAACTCTACCTTGATGTTCTTCAACATTGCTTCATCCATAGAAGTTGTGTGCAACAAGAAACTGATACAATGTATTCAGCTTCAGCTGTAGACTAAAAAATTGACTCTAGTTTCTTACTCAACCACGAAACAAGATAATTTCTTAGAAAGGATGCACCTCCAATCATGCTCTTTATATCATCAACACCGCAAGCCCAATCTGCATCTGTGTAGGTTGTGAGGATGAAATCTTCACCTCTTAGATACGATAAGTTGAAATACATAGTACCTTTCAAATATTTGAATATTCTCTTTACTACATGTTGTGAGGTTTTCACACCATCAACCAATTGCAAATGGGGAGCCCCTCTTTTTTCTTTAGCAGTAGGAGTAGTGGTCTTAAGTGGTCTTAGGTTGTCTTCAGTGGTCCTAGTTGGTGACAATTTCAATTCTTCAAGCCTTTGAGTGAACTGAGTAAAGTCAGTGAAGGATCAAAATCAGTTAGGTCCCTAAGTTTGGGTTTGAGCGAGTTCGTGAAAGGATAGATAGAGTGGTGGATATAGCATATAATTTGGTCAAGTATAGCCATTAGACAGGCCTCTCCATGCAATTTCACCTCAAGAGAGACACTAGAAGGGCCAAGATCCACTAAGTATGGGCTGCTAAAAGAGATGAGGAAAGTTCCTCTGGGCAGGGCGGAATACACCTGCCCCAGAGGAAAATTCCTCTAAGTTACACAAATTCCACTCCTTTCTCAATGCCCAAATTGCTGTTCTTTCCTTAAGGGCCCTGTTAGTGTTTGAACCTGCAGATTAGTCAATTACTCAAATAATCCCAATGGCTATAACCTAGCAAGTTACAAACTACTAAGGTATTAAGGTTAAGACCTTCTTCACTTTGAGTAATATATACTCAGGCGGGTGTACCTCTATCAATTCAATGTTCAACTGAGCTCTGAATTGAGAACTTGCTCCTTCACTGCTTTGTTACTGCCTTCAAAATTCAACTCAATAAGTTGCTAAAACTCTGAGTATAACCCAAATTATCCTGATACACAACATCATGATATGGACTATATAAACAGCAACACGAAACAATGGCTTAAGGATATTCATCCTTCTTCCTTTTAGAGTTAAACTCAGGGAAGGGCTAACCTCATTTATTGCTTCTTCAAAGCATTGAAATACATATTTATGAACTTGTCATAAAATGTCTCAAGTCTGAAAATTATGCATATAAAGTAAAATTTCAGTCAATTATATCTTGGATGGTAAACCAATGTAAATGGATCTAAAACCAGTCCCTTATCCGTTGGGCATCAGAGTCGAACTCTTCCTTCACATATATCTATTAAAACGAATACAATGAAACTCAAATGACATGCCTAACATATCATTGTTCCCATTCCTACACCTGTCATCAAATCCACATATAGATATTTAATTCCCAGAGACCTCCCCTAAGATTTTACTCTTTCCTTGAAAGAAACTTAAGCTCAACCCCTACATTCACCTTGTGAAAGATGTACTTAAACTGTCTTACAATCTAAATACATAAAGAAACTAAAACACTCCACATGTAAAGACAATCAAATGATCGTAACAAAGCTCCAGTGTATTGTATTAATTGATCAAATGCATTCATACAGTCTTCCTTGATTTCAAGAAAATAAGGTTCTATATTCCGGACCTCTCCTTTACAAAAACATTTTCCAACCTCTATCTTCAATAAAAACTGACTATTTATACTAATCAACCATCCTGGAATCCTCGAAAGGATGCAACAAGCTTCGGATGGCTGATAGAAATTTGCACTAGAAAACAAAAGAAAATACAAACAGAAAGATATTTGATAAAGACAGCGAGGCATATTTTTTCAATTCTAGACAACTTCCGCAGCTGGCACCTTTGTTTGTAGATATTTTCAGAGCAGTTACCAAGTTTGTTATATGAATGATGACCGCCATTACAAGCTAATTTACATCATTCTCTGTTTGAACACGCTCTCCCTCAAATTCTGGATCAGGTGCCAAGTGCAATCTATTCTTCTTCCTCCTCTGTCAACTGGATAACCGATTTTTTCTTCTTCTTTGTTATTAGCTTTTCCCAAGCTGCCACATCATCATCAGATGGCCAGTCGTAACTCTGCAGCTCCTGTAATAAGTTGACTTGCCGTTCCCATGTAGAATCAGTCACATTTTTAACTTCTACTGTAAACTTAATACAGTCACTTTCAACTTTGAATAAATTATCAATTATATTGTTAGTTCTTTCCACATCCAAAGCCTTATTATCTTTTAGGAAGGCGTCTTGCTTGATTACCAACTGACCCATTGACAACTTCCAATCTTCCAGCTTGACCACATTTCCATTGTCATCATATACCGGGGGCAAATACTTGCTGTAGTCTTTATCAAACATGGCTAACCTAGCCTTTATTTGGTTTGACTTTCCTTTGAAAAACTTTGACGCAGCACTTATTAGGCCAATCCTTTCAAATACATCAGTCACTACTTTTGGGATATCAGGCCTGTGTTCTTGTAAACTGTCAAGTTTATCAAACAACAAATTCCTCCCAGACCAAATACTATAGAGTGGCTCCAAGGTGGCTAAATAGTCATTCACCTTTTGATTGGTCTGATGTAATAGGCTGACTGATTTATGAACTGCATCCATCTTGTCCTTTATTTTGTCTTGCCTGTACTGCACTATTTTGGCTATAGTGTCCAGGGATGCATCCAATTTCACCTTTTCCAAGTCTTCAGCAAGTCCCTCAGGTGCTTCCAAATTTATCTGAACAGGTACCTCAACTTGCAAAGGAGGAGGAGGAATTATTTTTGAGGCTTCTTCAAGTTTGACCTTTATTTCTGCCAGCTCATCTTCCAATTGTTTGATCTTCATCATTTTCAAATCTCTGTCCTTGGCTACCATGCTTGAACTTTCAAACAATTTAGCATATCTTTCTGATAGCTGAGCTGTTTTGGCTTCATTCAGATTAGCCCAATGAGTTACTGCCTTGGAGACTTCAAGGTCTGTTGTATTTTGTACAGTCCATATAATCTTATTCCCCTCCATCTTATCCTCTATACTCAATAGAGATGGCTTTTGGGTTTTGGGGGCCATAGATCACATTGCAACAGCTTGGGACTTAGGGTCATAGCCACTTCCTCTTATCATGTCACCAATGTGAACCTCATATGATAGGCTACCCTCTGGTTGCTTTCTCAATTGATCAATGAGGAATGCAGAAGTCAGATCCCATCCTGGGGTTAACAACATTCCACTTGATTTAACCAATTCTCTGGCTTCGTCCACTGTTATAGGATCAAGGCTAGGATCATATGAAGCAAGAGCTCTCAAAGTTTCTTCACTTGGCTCCATACCTTCAGGCAGAGCTTTCTTTACTTCTTGCTGCTTGTTCCAAATGAGAAAACTCTTGAACTCATCAGTCTTAATAAATTGATCATCTCTCAAGAATTCCTCCTGATAGACCTCTCTGATATCCTTCTCCAACCACAAGGACTTTTCTCTGCTTTCTTGCTCAATGGCCATTTTCTTGCCTGCTCTTAATGCTTTCCTCAATTGATGATGATATGGCCTATCACCTGGTACAAGAGCAGATGCTCTGTCAATTTCCCTTCTTTGTTTTTCATGCCTTGAAGGCTCACCTTCCTCAAGCCTCTGTTTCTTCAATGGTGGCTCTGAGATATCCTTTATTTCTGGTTGATCTTGAGTGAGATCAACAACTGGTGGTCCCTCAACCTGTGGAGGACTATCTTCTTCTTGTGACTCATCAGTGAATTCTTCCTCATCAGAAGATGAATAATCTTTCTTTTTCTTCTTCTCTGGCTTATTCTGATCAATCAGGCTTTCCAATTGATTCGCCAAAGTATCATATTTTTCAATCATCCCATCAATCTTCTTCAAATAAGGAAGATCGGGGAAAAAACCATCAAAAGGAATCTGAGATGCTTTCAATTGGTTGGACAAATCTACTAAATCAAAGAATCTGTACCATCTCCTCTTAACCTCATCTTCATCTAAAATGTTTCTAATCACATCTTCTTCATCTAAACCCTCATGCTCCTTGATCACACCAATATTTGGGATGTAAGTCATCCTGGCAATCTTGATGAAGCCCTCAGGATCTATGTGCCTACAAGCACTAGTAACCATTTTGAATTGTTGTAGCCATGCACTAATTTGAGGAAAAGCCCTCTTTCCTATCAGGAAGTCACCTACCCTGAATTGCCTGGGTGTGAATGTACCATTTCTGTGAGGGGCCAGAAGCTCTCTATCTGTACACATCAGTTGCCAAACAAATTCCAAACAAGCCACTCTCGGAGGCACATAATTCGGTAATAAATGTGGGGGTTGGGGACAACCATAAACTCTGATAATTGTGGAATTATCTCCTAAGTAGAAGTCACCCCAATTATGATTTCCATCCCACTTATCCACATACTGCAGTGGTCTTAAAAGCCTAAGGACTCTAGGAGATAGCCTGGTGACATTTATGCCTAGCATCCTGATAATTGGAAAGACAATGAAATTCTGAAAAACACAAAAATCTGCTTCATTGGAGGTAGAATTCCATATTCTCACCCACAACTGCACTGGATTGTGCTGATCCTTGAAAGTGAACCTTGGTTTTAACATGTTTAAATCAAAACTGTTGATGTTGAAAAACAGAATCAAATGCATTAATAAAGAATAATGCATGAACTCAATAGGACTTTTACTTTCTTTGACAAACATCAGCCCTTGGTGTATCCTATCAATCACATACTGAATGTAATCATAGTCAGTGTTTACCAAGGAATTTTGAATATCCAAGATAATCATCAGCAAGTCAGCTGGTAAAAACTCTGCATCCCCATCAATTCCCAAAACTCTACATAACGCATAGCAAGTATATCTCATATAATGATGGAGGGATTTGAACTGGTATGGGGCATTCATGTTAGCAAGAAGGGGGGCTATATATTTATCCTGTTTTGGCATATGTTTAACCAACTGGTCTTTTACTGACCCTATATTGCTTCTGTATCTTGCCTTTTCTTTGTTCAAATCAATCTCAGTTGAAAAGGACGTGTACAGACCAAAAGCTTTCATAAAAGATCCCCTATCAAAAGTAACTAAGGGTGATTGGTCTTCTTTTCTAATTGTCCTTGAGATAGGGTCATAACTTCTGGCTAGGGCAACAATTAAATCAACATCTAGGAAAACATCAGGGACAACCATTTTTCCCAATCCTAACACCCAACCATTACAGACAGGAACATGCTTATTTTTATTGCTGTAAAAGAAGTTGAAAATAGTGTAACCTGAGAATTCTGGAGTGATTGGGTCTCTACACCGTTCCAGAAGATCTTCAAACACGTCATCAACAGCCCTCTTGTTCTGACTGGAGCCCGGCAACAGTTTCAAGAATTCATCTGAAAAATTTGGTTTATTCTTGTCCTCACCAGTTTTGGACTTGGCCTCACTACTAGAAGACGCTGCACTCTTCTCAGGTTGACTCATCCTTGCTACAGAAACACCTTCAATTCTCTGTATCTCAAATGCTTTATGCTCGGAAATTCTCTAGACAAACAAAAACTCTTAACAACTGAGACTGAACAAATAAACAATGAGCTTCAACTTATTTATCGATATGAATCCAAGGTGTGCAACTACCATAATTAATGCAAATCTCCTTAATTGATCCCATATTCAATTTTATGTACCCTCAGATTTCAAATTTCAAGCTCGCCATGTCCGGATGTTGACAGATAGATTAAACTACTTGAAAACGAGGTGAAGAAGCAATGATCATGATTCTGTACTTTAAAACTATTTGCGTCATGCAATCTTTCTTCTTGAAGCTGATTTGATGGCTTACTGGTTTCATGCCCAGATCGACAAAGTACTTTATCTATGTGGCAACGGTTCCTTTTTTTTTCCCTTTATGACCTTTTCCATCTGTGCCCATTTAGCGAACCGGCGACTATTGGCTTCTCTTGGTCGCTGAATATAATGCTAACCCTAGCTAGCAACCGGAGAACTGGCGACCACTGGCTTCGCGAGTTCTCTGAATCCCTGTTTAATCCTGGTTCAAATTTGGAGAACTAGCGACTACTAGCTTCGCGGGTTCTCGGAATCCTATCCTTAACCACCCATGCATTTCACGAATCAGCGAACAAAGGGCTCCCACTTAAACAGTTAACTGCAATTACCATTTGGTGAACTAGCGAACAAAGCCACCTCCCATTCTCTTAATATTATGACTGACGGTCAATTTTCTTGGAGATCTAGCGAACAAAGGGTTCGCGCATTCGCTTAAAGATATACTTAACCGCTTGATTGTCTGGAGAACTGGCGAACCCCTTATTAATCTCTGATTCGCTGAATCTTTCCTTAATCATCACTTTATACTAGGATTCCAGATTGACCGTTGATCTTCATCAATCGATGGCTATCGCTAGTTCTCTGAATAACAAAACCCTTAACCATTTAATTCTGAGAATCAGCGAACAAAGAGCATTCGCTAGTTCTCCAAATACTCCATATCATTGAAAATTTCATTTCGAGAATAAGCGACTGAGACCTTAAAACTTATCATCCATTGATTCGCTTATTCGCCAGATTGTTTTAACCTTTATCCTTTTATTAAGAGAACTGGCGACCACTGGCTTCGCTGAATCGCTAAATTGTTTAGTATGTCACCAACTTATTCTGAGAATAAGCGAATGCGCGAAAACTTATCTCCACTGAAATCTTTTGGGCAAACCATCAGAACCACCAAATTTAGAGGATAGCACTATAAGTATTTAGTCGCTCATTCGCCAGATCAAATATGCAGGACCCACAGATATTTTGAGATTAAAACAGGGCCGTTGATTGTGAAAGCAATCCACGGTATTCGCTAATTCTCTAGTTGACACGACCCTTGACCGCCAGATTCTGAGAATAAGCGAACAAAGTGTTCACTGAATCGCTAGATTGTTTCACAAGACCGCCAAAGATTGCGAGAACTGGAGATAACCCTCATTCGCTAGTTCTCGGAAAGGAAAATGAAACCGCCGAAGCACTTGGAGACTTAGCGAACAAAGTAATCAAAAAGCGTGGCTTTAATGCATTCGCCAATTCGCTGGATGTTTGGGATAACCGCTGGAAGATCTAGAGAACTGGCGACTGATATTAATAGTGAACATGAATTTTACTCATTCGCTGAATCGCCAGATTGTTTTGAAATTTGATAAGACAATTCCCGATTCGGCGAACACTTGGGGCAAAAAAGCATATGCACAAATAGCAACTTAAGTGACTTAAAGGTAACCAAGAAAAAGAAACAAGAGGGCCACATGAAGTTTAGAAACGAATTGGAAACATTTTGAAAGACAAGACCTAGGGTAAGGGTTTTTCTGAACATGTCAAAAACCATTTTCACGACACTTTACAAACCCTAGTCCAGGTATAACACTCGCATGGAGACTTAAACCAGGAATTGGACACAAACCTCGAAAAACTTTTAGGATACCCAACAGGCCCGTTTGGTGCATGGAATACCAAATGCCAGATATAGTCAATTCTGGAAGATGCTGCAATTCTGGAAGATGCTGCAATTCTGGAAGATACAAATCCTGAAAATGATTTCCGGAATATGGGATGACTTGTTTGGTTCACCCAGAAGATGACTAAGAAGATGCATAAGGAATTTTAATTCTATATTTTAATTTCTTTAAATTCGTGTGTATACATCTGTATATATACACACATACATGTGTGTATATATACATATATGCACACGTGTATATATACACATACACGTGTATATGTGTATACATGTGTGTATATGCACACATATACACATGCACACTTGTGTATATATACACACATACACACATGTGTGTGTATACACACACATACACATATACACACACGTGTATATATACACACATACATGTGTGTGTGTATACACACATACACGTGTATATATACAAAAATACACACGTGTGTATATACATATACACATATACACACGTGTATATATACACACACACCACATATATATATACACAAATACACACGTGTATATACATATACACACATTTGTGTATATATACACACATTTGTGTGTATATACACATGTATATATATACATCCTCATAGCAATATAATATACATCCTTATAGTCACGGATCCCACGAAATATTAAATTTGGTTTTATAAAAATTGGAATTAGAAATTGGAATTTCCAATTCCACCTATTTGAGTGGAAGATGAAATTCCCATTTTGGGGGCAAAATTGGAATTTCAAAATTCCAATTCCAATTTTTTGGATGGACACAAACATGGAATTACATTATCCGAAAATCTAATTCCGGAATTAGAGCTCATATTCCATGCACCAAACGAGCCCTAAGTTACTCGAATTCTACTCCTTTCTCAATGCCCAAATTGTTGTCATTTCCTTAAGTTCTAACTTGGGATAAGGTGTTGAGGTGACTAGAGAGGCAAGTCCTATGATTTTGAGAACAAAGCAGCTACAAAAGGCGAAAATCAGAATGAAAAGAGCATGGAATCAGAATTGATTGGAGTTTAATCAAGTTGGAAAGATCATGGATTTTCACCTTTGAAGCATGTTTGGAGAGTAAAGAGCTTAATTTCGAAGGATAGAAGGTGGTATAAGGATTAGAAGACAGAAATCTAACATTAACATGCAAATATAACCAATATTGCAAAGGAATAAAGCACACAAAAATAGAACAAGGAGACACAAATTTAACGTGGTTCACCCAATCCTGGGCTACGTCCACCAAACAAAGAGTCCACTTATTTTATTATCCAGTAATTTCAACCTGTTACAATTTGCAATCCCTTGCAACTCAATACCGCTGCAAGAAGCTAGGAAATTCTCTATAGAAAACCCTAACCCTAAGCCATTGTAACAAGACTTATGTCAGTACAAGTTAACCCTAAAAAAATACTTGATGAGTCAACCTAGGGAAACGCTTGACAAGTCAACTCAAAAACACTTGACGAGTTAACCCCATGATAAATGGCGAGTGTACAGTACTTGCCTAATCAATCACCACAAACCAACAATCTCCCACTTGGGGATTGATCAGGGGATTGATCAGGCTCCACACTAACAAACCTCCCACTTGGAGACCGATCTTGTAGCAACACTACTACCTCTAAAG
This sequence comes from Chamaecyparis obtusa, assembly GCA_027943335.1. Classification (NCBI taxonomy): domain Eukaryota; kingdom Viridiplantae; phylum Streptophyta; class Pinopsida; order Cupressales; family Cupressaceae; genus Chamaecyparis; species Chamaecyparis obtusa. The sequence goes on from BSBK01000543.1 coordinate 285,868, forward strand.
CTCCTACTAGATTAAAGCACCCTGGACTCTATTGTTCTTTTTATTGTTATCAATCTTGAAGACCAACCGAAGCTGAAGAGGAGTTCAACTTCTCCCTTGTCACTGCCTTTGTAAACGTATCCACTGGATTTTCATCTGTATATATCTTTTTCAACTTTAACTGTCCATTATCCAATACCGACCAAATGAAGTGATACCTCAACTATATGTGTTTGGTCTTTGAATGCAAGGCAGAATTCTTTGCAAGATGGATGGCACTCTAGCTATTTGTAAACAGATAACTTTCAATCTGTGATTTTCCCAACTCTTCCATGAAAAATTGCAACCATATCATCTCCTTAGCTGCTTTTGTAGCAACAACATACTCTGCCTCTATAGTGGATAAAGCAACCACCTTTTGCAATTGAGAAATCCAACCCATTGTTGTCCCACCAATAGTATATACATAACCTGTGGTACTCCACCTTGCCAAATTTGAGTCAACATAACCTTCTAAATCAATATTAGAGCCCCCAAAACATAAACATTTATTGGATGTACCTCTCAAATATCTGAGAATCTACTTTATTGCATTCCAATGCTCAACTCTAGGATGACTCATATACCTGCTAACAACTCCTATAGCATGTGCAATATTTGGTCTAGTGCATACCATGGCATACATCAAACTACCTACAGTTGAAGCATATGGTACCTTGGACATTTTGTCTTCCTCCTCTTATGTCTTTGGACACATTATCCTTAGTCAATTTCAAATGACTAGGCAAAGGTGTGCTGACAACTTTTGCATTCTCCATATGGTTCTTCCTATCTCTGCAAATTTTCATACTAGGGATTTGTTTTGCTGCCCCCAAATCCTTCATAGCAAAAGAATGTGTTAATTGTTGATTCAACTCCTTAATGTGATCCATGTTAGACCATGCTACAAGCATATCATCAACATATAAACATAAAATAATGTAGTTGTCATCATCCAACCTCTTAAAATAAACACAAAGCTCTGAATTACACCGACTGTAGTCATGCTCAGTCATAAAGCTATCAAATTTAATATACCATTGCTGAGGTGCTTGCTTCAAGCCATATAAACTTTTATTCAATCTGCACACTAAGTTCTCTTTCCCTTTGACCTCAAATCCTTGTGATTGTTGCATATATATTTCTTCTTCCAAATCACCATGAAAAAATGTTGTTTTAACATCAAGTTGTTTCAAATGCAAATCTTCAATAGCCACAATACTTAAAACAGTGCGTATAGAAGTCGTTTTTACAAATGGAGAAAACATCTCATCAAAATCAATACCTTTTTTCTGTGCAAATCTCTTTACAACTAACCTGGCTTTAAATCTTTTCTTACCTTCATCCTCTTTCAGCCTATAAACCCATTTATTTGGTAAAGCCTTTCTATCTGCAAGCAACTTACATAATTCCCAAGTCTGATTTTTCAACAAGGAGTCCATTTCTTCTTCCATGGCAAGCTCTCACTGAACATTTGTATCCACCTACACAGCTTCATCATATTCTTCTGGTTCACCATCATCTGTTAATAAAATAGAATACAAAGAGGAAGAGAACCTTTCAGGGGGTCTACTTAGCCTTGTTGACTGTCTAACTGTTGTTGTGGAGCATGAGGGACCACTAGAACATCATCTTTTGGAGTATCATCCAACACTACATAATCATTTTCTTTCTTCTCATGCTGCTACAACTAATCCTTGTACAACACTTTCTCACTGAATATGACATCCCTGCTTCTTACAATTTTATGATTTTCAACATCTCAAAGTCTATAGCCAAATTCATTAATGTCATATCCAACAAATATACATTTATTTGACTTAGCTTCCACCTTGGTTCTACTTTCAGAATCTATATGTGCAAATGCTTCACAACCGAAGGTTCGAATAAAAGAATAACTTACCTTCTTAATTGTCCATGCCAAGGTTGAAAATACCGGCGATATATCACCAATCTTGTGATATATCGCGCAGAAAAATGAAGGGCGCTATAATCGCACCATAAATCGGCACCGAGTTTATTAAAAAATCGCACCGAAATTTTAGGTTAAAATCGCCATATCGCGCGATATATTCATCCCAAAAATCGTTGAAAAAAGTCATGTCAAACACGAAAATTTGTTGTTTGCGGTTAGGGTTTCAACTTTTAATACATATTAGATATTGTCATTTGCGGCGGAAGTCTGTGACTACGACAGAGGGAAGTAAGACCGTCTGGCAAGTAACACGACAACAAGTAAAACACAGAAGCAAAGACAAGAGGATGGAATTTTTTATTTTCCTATAGAATCGTAGATTATATTTTTTTGCAGCCAACTTCATTGAATTTTAAAAATAAGGTAAATTTTTTATTTTCATTGGCAACACTTACATCAACTGTGTTATATTTATTGATGTAAAAAATTTCAACAATAAATCATAGTTCAATATTGTAGCATTTAAATTTTAATTTAAAATTAAAATGAATTAAATTATTCTAATTGAAAAATATACTAATAACTAATAAGGATTAATAGTTAAGAGGTTATATTTAAAATTTTAATATATTGACAAGGACTAATAGTTAAGAATAAGTAAAACATTTTTAAGTTCTTAACTATTAATCTTTGTTAATCTATTTTCTAATTATATTTAATATATTAACAATGATTAAATCTAATTAAAAAATATATTAAGTATTAATCATAATTAATCTCTTTGGACGTGTCATATAATATGTATTGTAATATGTATTATATTATATTTTACCAGTCATAAACTATAAACAGTATTATAAATTATAAAATTATAATATGGTATTAGCATATTATAATATTATAATATTTAATTAAATGCTCGATAAAAGTGCCAATTTTTTGCCGATTTTTTTGCAGAGTTTTTGGTGATTCCGAGTTTTTCAAATTTTTTACCCCAACAGAGTTATTGCCGAGTCCGAGTTTTTCAACTTTGGTCCATGCTTCCTCTAAAATACCACAACCCAAAGGAGTAGAGGGACCTCTATTGATTAAATAGATAGCAGCATTTACAACCTATGCCCGCATGTTTAAGGGCAGCCTAGCATGCAACCTCATACTCCTTGCATGCTCCATTATTATCTTATTCATACATTCAGCCACTCCATTTTCTTGTGGAGTCATTGGAACTATTTTCTGCCTACAAATACCACTAGAGGAACAATAATCTTCAAACTTTTTGCTGCAATAGTCACCACCATTATCAGATCTCAAACATTTTAGTCTTTTACCAGTCTCATTCTCAACCAAGCTTTTCCATTTTTTAAAAGTTTCAAATACATCTGATTTCTACCTGAGGAAATGAATCCATACCTTTCTAGTTGCATCATCAATGAATGTAACATAAGCTAGTCCCCATACATCTATATGCACAAGAGATTGTGCCATCGTCGATGAATGACAACTGCATGTATATGGTCTGTCATTGATCTACGATGGCACAATCTACTTCATAGGCCTATACATGCAGCTGCCCACTTTCTTAATCTAGCATTCCAATTCAGCCCAAATTTTAAAGTCGATGATGAGGTGTGGAGTGGGCTCTATGATGTTGTAGAGAGAATGTCACTAGATGAATCAATTGGAACACATGTAGTCTGTGAGATAGAAATTTATAAGGCTTCACAAGGAGACTTATTCTCGTGAGACTTATGCAAGAAAAATCAGACACTAGTGATGTCAGGTAAAAATCTATGATTCTGAAATCTAAATTCTAATTTCTAATTCTATTACCATTTTACATTTGATAAAGTCAAAGTTATAGAATTGATTTTTAAAATTTCTTGTTTCACATGCACGGTGGGAGATGTTTGGTAATACAGTGCCAAATTTACAAAGGATTGCAGTTCGTATCTTGAGCCAGCCATGTTGTGCTTCAGGATGCGAATGCAATTGGAGTATGTTCGAGCATATACACTCGAAGAAGCGCAACAGGTTGGCAGTGAAAAGGATGAATGATCTTGTGTTTGTGTATTACAACCTACGCCTTCGCCATAGACAGATCTTGGGCACCGACACATCTCCTATCATTTTAGAGGAGGTTGATCCATTCGCAGAGTGGAACACTGAGATTGATGATCTTGTCTTCAGTGATGAAGACTTGGAATGGGTTGATCAAGTGGATCGAGAGGCTGAGGCAACAGCAATGGCACAAGAGGAGGCTAGAGCGCGAGGAGACCCAGTGGAGGACCCTGAGGCTGAGAGTGAGGGATCTGAGGATGATGAGGATTATGAGGAGGATGAGGATGCCACTGAGGTTGAGCCTCAAACACAAGGACACAAGATGGTTGCAGAATCTTCCATGACCTATCTTAGGCGAACACACAGGAAGACATAGGGCCTTAGTCTTCTAGGCTCTAGCTTTTATTTTGATATATGTTTTGAACTTTTGATTCCATGGATTTCATATACCATGAATATTGTACACTTTTCACAGTGACACTTTATATTTCAGATTTCTAATGTGCTATTTAGTAACTAGTTTAACAATTAGCTTATTTCCTTCATAAATTCAATTTTATAATTATGTGATCAATGTAAACTTGTGTATGTGTGCAAAGTAGCTTCTATTTATCTCAATTATTGTGTCTTTGATGTTAAATTGTTAATTGATTGAACGATGCATGAAAAAAGTTTTAAATCCTTAAAAATCTTTGAATTTCTTGGGTTTTTCAATTTGTCGAGTCCAAGTCTAAGGCCGAATCCAGCTTGCCGAGTCTTAGTCCGAGCCCAAATCCAGCTTGTCCAGTCCGAGGCGAGTTTGAGTCTTGTAACTATGTTCAGCAGCAACGGTGCCAAGTAATCACGATGCCACGTAGACACGAAACCTCCTACGCACGATGTCGCATATGCAGCACACAACAAAGATAAGGGAAAACACACAAGTCTTCAATAATATAAGAAATTCAGAACACAACACTAGCAGCAGAACTGAGACATCGAACAGTAGCATCATGAGAAATTTGATGAGAGGTACAAAGGACCTTAAGAGAAACCAAAAAATGCAAAGTTGTTCATCATAGGTAAGATCTATCTCACAACTACCACAGAATTCAACAGCCTTACCTCTTGTAGTAGCCAATGATTCCCATTCTACAACTTAATCTTAATTCTTCCCTTTCCAACAATCTGACAGGGTTCATTATCTCCCAAATAAACTAGCCCAAAATCACCTTGGACATAACCAAGAAAACAACTTCTATGGGGTAGCATGAAATGAGGCTCCTAAATCTAGAACCCATGAATCGTCAGCATTTTCTAAGAAAAGAAGCAAAACATCCTCTTTAGATTTATTACTTACCATATTTGCCTCCTTATTGCATTCTTGTTTGTCTCCTTTATTCTTCCAAGACCAGCAATATTTCTTCCTATCACTTGGTTTCCCATAGTTCCAGCAATCATTTGGTCCTCTGGATTGAGACCTCTTGCCCTTTGATTTTTCTCATGATTCCCCACGACTTACAAAATTGTTTTCTCTCTCTTTTGATCTGCCTCTACTTTCTACATTCAAAACACTACATGATGTGGATCCACCTGAGCTTTCCTACAAATTTCCTCACTCAGAATAACACCAACAATATCATAAAATTTTAGGGTATTTGAACCGGAAACAGAGTTACTAACAACCATTACCAAGCCATTTCAGCTTTCAGGCAAAGAACACAGAATCAAAAGAGCCCTAGTTTCTTCATCAAAATTGGCATTAACAAAAGATAATTGACTAGTAACTATATTAAACTCATTTAAATGATCAACAATTGACCCACCTTCTACCATTTTCACATTAAATAAACGTTTCATAATAAATACCTTATTTGAAGCGGAAGGCTTTTCATATAACTTCACTAGAGTTTTCATCAACTCTTTAGTTGCCTTTTCTTGCGTAATATTAAATGCCACCAATTATGCCAGGCATAAACAAATACCGTCAAGTGCCTTCCTGTTCAAAATATGTTGAGTTATAGCATCGAATTGATTGATATAATCATATTCATCTAATAGTCGATAATATGAACAGATATTATATATATATATATATATATATATATATATATATATATATATATATATATATATATATATATATATATATATTGTTATTAATAATCGATCACATTAAATCTGAGTTTATCGCTGTTTGAATTAATTCAATAGTCGATATATATTATGGCTGGGCATATGTTAATATGTTACCGTTAACTATCGTTCGATAGTTAATGTAACATATCATACTTATCGTATGATATATCGCGTTAACTACCGAAAGTTAGTTAACGTGACAAGTATTAATCTTAGCATATACGAAGGGTAGCATATCATTAAACAGCCACATTGCCCAAAGGGCATGTCTACGTAGAGATATGGCTCTACATGGCTTAGGCGACGTAGAGTCATGTCTCTACGTAGATGTGGCCTCTCACTCACATATTTATATCATTTGTATGGTATAGAGGAAGCAATCAATACATGGCATTGTCTTCTCTCTGCAATCATACAAATCAGGCTTAATCGTATTCACTGTTCAGTTTTAATATATATAAAACAGCACTTATATATATATCACAGATTTCCTCAATAAAGATCCTGCAACTTAACATGGTATCAAAGCCTCAATAGAGGAAAATCGTTTAAACTAACATTGAAATCCCTATAAATTCATTATAAACAAAGAGACATTATAATGGCCAGCAGCATTAAGGTAGAAGATAGACTTGAAGGTGCATCTAATTTCTTCTCATGGAAAATTTGAATTCTTACATTGCTTGAAGAACTCGAGTTAGACTCTTATGTTGAGGAAAACAAAAATATGCCAGAAGAAGAACCGGAAAAATCAACTTGGAAAAGACGTAACAACAAAGCAAAGAAGATCATAATTGATGCTGTTAAAGATCATATTCCCCCCCTCCATAGCAAGAATTAAAACCGCTTATGAAGTATTCAAGACTATTCAAGAGACATTTGAGATTAATAATACAAGTAGATTATTTACTCTCAAACAGCAACTTCTAAATCTAAATATGAATAAAGGGGAAACAATCACATCTTACTTTCTTCGAATTTCTGAGTTAAGAGATCAACTCTCCACTATTGGAAATAATATTGATGACATGGAGTTAACACTAATAGCTCTTAGAGGATTACCTATCACATGGAAATCATTTATTCAATGTATAACTAATCGACCTTCTTTACCCAAGTTTGATCAACTCAAGAATGACTGCACTCAAGAAGAATCTCGGTTAATATCAAGAGGGATCGGGCCTACCAAAGGAAATGAGATTCAAGCCCTACATACTCAATCAAATTTTAAAAGCAATAAAAGGAAATTTAAAAATAAGAAAGGAAACTATAACACAAGTCATGTAGGGAATCCCAATAAAAATACAAAAACCGAGACTTGTCCAAAATAGAGTGTCACAAATGTGATAAGTTTGGTCATGCACACAGATTCTGTCCTAAGGAAAAGAAAATTCAAGCAGCATTAGCTGAAGTCAAAGGAGCAGATATATCATTATTCCTCTTGGCATCATCAAGTGAAGTTAACCCTAACAAAAACACCTGCATAATTGATAGTAGAGCATCACGGCATATAACAGGATTCAAAGATCAATTCGAAACTCTAGAAGAGGATTCTTCCGAAGAAGTTACAATTGGAGACAATTCCACTTATCCAACAAAAGGAGTTGGGACCTGCTCTATCAAGTTGAAATCAGGGGCAACTATACTATTAAAAGATGTTCTATTTGTGCCAGACATAAAAAGAAACTTAGTCTCAATTTCAGGCTTAGCTGATCAAGGCTATCGAGTTACATTCCAAGAAGATAAAGTACTAATATGGACAAAGAACACTAATGTTAAAAACCCAATTTCCTTAGGGTATAGAGATGGCAGCCTATACAAAGTAGGAAATAGTATCAAATCAGCACTAAGTCATGAAGTATCTAATACTAATGAACTCTGGCACCGAAGATTAGGCCATCTTGGATTTAGCACTCTTCCCTCCCTTAAGAAAATTACTACAGGGATACCAAATCTAAACTCAAAACATATAAGCATTTGTAAAGGATGTGCTCTAGGAAAGAATATAAAAAAATATTTTCCCTCTAGTGAACACAAAACCAAAGCTGTATTAGAGCTCATTCACACTAACCTATGTGGACCTATGTCAACCCGCTCTCTTAAAGATTTTTCATACTATGTGATCTTCATTGATGATTACTCTAGAAAAACTTGGATTTATTTTTCTTAGACTAAAAGAATCAAATGAAGTACTATTAAAATTCAAAGAATTCAAAGCATTAGTTGAAAACCAAACTGGGAGGAAAATAAAAGTTCTAAGATCCGATAACGGAGGTGAATATATTTCTAAAAACTTAAAAAAATTTTGCATTTCTGTTGGGATTAAGAGGGAGTATAAAGTACCTTATAATCCTCAACAGAATGGAGTAGCAGAAAGGAAAAATAGAACTATCATTGAAGCTGCTAAAGCTATGATGCATGATCAAAATCTTCACACTTCGTTTTGGGCCGAAGCATCAAACATTGTCGTATACGTTAAGAACAGAGTCCGCACTCTATTCTAGAAAACATCACACCTGAGGAAGCCTTTACAGGAAAGAAACCAGATCTAAGTCATCTTAGAATCTTTGGATGTCTTGTATACATTCATATTCTCAAAGAGAAAAGAACCAAACTAGATCCTTCTGGAAAGAGAAGAATATTTGTTGGCTACAGTGAAACTACAAAAGGGTACAGGGTATACATACCAAGACAGAAATCCATTGAAGTTAGTAGAGATATCAAATTTGAAGAGGACACTGCTCTAAAAATTTCCACTCTCACTGAAGAAGGATCAAATGAGAATCAAAGGGAGAATATTACAGAATATGATGAAATTGAGAATCGGAGGGAGAATATTTTTCAAAATAATGAGAATCAAGGAGAGAACATAATAGAAAACATTGAACCTTCTCCATCTCATCTTGAAGATGTTAACATTCCTAACAGCAAAAAAGGCCATTATGGGCAAGAAAAATGATCGAGGAAAACAATGTTGAACCAAATGAAATGTCCAAAGAAAATAAAAGAACAAGGAATCAAAAATGCTACCTTGCACTGATGGCAGAACTCACAAAATCAGAACCAACTAATGTGAAAGAAGCCCTAACATGTCAAGCCTGGAGAGATGCGATGATTGAAGAATACCAATCTATTATTAAAAATGATGTTTGGGAAATAGTGCCTAGACCAAAAGGGAAAACCGTCATCTCCTCTAGATGGCTATTCAAAGTCAAATATGCATCCAATGGCAGTATTGAAAAACATAAAGCCAGATTTGTTGTCAGGGGTTTTTCTCAAAAGGCTAGAATTGATTACGAAGAAACCTTTGCTCCAGTTGTTTGTTATACTTCTATAAGAACCATTATAGCCATTGCAACATCCAAAGGGTGGAAGATACATCAAATGAATGTAAAAACAGCATTTCTAAATGGAGTCATAGAAGAAGAAGTATACATAGAACAACCAGAAGGCTTCATCACCCATGACAATAATTATGTTTGCAAATTGAAGAAAGCACTCTACGGTCTCAAGCAAGCTCTCAGGGCTTGGTGTGAACGTATAGATAATTATCTATCCAAGTTAGGGTACTCCAAGAATGAAGTCGATCCAAATATATACTTCAAAATGTCCAAAGGTAAAATGGTAATTATAGTTCTTTATGTTGATGACCTATTAATTACTGGAGAAAATCATCTCATTGCTAAATGCAAACAAGAACTCACAAATGAATTTGATATGAAAGATCTAGGATTGTTACACTACTTCTTAGGACTAGAAGTAGTACAAAAAGAAAACTACATTTTTCTAAATCAAAGGAAATATACCATGAATATATTAACCAGATTTGGCATGAAGGAATGTAAACCATTAACCACTCCGATGGAAACAAATCTTCACAAACTCAAAGAAGATGCTGCAAATTCAGAGCCTACAGATTCTTCTTACTACAGACAACTAATTGGATCTCTTATGTTCTTGGTAAACACTCGTCCGAATATCTGCTATGCTACAAATGTTTTAAGCCATTTCATGTGTGAACCTAAGAAGATTCATCTAACAGTTGCTAAACATATTCTGAGATACTTATGTGGTACAATTGAATTGGGTCTAAAGTATGAGAAAGTTGAGATGCAACTTCAAGGATTCACTGACTCTAATTGGACTGGGGACTCTATCAATCGGAAAAGTACTACAGGAAGTTGTTTCAGTCTTGGATCCGCAATGATTTCATGGTTCAGTAGAAAACAATCAGCAGTTGCTCAGAGTTCTACCGAAGCAGAGTACATGGCTGCAACTATGGGTGCTCGTGAAGCAGTATGGTTAAGGAAGCTACTATTTGAATTGTTTGGCAAGCCTCTACAACCTACAATAGTTTATTGTGACAATCAAAGTTGCATTAAACTTTATGTAAATCCAGTGTTTCATAACCGCTCCAAACACATAGAAATTCCTTATCACTATATAAGAGACATGGTAGACAAAAATGTTATCAAACTTGTCTACATAAGTACTGAAGAGCAAAATGCTGATATCTTTACCAAGCCTCTTGCGAAGTTGAAAGTCGGGTGCTTCAGACAGAAACTTGGTATGATTAAATTGTGATTAAATTTCTGAGATTCTATCTCTTAATATGTAATTTAATATATTCATGAATAAAATTAAATATTGCAATATTGTGTTTTCTGAAAGATGACGATCTTTCTTGTGTGTGAAGTCTCTATTGTAAGGTGACAACCTACAATAGTTTGACTTAAGTTATCATCTAATCCAGTTCCGAATTTAGTCAGGGATAATGATAACGAATGGTTCAAGTTTTGATCTGGATTGCGCCGGATATCTTGACACCTATATTTATCACTAAAATCCAGTTCCGAATTGGTCGAGGATTGTGATAAATTTTCTTATCAGGTTGAATTATGTTCCAAATTATGCCGGAAATCCTGATTCATAATGATTATGTGAAATCTAGTTCCAAACTAAATCAAGGATTTCAATAACACTAATTTTTTAATATCAATCTCCTCTCGCGAAGAGGGAGTGTTGAATTATAGCATCGAATTGATTGATATAATCATATTCATCTAATAGTCGATAATATGAACAGATATATATATATATATATATATATATTGTTATTAATAATCGATCACATTAAATCTAAGTTTATCGTTGTCTGAATTAATTCAACAGTCGATATATATTACGGCTGGGCATATGTTAATATGTTACCGTTAACTATCGTTCGATAGTTAACATAACATATCATACTTATCGTGACAAGTATTAAACTTAGCATATACGAAGGGTTGCATATCATTAAACAGACGCATTTCCCAAAGGGCATGTCTACGTAGATACATGGCTCTACGTGCTTAGGCCACGTAGAGTCATGTCTCTACGTAGATGTGGTCTCTCACTCACATATTTATATCATTCGTATGGTGTAGAGGAAGCAATCAATACATGGCATTGTCTTCTCTCTGCAATCATACAAATTAGGCTTAATCGTATTCACTCTTCAATTTTAATATATATAAAACAGCACCTATATATATATCACAGATTTCCTCTATAAAGATCCTGCAACTTAACAAAATATCCCAATCTTCATCAAACATTCTTGTCGATTTCTTGGATTTTCCTCCCAATGGCTGCCATAAATCCTTTTGAAAGAGATAGTCCTCCATTTGCATTTTCCATAACTAAAAGTTCTACCCATTAAACTTCTCAACCTTCAACTTACCCTGAACCCCACGATAAATGGCGTGTGTACAGTACTTGCCTAATCAGTCACCACAAACCAACAAGTGAAATGATTAAATCTAAGGCACATAGGGATGTGAGAAAAACTAGTGCCCAAGAGGAAAATTCCTCCAAGGCTTGCGGATTCCGCCATCCCTTGAGGAAAATTCCTCTCCCCCACTCAAATTCCACCCTAGTTAGGATTGGTTAAGCATGAAGACAACCCCCTCCAACTTGTATTATAATGAGAAAACAAAGGAAAATGGAGGAATTTTAGTGAGCTTTTGAGGTGAAATGATGAAGTACAATGGAAGAGGAAAATTCCTCCAAGGCTAGCGGATTCCGCCATGCCTTGGGGAATCCAGAATTCCTCCCAACACTAAGGATTCCACCCCTATGTTGAATGGAGAAGGATCAAGATCAAGGCACTTGGACTTGATCAAAACGTAATTTGACCACAATCTAATCTGAATGATGAAAGGATGGAACTAAATTGAACAAAGTTTTGTGGAATGGAGATTAAGGTTGGATGAGGAATCCAAATTCCTCTTTGCATGCAGATTTATGCCTTGTAGTTGAGGCTTAAAATAGGATTCATTTCCCCCCAACATTGCAAGATGATCGAATGATGAGTGATTTAGGTGATTGGGCAAGTCTAAGAATGAAAAATGTATTGGTGGAAAATTGGGTTGGATGAGGAAAATTCGTCCAAGGGTGGCGGATTCCGCCACCCCAAGAGGAATCTTCTTTCCTCTCCTTGACTAGCATTCCACCCTTATGTGAAAAGCGATGAACTGATTTGGGCAAATGAAAACATGCCTCCAAATTTGAAGAATGACCAAAAGAATTAAGAGACTAAGTATGGGCCAAGTTTGGAAAAGAAAGGCAAGTTTGAGGAAATCAATAGTGAATGAGGAATTTTCCTCTAAGACTGGCCGATTCTGCCACACGGATTCTTGATTCCTCTAGCATGTTAAAATTCTGCACTTAGATATGGAGTTTGAAAGGTTTGCTTGAGGCATTCCAAAAATGGTGATCAAAAATCTGATGTCGATGTGAAGTAAGTGGGTGTCTTGGGGGTCGAATGAGGGTGAGGAGATCAAATTTGTAAAAGTAAAATTTTCCTTTTGGGGTTGCGGATTCCTCTCTCATATGCAAACTCCGCCCCTATGAGGAGAGTCAGCCAATATATGATTAGAAGGCAATTTTGTTAAGGATCATTAAACATTTAAAATCATACTTCAATCCTTGCTAGTCGGCCTTATGAAGAAAAAACAAATTAAATGAAATGTTTTTATTGGTTTCGAGAAACCAAGTCAGCCTGCATGCGAGGAGGTGCCCCTTCAAAGTTCAAATCACCTTATATAAAGGAGGAAGTCAAGGCATTTCAACACAAAATCAAAACAATTTTATCTCTGCTACAAGGCAGCGATTTCCTCCTAGAGCTAGCATTTCATCATGTAAGACAGCAAGTTGTCTTGTGAAAGCAGCAAAAACATCAAGTTGTGACATCAAAGTATATCAATATTGGGTAATTAAGGCAGATTTGTTTCAAATCTGAGAGTAAAAGGTGGTAAGAAAGACTAAAATCTGGGTATGTTGTATTGTAAAATTCATGTATTTTTTCCAGATTTTCACATAATATCATTTCAAGGTCTGCAAGTGGAAAGAGTTATTTGCTTTAAATCTAGAGAGAATCCATGATCATAGGCTTTTATTTTGATATTGATGCAAGTTTTATTTTATGAAAGCATTCCTGTTTCTTTCATCCTTTCATGAACTTAATGCATTTCTCCTTCTCGGTTTTGCAAGGAAAATTGTCGAAGGAAAGGCTTGGAACGCAAGGAGATGATGGCAAAGTCAAGCTCAAGGCCTCAGGCAAAATGATGCTCACGGACTTCAAATAAGGAGATTCAATTCAGACTATCAAAGTACAAATTCTATCAAGATCAAGATGGAGTTCAAGAAAGCAAAAAACACAAGTGAGAAAAAAAATCATCAACTTGAATTTCCTCTGGAAATCCAAGTACATTTTGAAGGATCCAAGTGCATGAAGACTTCATCACTTCAAGAAGTTCAAGATTCAAGTTTACAAGTGCAATCAAGCTCAAGATCATGGCAATGAGAAAGTTTCCAAGAAAGAAGATGAGGAAAATTTGAGAAGATGAAGCAACTTGGGAATATGCCATCACAATCGAAGGCTTGGCAATGTTGAGTATCAAGAGATATTTTCTCATCACAAAGGATTGATCAAGTCTACAAGATAAGGAAGCTAAGGTGGCACCTACTTGTCTTCTACCAATTAGAAAATTCAAGTTACACAACACAATCAATCATATTATGCCAAGTGTACAATTTTCTCATTGGCTCTCAAAAGCATTGTAATTTTCGTATTGGCCCGCAGGGTGGCGCCTTCATGTAATTGGATGATAGTGTGGCAATCCTAATTAGGGTTTGTAGGGATTAATCTTGGCCCTCCATTGTAATTGAACACCTATAAAAGGCCAAGTCCTCATTTGTAACATATAGGCTTAGGAGATTCGATTAGAGTAGGAGACTTGATGAAATTGTTTCCATAATGCTATCAAAGTAATTGATGATTCATTATTGGTCTTCATGGTGGATTACTTAATGTTGCTTTGGAGTGTTGCATAGTTTCTTCAATTCCTCACTTAGAATAAATTTCATTTCATGTTAAGTAGAAGTAGAAGTAGATGAGTGAAAGATATTGTTGAAAGATGATTAATGGCGAAGCTGGCGTTCATACCTTTTAGTACTTGTTGATTGTAAGTAATAGTGCGAGGTTAATTTGGGCCTAAATTGCGAGTGTTTAACTTCTATTGGAGATGTTCATTTAGATTGCACCTTCATAGGGTATTTGGATGAATATTGACAACGTGAAAATCATTCTTGCATCCATAGAAGATAGCACCCTCCTATGCCTAGTTGACACGATGAAGCAAGGATTGCTTAGAGGCTCACCCCATCATCAACATTGTATTGCATTCTTAGAATTAGATAGCTTTTAATTCCTTTGCAAGTTGTTTAGTCAGAAGTGATTTGAAGAAGATGAAAAGTTGATATCCATTGAATAAACAATGTAAGTCCCTTTGTGATAAGTGATAACTAGCATATCACATCATAAAACTAAATGAAACTCCACAATTAAGAAGGAACCTTAAGGTTGACTCATTTGATCACACAATCTAGATACATTGTTTAGAATATGAGCATCCTTATTCAAGAGAGGGTTGGACGTTTAGTGTTTCGCCTTGAAACACTGAGCATTCGATTCTGCGTGTTGTAATGGAACAAAACTCACATCAACACTACACTTACATGAGTCTCCTTTGGTGCAACTTGCAATTGAGACACATAACCAACAGCTTGCATAATATCCGGGATGTAGTTATGACATACAATAAACTCCCAATCATTGACCTATACAAAGTTTGATTAGCTTCAGGAGATTCTTCGTCTTTGCTCAACTTGCATCCTGTAACTATGGGGGTATTCATAGGATTGCAGTCTTATACCTTGAACTTCTTTAGCATTTCCTTTATATACTTGGTTTGAATAAGAAATATTCCATTAGCTGATTGTAAAATTTGCAAACCAAGAAAATAAAACAGCTCATTGAGCATTGACAATTCGAACTCATTTTGCATGGTAGTGGCAAATTCTTTGCGCATATTTTTACTATTACCTCCAAAGATAATATCATCTACTTAAACAAAAACGATTAACATGTTATTACCTTCATTTTTGACATAGAGATTTCTGTTTGCAAAACCACTTTTGTAGCCTTGCTGCTGCAACTATTTGTCTAGTCTAGAATAGCAAGCTCTGGGTGCTTGTTTCAACCCATACAGTGCCTTCTTCATCTTGCAAACATAGTCCTAATTTTCTGAAATAACAAATCCATCATGTTGTTCCATGTAAACTTCTTCCTCTAAATTTTCATTCAAAAAGGCTGATTTTACATTCATTGGAAGACTTTCGAATTCTTGAAGCTTGTCAAAACCTAGACACATTCTTATTGCTTCTAACCCAGCAAAAGGTGCAAATGTTTCATCAAAGACAACACCCTCAACTTGTGCATATCCCTTGCACACAAGTCTTGCCTTATTTCTTACAATTTGGCCAACTTCATTTAATCTATTCCTGAAGACCCATTTAGTTCCAATGACATTGTTATCTTTGGGCCTTGGAACAAATTCTCAAGTTCTATTCTTATCAATTTGATCAAGCTCTTCGTCAATTGCATCTATCCAATTTTTGTCATTACTTGGTTCAATTTTGGACAGAAAAGGTGTATCTTCATTTCCTGAATACTCTATTAATCTTCTTGTTGCTCTTGGACTATCAAATCTTCTGGATGATTTCTTTGTAAAAATTTAGGTTGTGTCTTTCTAGAAGTTTTTTATGATGTCTCTAAAGGTGTCTTTGATGGTGTCTTTTGTGCAACTGTTTCAACTGCACCTCCTTTTACAATTTCTTTATCTTCCTTGTACTCCTCTAAATCTAGATCATCTACTTCTTGTATTTGTTTTGGAAGACTTCTATCTTCATCAACATTAATGTTTGCACTTTCAACAATTTTGTGCAAGCATTTATTGTAGCATTTGTATGCTTTACTCTTGGAAGAATATCCAAGAACAATTCCCTCGTCTGCTCTTTGAGTCAAATTTTACCCAAATTGTCTTCATCTTTTCTAATATAATGAGGACTACCACATATTGAAGTACTTTACAATTGTTGGCCTACCTTTCCATAACTCATAAGGAGTCTTGTTGCTATTTACTCGGATTAATCCATAATTCTAAATATAAACAGCAGTATGAACTGCTTATTTCTAGAAAGATTTGGGGACTTTGGACTCATTCACCATGCTTCGAGCAATCCCTTGACCTGTCCCATTTTTCCTTTCCACAACACCATTTTGTTTTGGTGTTCTTGCAACTGAAAAATGTCTTTTTATTCCATGATTTTCACAGAAATCTTAAAATTCACTTATAATGAGTTCTCCTCCTTTGTCTGATTGAAAACATTTAATCTTCTTTCCAATCTCATTCTCCACTAAGGCTTTAAAAGCCCTTGTAAAATCATCAATTAAAAGTATAAAATATTTTTCACCTTGATTGCTCCTTGTTCTCATTGGACCATATAGATCTGTATGAATCAGCTCTAAAAGCTTTGTAGTAGAATACTGGTAAGATTTGAAGCTTCCTCTTGTTTGCTTTCCCAATTGACATTCTTTACAAATTATGTTTAAAGATTTTGCAAGTTTTGGAATGTCTTTCACTGCTTCTTTGCAGCTGATTTTGACAAGATTGTTAAAATTTAGATGCCCCAACCTCTTATAACATAACCAGCTTTCATCTTCTTGTGACATGCAGCACTTTTCACTTTTGGTGTTATTAAGAATGTAAAGATTATTGCTTGCTCTACTAGCCTTAGCAATAGATCTGCCTTCTTTGCTTACTTCACACCTTTCAGAATGGAAAGTAAGACTGTGTCCTTGGTCGCACATCTGACTTGCGCTCAGAAGATTGTGTTTTGAACCTTCAACAAATAATACATATTCTATTTTTGTTCTTCCATAATTCCTAGCTCTATGACTGAAATTATTTCTTGCATGTACTTTGCAATCCATTGCCCTCTGACCAAATTGACTGCATGAAAAATAATAACCATAAAAGGAGCTATTAAACCTGATTATTTGTGCTTGCCTAGATGGAAGAGGTTTTCCAAAGCCTTCATTTCTAACTCTAGAATATGTACTTGTATTCTAGTTGTCTCTTTCTTTATTTCCACCATATTTAAGACTTTCATCATAGCTTGTTTGTTTTTCTTCATTTAAGTGTTGTAGAACTTTGGCCTTCTACAAATCTGACCACTTTTGTCAAAAATAGGCTTTGTGCATTGATGATGTCACTCAAAATTTCAGAGCTCTTTTCACTCTTCAAATTAATTCTTCAAAGAAACAATTTCAATCTCTACTTTGACACAATTTTCTTCTTTTATCTTCAAGTGATTTCTCAATTCTTCCTTAATTTTCTTAGCTTCTTCAATCTGAATTTTTTATCTATGATCTTCTTTTCAGCTTCATTGAAATCTTGTGATATTTTATCTCATGATTTCTTGTGGTCTTGAAGCTGCACCTTCAATTTAGAATTTATCTTCTTAAACTTTTCCATCTTGTCATAGGCAAAGAAAAGCTCTTCTTCAAGATTTACCCCATCTTCTTCATTGGTCTTATTTTCAGAATCTTCCTTCTAATCATTGTTTTCTTCTATACCCATGAAAAGTATTTCTTCTCTTTCACTAGAAGAACCTCCATCATTGTCTTCTAATGAGCTGATGTAATCGTTATAATAAAGACTCTTTTTTTATTTTCAAAAATTCCTTTCATCTATTGAAAACCTTTTTTATTGTATTTTGGCTATTCTTCACTCTTGTTGCCCTCTTTCATTGCATAAGGATATCTAGATGCAAAATGTCCCACCTTTCCAGAACTGAAACACTTTAAGGGTAGCTTCCCTTTGTACTTTCCCAAACCTTTTTTCATTCTTCTCATGAAGTGAGCTTCTTCATTGTTACATCCTTTCCTTATGGACCTTTTAATAACTTTACTAATTGTTTCATGTGAAGTATGATGATAGTCAGTTAAAGGGTTTTCATATATTTAAATTAAGGAATTGCAACCATTATGATTCAGATTTCATTTACATGGAATATTGGGAAATGATTTTATTTGGGACTTTATCCATGGATGGATGATGTATTTACACTTCTACAGATGGTTATTGTTATAATTTTGTAATGATGATGGTGACTAATCCTTCTTTGTCAGTGGATGCAGGAGAACATCAATCCCACGAGTGGGTAAAGAGTATCATCAAAGTGAGGAAATGTGGACATGCGGTGAAGGTCAGAAATGCCGTTTGAGCAGTAACTGTAACTGATTAACCGATCATCAGGTCTATGTGTAGTGTTGCCATAGTTATGTCTACTTGGTCATCTTTTCTTATCTGGTGTTAATAATGATTTTGGCCCCTTTAATTAATTTAGGTACATTGGATCCTTTTTATTATTGATTTAAAGGAACAACCATGGTAATCTCTTCATTCATTTTCATTCGGGAGTATGTATTAATATATATATATAGCATATATGTAAAGATATACTATGTGTATAGATCTATGCATATAGTCGTGTTCTAAAACGACCATGTGGATGTATCTATGATGATTGAGCAATTGAGTACACAAAGTGAAAGTTGGCACTAAGTCCCTGGCACGTATGCATTTAGCAATACAAATACACATAAATAATATGCATAAGCATATGCTATATGTATATAAATATATTATTGCTTCCTAGCACTTTGATGACTTGATATTATTATGATTATTTGTTTTCATAGTACACTGAACTGGAAATTATTATTCCTGTTGGTGCTTGTTGCTTAGGTGACGGAGTAACTCCTCTTGTCACCTGCAAGCAAGGAGTTACTCAAAAGATCGCTCAAGCCACCTTTTCCTGGCTTGATCAGCTCATTTTGGCATTGATTTTGGTTTGGGTGTAAGAGATATGCATTCCTGGAGTTCAGCATTCTTAGCTCTACATACTTTTGCCTTTCATCATTTGGTTTTATAATCTTTGTCACAGTCAAGGAAGGATGTACTTCTATGGAATCGTTGCACTTAGACTTGGGGCCATTTTCTATAGTCTCAGGCGTGATCCTTTATCTTCATTAATTATGTCGTATTTCTATATACAATTACAGACGGTAATCATTTATGAAAATTGAGTCATCGATCTCTTTGCATTAGAAATTGCATTTGGATTTACGTATTTACATATACATCATATTGTCTTATGAAATGCATCACATGCAACTTGTTGTTTTTCAAGAATCCATCACCATATCGAGTCGGCTCTTTCTTGATAAATCAAGTCGAACCATTAGATTTCCTTTCTATTGCATTAAGATCGTGACATGATTCACATATATGACCTTTGTTTTGATCAAACAATCACAATACAGATATCTTGTTGTACATCACTTTCATTAACAAAAAATCTTATCCATAAATCAATTCTATTTAAGAAATCAATATGACATGTTGTTGAGCTTGGATAGTTACTTCATTTTATTGTATGAACATCATTTATCCTTTCAGCTAGAACCATGGAAGTAAACCTATCACCTTAGTATGTGGATAGATCAGCATAGTGTTTGACAATCTGGTATTAATCTGATCTGAACATTTATTTATCTTAATCAAAATCTGGTATAGGCTGATCAAATGTCTTCTTTGAGTCTTATTCTAGCTCAGATCCTTAAGGCTTGTTTATTATGGATAGAGTTTAAGGGCCTGTATATCCAGCATAGGACAGCGATCTACCTAATCTGAAACCATAACAGTAAAGGTCATCAAGAAAAATTATGGTCAACCTAGAGGTATAGGAATATGAACTTATGGTCTCAGGATATTGGTAACATAATTGCTTACAGACTATGAGTCCAAGAGGTCGTGGAGACCTGATTAAGAAGTCATAATGACTCTTAACAAGTCTGCTCATGACAATGACAACACAAAGTAAAGTGCAGGTACCTTTAAAACCTTGGCCAAGGTGGTACTATGCTACGGGCAGTAACTGTCAGTCACTAGAACCAGTTGGTCAATGTCTAGCTAGGAAGTTCAGCTTGATAAATGAAGATGTCTATAGGATGGCTGGCTTAGGCAGTTGTGGGTTATGCACCAAGTCTCGGATGTTATAAGAAAATTGAATCCCATGTCTGCATGCCTTTGGGAAAGGTCAGACCACTTCCGTATGGAAGTTGTGTAGGTGACCATTAGGTCAAGATCATAAGATCA
Organism: Chamaecyparis obtusa; assembly: GCA_027943335.1. NCBI lineage: Eukaryota > Viridiplantae > Streptophyta > Pinopsida > Cupressales > Cupressaceae > Chamaecyparis > Chamaecyparis obtusa. Next base: position 306,589 of record BSBK01000543.1, read on the forward strand.
ACAATTGGATGGTAAAAACCCCTAATGATACTTTTTCTCCCCTAAGGAGGACAACAGCCAAAGAAAGATAACAAAGATTGAACCATCAAGTTACCAAGTTCTATGGTTTATATCTTGGTAGTTATTTCAATTTATATTTACTTTATTTCAATTACTCATCTCGTATACAATTAAACACCGTGCAACACATCTTTAGTTAGAGTGCTAAGATCTTGCATCTTTTTTATTGTTGAAGCCTTTGCATCAAATCACAAGGGGAATGACATTGGAATTTTTTCAATAACTTTTGATTCTTCAATCTCTTCACCAAGGCCTTTAATAGTGTGGAGACATCATCCACACAAAGTACGTATTGAACAATAGTTTCTTCTTCCATTTTTGAGGATCTCAAATTGTGCTATCTAAGTTTGAAGCTTTGCCTCCTTAACTTTTTCATCTCCTCTATAAATATTTTTCAATTTTCACCACATCTCTTTTGCAGGTTTACAATGCATTACTTCAACAAATTGAGATCTGGACAGCCCGCAAAAAATAGCATTCTTGGCCTTAGCATTAGATTCACTAGCCTTTTTTATTTTTACCAGCAACATCAATTGGAGCAGCTTCTGGAGTTGTGTAACCATCAACCATTGATTGTTGAATATCAAATCTCAATCCTTATCCTCCAAAAAGCATAATTTGTTCCATCAAATAAAAGATCCTGATTAGTGGAAAAACCATGTCCTTCATTACCAGCCATTGTGTGCTTCTCAAGATCTACCTTCAAGCTTTAAGGCTCCTTTTCTAAAGAAACCATGCTCTGATACCAATTGAAGAGCACAAGCTAATATTGAGAGGGGGGTGAATCAGTATTAGGACAAATTTTAACACTTATTTCAAATCTGCAAATATAGCTTCAAGAACATCAAGCAAACAACATATACAAGAACATAGAAATTACATGGAGAAGCCCTAGGGAAAAAACCATGGCAAAATATTGCTTTTATTATCTTCTTACAAACTGTACGCAACAACTGACGTAAGACACTGATCGTACAAACATGAGCTCCAACTCCCTCTGAGCACTAACTCAATATGAGGCACCAACTTCCAATAAACTCTGCCAATAAAAACTTCTCCGTACTCTACTCAATTGAAACTTCTTTGTATTCTACTCAAAGAAACTTCTTTGCATTCTGCTCAATAAACATTAATTTGTACTTCCTCTATTTTCTTTTCATCGCACTTTATCTCTGATTTTTAAATCACTGAAAAACCATCTTCATAGACTGCACTTTACTTGAGCACTAAAAAATCTTCTTAAACTGCACTTTCCTTTTTTATTTCATGAATATCCATAAATTCTTCAAGAATAAACACTACTAAAAATGATGTTGTTGTTTGGATTCTCAAATATCTTGTGCACCCAAATCTGATCATGAAACCTTATCAAATCTGCATAAAAACTTTCTTTTTAAGTTACATTAAATCTTTCTATTTATGACACATCAAACCTTTCTTTGTGTCACATTAAATCTTTCTGTGTCACATTAAATCTTCCTTTTATGACACATTCAATCTTTCTTTTTGTGACATAAATCAGATTTGTTTTATCTTATCATATCCTTAAACATTTTTTTCTTGTGTACATCTAAAAGTGACTGCCAGATTTATGTGATTTGCTTTCCTTTCTTTTTTTGGCAATGCTTACCTTCTTTTAGCAATATCAAACATTAGGTGAATTCTTTTTAGACAACGGCATATTCTTTCAAGCGGCGTATTCTTTCTAAGAAAAGTTTCTAATATCTTTTTGCATGTATCAAGCTTTGACATCAATGAAAATTATGTAACACGTAATTGCTGAAAATGTTCATGTGAACTGCCATCAAGGTGTATGAATTTATGCACTTAGAATTAAATTCATGTGTGGTTTCAACTTTTGCTCGTGCTTGGATTCAGCAGTACATCAGTTTCACCCTTTTCATTTAAGAAATGTGATTTTGCCTATGCTCATTGAGTTGAGTGTTGTGATTATAAGAATTGGAAAGGCAGTGATTAATGAAACTCCAAAGGTGGTGATCAAGCATTAAGAAAAGACATGTAATTAATAATGAACATCTCCTTTTGGCACGGACAACTCCCTTGGAAGGAGTACACACCCTTTATGAAAGGGTATATGAAGAAAATAACAAGAGATAAGTGAAAGTGCTTTTGATTTGAGACTGACAGAATAAAACAAGGGTAATAACTAATAAGATAACTTAAGTCAAATCTGCATACAAAGATTTAGAAGGATTATTAAAAGAATAATACAGCCATTAAGAATGTTCAGTTATAAAGGAAGAAAAAGAGCAGAGAAGATAAAGCATAATTCAGATTTATATCTGAATATATGAAAAGAAAATTTGTAAGAATAGACTTGTAAGAAAATTGAACAGAACTTAAGGCAGCGATTAAAGTATTCATGGGCAAAGATTGATACTATTTGAAAGGCTATCTCTAAACTAAGGGATAACACCCCTCATGAATGGGTATATGTAAGGTATATAAAGAAGATCTAAATTACTTTTATAATGTGGAGAACTCTGAAGATAGTGTGGAGTAAAAAGTGTGTAGAGTGAGTGAAATATAAAAGATATATAATTCTGATTTAAAAATGTGAAGAATAATACACACTAATGAAGGGTTATGTCTCTTGGTGAAGAGGTACGTTGGAGTAGTATTAAAGGAGATGAGTGAGAGGTGTGAAAAGTAAAAAAGGTAATTGTAATACCTTTCCAGATAGAGAGCAGATTTATAAAGACTTTATGAGCAGATTTATGAAGAATCCATGACCATAATTTTTAAGACTTTATGAGACTTCTGAAGAGTGCTTCATGCGAAGATAAAGAAGACTTTGGAGCAGAATTATGAAGCATATTGAAGAGAGTCTTATTATCAGTTTATAACATATTTGAATAAAGTAGATTGAAGAAGAGAGTTATAGCTTTTGTGAAGACAATTTGAGTGAGGGGTTAATGCCTCTAGTGAGCTAATGCTCACGAATTGAATGAGGGGTCAGTGCCTCTAGTGGGCAAGTACTCACAAGTTGAATGAGGGACTGGTGCCTCTAGTGGGCAAGTGCCTATGAAATTTACAAGAAATTCTTATATAAGCAAGTAATTTGCCATGGTTTTCTCCCATTAAGGTTTCCACATAAATATCAAGTGTTATTGTACTCTTCTCATGTGCATGATTATTGATGTTGAGTAAATGGTGTTATTGTCATTAATCAAGTTATAAATATAGTATTAAGTTTGAAAAAAGTAAAGATTACCCTTATATTGATTCACCCCCCGCCCTCTCTCAGTATAATTGTGTGCTCATTAGAGGTAGCTAGAATGACATGCATGCAAACAATTGTCTCTTTGACTAGTTGTTGATATTTCAAATTATTTTTTTAAGCGAGAGGTGTGAAAAGCCCTTCTTGTAAACTTTCTTCCACCACATTTCTTAGTGTAGATATAATGGGTATTTTAAAATGTTACAATATTTAAATATATTAGCTCAAAAAAAAAGAAAAATATTTAAATATATTGCATACTCAACAAATGTAATGGTCTCCCACTTGTTGTAGATGAATATCAATGAGTTCAAAGAAAGATTCTTAAGAAAATATTTGTATTTAACATCATATATTTGTTGTTATTTATAGTTCTTTGCTTTTCAATCTATTGCCAAATAATGCACTCGTAAGTAGCTAGGTTATCGGTATTGGTACAGGTACACCATTACGGCACTAAGTTTCCTTGGGCACGATGTGTCTATGCATACACACACATATATATATAATAGAAAAATTAAAAATTTAAAGAAATTAAAAAAATTGTGAAACTAAAAACATTTGACAGTATGATACATCATCAATAAATGCCCAATGCCAAAAAGATAGTGATAAAGATAAATATTAAATGTCAATTGATAGTTTGAAATTTCAATATCATGTCATACGCTATTATATTTCAGCTGCCCTTCACAGTGCCAAAATGAGAAAAGAGGGAAGAGACAAAAATGATTTTTGTAATGGGTGAAATGAAGCTTTCAGAGGCATATTAGGGTTTAAGGATGAGAAAAAGAATGTTAAAAATGTCTTTCGTTTGGCCACTTTTTGGTGCTCAGCACCTTTGGGTACCCTAGGTATACTTGGGTACGCCCGGGTACGCACCCTGGGTGCACCCAGGTGAACCTGTAAACAGACATACCTGGTACGGGGGCAGGGCAGGTTCTGGGCATCTCTGGTAACTTAGATTAGTATGAATATTGACCTTCCACACACATCAAAATTATTGAATCCACCAGTAGTATAGGAAGTAGAAGTAGAATGCTATTTATATGTACTAACCCAAACCCAATAAAAAAATATCAAGCGAACTCACGAACCAAACACAAACCAGTACCAGGACTGGTAAATTAGTAATTACTTTGTTTGTTTGCAGTTCTGTTTATTTTGTCTTGAACACCCAAAGTTCACAGAGGAATCTCGAGTGTAAAATGCAGTTATCGGTTTTATTCAAGTCAGTTAAGCATGACCATATGGTTACCTCTGATATTAAAACTAAAAACTATGATTGTCATTTTGGTTCCATGGATTTTTATTGGGCTGGTGAAGTCCCTCCAGGCCGCTTGTTTTTAACAATGGATCCATAATTTCTTCTCTGCTTTGAACAGGAAATCTGATTGCCTGGTTCGCAGAATGATCTAAAACTGGTCTGTAATTATCATTTATTAACATATTAGCCTACCTTCTTTCCCTTGTCAGATAGAAAAGTATAAATATTAATCTTTTAAATCTGAAATACCAGAAAAACCCTTTAACAGTTCATCAAGAAAGACTACCCAAAAGAAAGCAAACTCAAAAAACTTGCTGTAAACCAAAATGAAAACACATTCCTCTTGTAAAAAGAGCTACACACATATTTCCTAACCAAAAGTTATAAAACACACTCACCAAGGCAACATGCTAATCTAATATTTACTAAACACAAACACATTACATAGTTATTTATAAGGTTCTCAACCTCATAACTCAGAAGCAAAATATCGATAATGCTTAGAAAAGAGCAGGAAAAACATGTTACCTGTTGTTTGAAATCGAGTTGATGTGATAATCATGAGCATGACCATATATTCTCCGACATCTGGCCACGAGTGAAGTTTCACTGCCAGCTACCTATTCACATAAAATGACTGTTACTTACCCTCTGATTCTCATTGCTTAATGAAAAGAACTATCTACCAGCCATTAGCATGCCACTAATAAAGCCACAAATGCATTTTAAAACAGTGCCTTTAAAATAAAATATTAAATAAACATCATGAAAGAACTCAAATGTTTATGACCATCGACAACTTAAGATAAGAAGGTATGTGAGACAGCTAAACTCATTCTATATACGAACAAGCAAACAAACAAAATTTGTGTCTTTTCCTTTTACTAGAAGATGATAATGTGAACTTGAGTACAACTACCATGGGCAGTCGGAGTGAAGGAATGCCTCCTAATGGAAATGAGTCTGAAGATGCATTGATAAACTGAGAAGGAATGCCATTTGAGGGGGAAGTTGTCCTTGGAATTACCACAGGACTAGTGCCTGGCAAGCTTCCATTCTCCAACCGAGTCATAGGTTCTGCATTCATTTCACATACTTTTCTGATCTTTCTCTCTTGAACCTGTTCCACAAAAGAATAACAATAAACCCACAAGATAACAAAGTTTGACCAACCTTTGCTATTTTAGCTTGATTAAAGCTAGCTGTCTAAAATTTGATTCCAATTATAAAAAATCAATCCAGATCAACATTAGTTATTCAGAAATAAATGAGCTTAAAAATTGAATAGATCCATTTTCAACAGAATTTGTGCATTTGAGATCACCACAAAAAGTCTCTTTCAGGAGTGAAGTTCACTCCAACATTCTGTTATTATTGAGCTTTCTATCAAGTCCCACTGACCTGCTTTGGTCATTCATGTACATAAATATAATTTATTTCTCTAAAATAAACAAAATGGCATGGAACCACTCAAACTGTAATATAATTAAGTATTGAGTACCTTCCATAGCTTGATGGTTTTGTCATTTGTCGAAAGAAGAAACAAAGCACCATTGACAGTTGGGCACCACCTGATCTTATTGATTTTCTCTTCTATTTCCAAACTTTTCAGATAGTCAAACTGTCACAGACACACAAACCACTGGCTAACATTTACAAAGCAACCACAGAGACTCTGTATTTATTTTTAAAATGTTCATAATGCTAACAAATCAACAAATATTCAGTATTTACCTCAGGTTCATGGCTCTGAAATTCAGTCTTATATCTATATTCAGGATGCTTAGGCATTGGGTAATCTAACCTTTCAAGCTCACTCTGAGATTGCAGCTACAAGACATTCAATTATAGAAATATAAGTGTATTCCTTTGAAAGATTTCTAACATCAATACCCAGGTTTAAAAAATACTGGAGAAACAACTAAGCAATTTATTTTTAGAAACAATTAAACTTCTAAAACCAAAAAAATAACATTCAAATCCCTTTTTACAATGAAAAATTGCAACAGTCAAAGTGATAAGAAAAACTTAATTGTAGGTGTGCTCTCATTGCTCTATCAAACTTACATCTTTGCCATCTGTCCTTTCAAAAAGTACAACACGCCCACCACGATCTCCAGTAGCCAAATGCTCACCACTCTGATCGAACTCAATTGCCGAGATAATATCAACTGTTCAAAACATGTATATGGAATCCATCCTATCAGAAACATCATAAGTTCATGAAATAAAAAGCAAATCTATGGATTAAATAACATTTCTTTAGTTACTCGTAATTTGGACCGAAGCAGGGATTCCAGAAAGGGGAAACATAGCTCCAAACACACAAAATGGAGAAATAGATGAAGACATCTTAAGTATCTTATTTTACAACTAATGCATTTGGAATGCTTGCCTTTAAATATTGGAAATCAGTTGGTACATTAATACTGCCAAACTCTGGTGTAGTTAAGTTATTTTCCTTTTTCTGTCTTCTTTTCTTTTTTCTTTTGTGCATGTGTGTGCATGAGAAAACAATTGGAGCTTCATTCCTTCAGATACAAAAGTAGGTTTAAAGCACAACTCTATGGACAGGTGTCTTAGTTCCTTCCTCTCTCTAGAGACAACAATAGTCAGAATTTTCAAATGTGACACGCAATCCAACTCCAAAGAAGAATCAGCATATTACGACTTTCCTTTGTTACACTTTCTCTATCAAATCCAACATAAAGAGTATAAACAACACATGAATGAGTATTAGAAGGTTTAATTGTTTTAATTCTCAAAACAAGTTCCAACAACTTCTATTTTGGCACACCACAGCTTCTCACATATACAACAATGAATCAATAGAAAATGGATATTGTACTTATTTTAATTTTTATCAGAAGAGTCAGAGCTCCTTCTATGTGGAATCTAACAATATTCATCAGCACCACAATTTATTTGTCATGTCCTTCATCATGTTGTTGGCAATAATGTTACCAAACATCTTTGGGAAATTCCATCAAGGAAATAATGTGCATTTGAAATTCATAATGAAACCTTACACAAAAAATTAAAAATTGAAACAGAGAAACATATTCAAATTTGAGGGGTTATTACTCATGTAAACAATAATAATAATCATCTTTGTTTTGAATATTGAAAACCAGCCAATTGTAGAATACTACCATTAGGCCTTCATTTAAACAATATATCAACTGAATTCAAGCATAAATTGAAGTTCCAAACCTGATATGGTATCAAGTAAGGGACTGAAAACAGAAGTCTTTAGGCCTTTGCCTAAACAAGCTTTACAGCTGAATTAACTGCTTAGCAATGGACTGTTTTCAGCAATATCACTGTATGTGATACTGAAAAATTGGTAGATGTTTCACTTCCAAAGAAGGTATTGAAATTCATCACACTAAGAACTACAGTATTACTTTTGATGGCCGTCACTATTTTTTGGGCCAGTTCATCTTGTCCATGCTCAACATGACAAAATGTATTCAGATCCAATAGGAAGGCTGACCCAACAACTAGAAAAAGAAAAGTCAGTTTTGAAAATTATTCGTCATGTAAACTTTAAAGGCTACCAACAACTATATTTATTTCACAGATTGAAAAGGCACTTGGTTTTTAGAACCTAAACATGAATCTAACCTAAAAGGTACAATGTGAGGTTTTGTGAACAAGCAACTTGAACCTGTCTGGACAAACTTAACATCTGAGAGAAAAAAATTCTAACCTGCAAGTTTGAGCAATAGCATGGATTTGGTGCAAAGAGAGCCCGCACCACATGTCAAATAAAGCATTATACCAGAGCTACAATATTGAAATGGGAACCCTAAGGGCATAACACATGGAAAACAAATGGTCAAGGTTCAAGTATCTTCCCTTTTTCCCACAACCACTGTCTGCAACAAAAGAGCAATATAAGAAACAAGAACAATACATTCCCAGTATTTCATCTAGAAATATATGTCACAGCCTGGTTATGAATGGAGAAAGGAATATAACTGATGTCACTAAAAGAAAGTTTCAAACACAAGAATGCAACCACTGATGTTGCGTAGAACCCAAAAATGTATTCCTTAGAAGAATGTTAAGGCTAATGGCATGGGAGAAGGGAACAAAAATCAATCAGAGTCATGATTTTGAGCAACATAGCAAGCAGAAAATCAGTTCAACACACTGTAACAGAACCACCGTAACAGGGAGAAGGCACCATTAAATGAGAAATTTATTTTTGTCTAACTTTAAATATAAAGCTAAGTTGCCAGCTCATTGTATGTTCTGAAAGTGTTAAACTATTGGAGCTTTTCACCATTTATGTTGATGGCCAATGCAGAGCAATAAATCATGCTATATTCAGTCGGCCAGGCAAAGGAAATAAATCCTGTCATTAACATTTGTGATTTGCCTCCTGCTGAAATAAAAATCATTGCCTTCGTCTTCGATACATAAAAGAATAGGGTTGAGTCAACTCAAGCTGAACTACCTGTGCTTGGATAATAGCCAATATATATGTACCTTTTCATGCTATGCAACACAGAGGCCCCCATAACATCTTGCTTTGTCAAGGTTTGAAGTAATGAGCCCAGACTCCCACAGCACAATTTGTCTCCTGTAATGCCCCAGTTAATGGACCTAAATACCCAAGAAAATGTTTAAAAACATGGTTTGTGTGTACAAATTCGGCCTGGATTTGTTTGTATTCAGATGTATTCACCCAGGCTCATCCAGGATGAAATTCTGCCACCCCCTGGGCAATTCCATGGCCATGGCAAACTGGATCCCAAACCAGGTTCAGATTGGACCTAGATCCAAGGCCTCTGGCTGATGAACTAGTAACTTAGATATAAACTTAAAGCATAAGACTGATGCAACTACAACAAAGTTGCAAACACAAGAGTTTGCCCATCAATCACAAAGAGAATATAGGAAAAAATTCATCACAGTCGTGATTTTTGGGAAAAATAGCATGAAGAAAATCAACACACTGTAATATGACTGCTGTATCATGGGGAAATGCACCATAAGATGATAATTTTTATTTTTTATTGTTTAATGTATAACATAGAGTATAAAACTGATGCCACTAAATGAAAGTTTCAAACACAAGCATTTATGAACTAAAGAACTTTAAGGCTGGTGACTGTAGAGATACATAAGAGAAATCAATCTAAGTCATTATTTTGATCAAAATGGTAGACCAAAACTCAGTTTGAAGATATGTAGTAGAGGTTCTGTAGAATGCGGAAAGGTACAATATGGTGATATTTTTTCCTTGTCCAACATACAATATAAGGTTTGAGGCACACAAAGTGTGGGTGTGGGTAAAGCTGCATTACAAGCGCCAGTGCAGCGGGGTACCCAAATGTAGACACAGAGACTCCTGGAGTGAGATGATTGACAAGGATGGATTTACTCCAAGCTTGATCATGTCATAACAACCTAAAGGATTTAAATTTACAGGTCCTTTGATCCATAATAATAAAGTGGGTTCCATATGCATGATAGATAATGAGGGCCTAAACTTTCATCAATACCTTGTACTGTTTATAGAATTTTCAAAAAAACAAGACAACCTAGTCCCTAACACTGAAATACATGTGTATTGACTTACAAAAATTTTGAAAACTCAACCTGAACCTCAATGAATAAATCGACAAACAGAATGATAAAATCTAATCCAGTATGACTATAAGCAGTTCCATAAGAACTCAAGCATTATATAAAATTTTTGTATTGCATATTTAAGACCCTTAATCAGTACTCAGAGAGCCCTTGAACTAACCAATAATCCCTTTTCAAAGCTGACCTAAGTGAACAAAATTATAAAACCAATAGCCTATGGATATGCAATAGCAAGACAACAAAATGTCCCATTTTGCAATTTTAGATATTGCATTTCCTACAGTAGGTGCATTTTTTAATTTCCTGTAGTAAATATATTTTGGACTTTCTAAACACGTCTGTTGATAAATAGTGTGTCAAATTTGCAGAAGCATCAATAGCCAATTGTACCACATATCATGCCTTCAGAAAACCCAAAAAACAATCCGGCAAAGGAGAAACACCTCCGGAAAATGAATTCAGTAAATTTTTGTAGTTAATAATCTAATTGTCTGTCAACCATAACTTGATGACAGCAATGAAAAAGGAGAAAGGAGGAGGTATGGAAAAAACATAGTGATCCCTGCAATTCTACAGATTAATCCTGCAAAGGCTATTGTTTGGATCAGAAGCCAGCCCACAAACAACCTGGGCTCAAGATTAGAGCATGCATAATACAAAACCACCAAAAAAAACACGGTACATTCTAAAAGGCAGAGCAACCTTAAAAACCAACAAACATTTTCACCAAATTCAAAGAGCCTATAGATAAAACATTAGATAATAGAATAATTCTGAACTAAAAGTATTTATAATTGTTTCAACACACCACAAAAACAACAAAATCCCAAATAGTAAAGTCTCGTCAAGGATGGAGTAAACTTCCTGAAAATAGAACTAATGAACAAAAGAGATTTCAAAGATCCCAGTTTGAACAGTAAAGTTAAAACCTACCTCACACCAGGCTATATATCTGAAAATTTGGCATGAACAGTTTCTCGGTGAGTTGATTGGGATATGCATGTTAAATTCCTTAGTATGAGTTCATTTCATAAGCCATTGGGGCTTTTATTGCATAACTCCGTGTTCAAACCTCAAAGACACCTAATAAAGTATAAAAATTTACAAAATACCTCATCCAACTTGCTATCGACACCAGACTTTGACAGAAGAGATGCCCTTTAACCTAGGCATCTAAGACGAAAGTTAAAGCATGAGGTGGGTCAACCAAATCTAAAATATTCTGAAATCAAAAAATGATAAGTTCCTCAAAGAACATTGGAAAATTTAGCCAGGCAGTGCCGGGATTTGCGGAGGAGATACTGTTTAATCGTGGCATCTCAGCAAAAAGCTACCCCAGAAAAATAAATCACCAAAATAAATTCGTAACACAAAATTTCCAACCAAAAAAAGGCGAATTCTTCTCTGAACATCGATTATAACAAAGCTTGGTATGAACTTTTATTCAATTGTAAACCTCACAACCCCAATTCGGCCAGAATATCTACCAAAGTAAAATCAGAACACAAAAAGAGGATAGCAATGAGTAGAAATTAGTTAATTACCCTCTTGCACCTCTTCTCCGGCCGCTCGTTCACCAAATACCTGAGAGAACTTCCACTCTAAGGAAGCTCCTCCTTCCTCGCCCGAGATCATTTTACCTTCTCCGACTGCACTTAAGAAGTAGATGTGTTCGGCAGCCCAAGCTCACATGATCGTGAATTTTTGCCTCCCCATTCTGTAGCTTCGTCGATCACAAGCCCCCCGGCGGGACCATGTCCCTCAGAGCCTCAGGTGAGACCAACAGAGAAAAAAAAGTCGAATAAAGACCCAAAAAAATGCACAGCGGACAAAGAAATGGGGAAAAATTTACTTATCAAAAGACTAGTTTAGCTGGCTGACCGCAGGGCAGCCGCGCAGATTGTATCTTTCAATTTATCGGGCGATGCAAAAGTGGACCAAGAATTTCTGCTCACCCTCACTGCAATAGAGTGGCCTGCATCTTTCTTCTCTTTTCTCTCCTAATTTTTTTCAGATGAGAACTAAAAAAAATTGTGCCCTTCGCTCCTTTTTAGTTTTACCTTGTTTTACAAAGAATTATAAAGCCTGTTGGAAACGAGATAATGGACTCTGTTATTTTCGTCCGAACACAATTCTTTAGGTAAATTATTTTTTTAATTGAAAAGTTAATGATTCTTTAATTGGAAAGAGAGTGATTTTTACTTTCTTAATTGAAATTGTTTTGAAGTGGAATTGAAGTATATTAAGGAGTTATAATTTAATTGTTTGAATTTAATTAGTGAAAATAATTAAATTTTTAAAGGTACAATTCAATTAGGTTTGATCTATGAGTGAGATTAATGAATTGTTTTATCTATTTGAAAGACATCTTTAGTTTAGATGTATGTTTAATCAATATATTTTAATCTATTTTGTAAAGGGTGTCTACCAAGACTCAATTCTTTTTGAAAGTATGATTTTGCATGAGGTCAACTTCTAAATAACTTTGATTCTACCAAGACTCAAATCTTTTTAAACTATGATTTTGCACCAAGTTCAAGTTCCAAGTGACTTTGATAGGCTAGTTCCTCTAACACATGAAAGCCTAGTTGAAAAATAACTTTTTGTTTATGCTTCAAATTGCTTAGAAGTACAACTAGACTAAGTTTGGTATGTAACAACTTTGATGAACTGTTTCCACCATTAGTGATAGCTTATTAAAGATAACTTTTGATTTAGATATGTGTTTGCTCAATATGTTGTACTATGCTTTAAGAGGACAACCACCAAGACTTAAATCTTCTATTATAAGTATGATTGGGCAAAGATTGACTTCTAAGTAATTTTGGCAACTAGTTTCTACTATTCTTTTATGCTTAGATGAAGGACATTTGCTGGTTTAAATATATGCTTATCATCATGGGGTAAGTTGCCAAAGTTTGAATTTCTTTGAAGTTTGATTGTTTCAAGTTAGATCCCTACATAATTTTAGTGTATTAGTTCATCATACCAATAATAAATTAATTAAAAAAAACAAATTTTAATATAATTAGACAATTGTAGTGGCAACAAGGAGTATAATGACTTAAGTAGATTAAAAAATATGTAAATAAAATAATTTTAGACCTAACAAATTAAAAACTATTGATAGTTAAAAGACATATAACATGGTTTTAAAAAGTAGAATCTATATCTTCAAGATAAAAATAATAATAATAATAATAAATTAAATTATTTTTAATGTTCAAAAACTAAAATCTAAAATATAACTCATAAATAAAATTTTAGGTTTTTATTTTACTAATTATATATTATATTTTAAAGAATAGTTTGCAAATTAGACTTATTTTTTATTAACAATAAGATTAAATTTTAGATAAGAATTTATTAATAAGAAATTAAATTTATTATTGAGAATAAAAAGAATAATTTATTAATAATAAGATTAAATTTTAAAAAATAATTTATTAATAAAAAATCAAAATTATTATTGAAAATAAATAAATACTTGTAAAAATAATATCTACATTAATTATATATTTATTCATCATATTATATTATAAACAATATAAAGAAAGTAAAAATCTGTATATAACCTAACCATTTACATAAAAAAACTTTTAATTGCGCCTTTTAATATATGACTATTCATATAAACTTATTATTTTTATTTAAAAAATAATAATAGCCATCACCCACTACTGATGATGACTGCTTTTTTTTAATTCGTGCATTTAATGCATACTCTTTCTAGTACTCTGTATCATTTTGGGGTGCAAGATCGGAGGTTGTGATGGTCAATAGTTTTTCATTATTGAATGAAAATTATTTAAAAATGGAAAATAAAGAGATTTCATAACGCAAGGTCTTCTAGGTACAGATGGTTACTGTGGTGTATGTGTTTTTATTCATTTATTGCAGATATAAATGCTTGTTTGAATAGGATTTTTCCGAATGCAACATTAAAGAAAACAATTAAAATTAATTAGACCAATAAGTTTTTGCTTTTACAAGGCTTTTTCTTAAATGCGAGTAAAAGTAAACAATGAGATTGTTCTTACTAGAAATTAGAAGGTTTTAAGTTTAATGAGTTTTAAGTTTTAATGAGTTTAAATAGCGTTGATGAAAATTAAATTGTTTTAAATTTGTTAATTAAATTTTGGTTCTTCAATAGGTAGGATAATTATGTATTTGGTGGATGCATTTTCTATTTTCAATATGGCAATTATTTTTTAAAATTGTATATTTATAGTTTGAATATTTATATATATTTAAACTATTTAAACAAATTTGTTTGTTTGTTCTTTTATTGTCTTTTATTTTAATAAATTAATAAAAAAATTAAATTTTAGACAGTTAGTATATTAAAGACAATTGGCAATTCCATCTTAAGAACATATGGGGTAAAGAAAATTTGCCATAAGTACAAAAATAGTACATTGTTTAAAGTAACATGTACAAAATCACAATTCAATGTGAGCATTTGTTCTACCAAAATCTGCAAAAAGCTTTAGCCATTGAATGTGTATTGAATTCGCACTAAAAACTTCCTTTCATTTTTCAACTCTTATACACTCTAGATATCATATATTCAGTGTCTCTTTCAGCTTTTCTGCATTCCACTAATTGTATGTTTATTCTCTATCAGTCTCCTACTTAGCAGAGAACACTAGGATTCTATCAAGTCCATCAATGATCTAGTGCATTATGACACATATTGGTGACAACATTTTCAGCTCAGTAATACAATTGGTCAAGTAAGGAATTTTTGTATGAAATTTAAAAAAAATGTTTAGTTTAAAAACAAAGATTAATTTTTCTATTCATGATAGCCATAGTTATTTCTTGTTTCTTAGCAAAACATAAGTCCGTAAAACTTTAAATTAAGTGGTTGAAACGATGAAATAGAAGTGCTTTCATGAAAATCAAATTACAAGAACTATTTATTTTTATTTAACATAAAAAACTATTTATGTTTGTATCTGACCTTTACACTCCTAGTGAAATCTAACACCCTTATAATGTATCAAAAATAACAATGAGAATAAATATTGTAAATATTTTCCAAAGACACTATACAAGAATTTTCAACCATGAAATATGACATAGGATTTATGAGGTAGATGATACCTTAATCTTAATGTTCTATTGTTTAACATTGTGCATTATACATATACCCATAGGAATAACAAACAAGGGAAAAGCATCCTTTAGTTATCCATGTACTATGTGAATATTCACCATCATCTCACGCTCCAATAAGATGCTTGTAAAAGCAACCATGATAGCCACCATCAAGCAAAAGAAAAATATTTACATCCTATAACATGTCATCTATATGGAATAAAACAAAACATTAAAAGGTGAACCATATTAACTATCACTGAAACTTGCACCAATGTTTTGATAGATACAAGAATCAAATTCAAATGATAAAAGATGTTCTAAGTAGTTGCCTTGCTCATACTAAAATAATATCATCGATATAGACAATCAACATCCAAGTCATCCCATTATAACCAAATGGGTGATTACCCCACACAATTGCATAAATTATAGATCTTGCTCCAATGAAACATACAAAATCACCATCACGTCAATAATCAAAACACCAAAGCATCAAAGAACATAACTAGACATTTAAATCCAAAAAAACTCCCACTACATGAGTAATGTAAAATGTTAAATTAGAACAAAGCATATTAAGTCTATCTATAGTACTTCATATAGAGGATGTGGTTAATTCATTTATTACATGGTGTCAAGAAAATATACAATGATATATACAAATCCTATAAAAAAATATTACAATACAAATATTACCATTAGTCTCTGAAGCTCTCCCAAGTTATCCACACTCAACCATGTAAATACAAACATCCATAAATGAGAATAAGATAGAAGAGAGAACCTACAAATCAAAACATGTCCTTTTTTCTATATTAACATATATACCAAGTTTTATACCTTTACTCTCCATCTCTATTCTATGAAATGTGTTGTCATCTTAAAGCTGCAACAAGTTAATGAAACCTCTCTCTACAAATCCCATTAAAATAAAATTTGTACAAAAAACATTCAACCCTACAAGGATTAAAAAGTTGGTCGAATTATGATTCTAGAATTTGGATGATGAGTGTTGATGGTAATGGATCAATTTTGAATTAGAAAGAGGCAAGAATCAAGATTTTGAGTTTGGATGGTGGAAATGGTGGTGGATCTACAATTGGTGAAGGTGTGGTTGGTGGAAGTAAAGTAAATAGTGTAGCGGGTAAGGCTTGTCAACCAAAAACTATGATTTTAATGGCATCCTCTCTAGTTGTTGATGATGGGATACTCTTTAATGTAAGGGAAGGTTCCAAGGTACTTTTGAAGCCAAGTGGTTGGTATTCAATTTATTGTACTTGAGAATCTTGGCTTTGTTTTTTGCAAAGATGGTCACAAAGATGGAAATGGTCATGTTGAGACTCCTTTTGTCTCAAAGCCAAAATGGTCATCTCTTTTTGGAGCTAAACCTAAAGGAAAATAACCTCTCCTCTAGTCATTTGTGTGGCTTGTCCTGGCACTGGTTAGTTTTCCATTTCTACCATTTACTGCATTATTGATATAAGTGTATCCATCATGGATATTACCTTGGTGGGAAAACTTTTAGGGCCTTAGCCAAACATTGATCTTGTTTTCACCATGGTTTGTAAAAGTGGGAAACCAAAGTGCAAGTTGATGTTTTAGCTATGGCTAGGGGTTTTTTGTTGTTTACCTTTTCTTCTGAGGAGGATTCATGGGCTATTTTTTATAGAGATCCTTTTCTTATTAGTAAATCTACTATGGTGCTTAGAAAATGGGTCCTAGTGTTTGATACTGTTAAACGCTCATTTAGCTCAGTCCCTATTTGGATCAAGCTTTCAATGCCCCTAGGGAACTATGGGACCAAGAAGTTTTTAAAGGTGAATTTTTAGTGGAGTTGATTAGCTACTAACTCTTGATGAGATGACTTATTCTAGAAGCGTCTAGTTTATGCTAGAAGTTGTGTCTATGTGAATGTTTCCTCAAATCTCCCCTCTCATGTTAAGATTAAATCTAATCTCAATGTTTGGGACTCGGAGGTGGAGTTTGAATCTATTTCTTTTGTGTGCTTTCTTTGTAAGAAAAAAGTTCATTGGACTAAGAATTGTCCTAGTAAATCTTAGAGGTTATACCAAAAGGTTTAGAGAGAGAAGGCTTGGATCAAGGAGGCTAATGGTTATGTATTGAATAACTATGTTCAAATTGTTGGTGATTATGCTAATGTGTTTTTTCTTATGAACTTATTACTATGGTGTAGCCCCTTGTTGGTCCTAAGTTGAATGGGACTAGCAAGTGGAATTTGAATCTTTTTCTTTTGTGTACTTTCTTTATGAGAAAAAAGGTCATTGGGCTAAGAATTGTTCCAATGAATCTTAGAAGTTGTATCTTTTGGCTCAAAGAGATAAGGCTTGGACCAATAAGGCCAATGATAATGTCTTGAATAAACTATGTTCAAAATGTTGATTATTTTTCTAATGTGTTTTGTCTTATGAGGAGTCTGGCTCTTTAGGTGCACAGTCTAAGATGGAGTCAAAGATTGTTCCTCAAAGTGGTTTAGAAGAACATGGTTAGCCATAATATTTTATGGATGGTTCTTAGTTTTACAAGTAAATAGTTGGTGTATTATCTTCCTTTTATATGCCTAAGGTGGTTGTATATGAGCATGCTCCTTAAGGGGATTATGATAAAGCTCCCTTTATAATGGTTAAAACTAGGAATAAGAAGAACAACCACTCTTATAATCCCTCCAAGGGGTGATTACAAGGAATAGATAGAAGATAGTCCATGGTTTGAAACCTAAAGGTAAGGGAAGGGCTTATTTTAAACAATATTAAGACAAGGAAAGTAAGAATGACATTGCAAAAGGAACCCAAAGGACTTTATTTGAGATATTTTATGAGATAAATCCTTAAAAATAACAATAAAAATCATTTCATGAAATATTTGAGAGTTAGATAACCTTCAAAAGTATGATCTGTTATGTAATTTAATTAGGGACCAAAAGATTGATATTTTTCTTGTTTAAGAGACCAAAATATAGATTGATAAGTTGGAGAAGATAAAGAACAACCTTTTTAAGTAGTGTGGTTTACATGTCAATTGTACAATAAGAAAATATAGGTGGGGGTTTCTAGTTGGTATGCAAGAGATTTGTGCACCCCTTTCCTAATGCACAATCATAAGGAAGATGACCCGATAGGCTCAAGTAGGGACTTAGCTAAGTGAGTGCAAAGATCATTCTCTATTATGATTAAGAATGAAATGGATTTGGGGAAATAATCTAGTGATGCAAGATAAATTATTAAAATAAGCTAAATTAGATAATTTCAAGAAAATACAAACTGCCAGAAACAGACAGGAACCTGTAATGACTAGAAACAGAAAGCCAAAAAATGTACTAACCTGAGATCTTAATCTGAAGTTGTTGGGTGGAAAAAATGCCCCAGGCATTTTTTCCTTGGGAATCTACCTTGAATTTTGTCTAATAGTCCTATAGGTTTTGATCTTTCTGGATCTGCTCTGACAGCTACACCATTGATACCTGCACACACAAAAAAAAGGAAAAGGTTATGGAAAGGGATTTTCCTTGTTCAAACCCCTATTTAGGAATCAAAATAAGATTTAATAAAGGAAAGTAAATCTGAAGATGAATATTAGATCTACCTTACCAATACATTCATGGACAAACATTGAGATCACATGTATTCATGAAGATGCTTGAATGTCACTTAAATTGAAGTTGTTGACATTGAAATGTAGAATGGAATCAAGGATGCCTTCACAAATGCATGTATTTATGAATGTCGCGCCTAGATCTTCAATGTTGTTATGCTTGATTGAATAGTTTCTATAGAGGAAGAATGCATGAGAATGGAGGAAGGATCTTCTTACCTGCTTGAGAACTCCTCTACTTGGCCATCATGGGAGAGAAGCTTGGTTCAATGGAGATTATTGCCTTCAAATTGCCTTAGATGATTGGAGAGAGACTAGACCTTAGATGCTTGCCTTCAAATCTTGAATTTTACTGATTGCTTGAATGGTTGAATGCAAAATCTTTATTATGATTATCAATAATGGATAATGGATATTAGTTTTGGTTACCAAAATAATAAAATATAGGGTTTTTATATACCTTATCACACATTTCAAAGTTTAAAATTAAGCCAGGTCAACCACAAGATCTAATTTCCCATTTAAACACTACAACAAGGCTCTAATTCAAATTTGGGCTCATTCCTTAGGGAACAAAATGCTCTGGGCATATTATTTCTGGGAAAAAAAAGTCCTCGACATTTTGTTCCTAGGAAAAAACATTAAAATTTGAATGGGAAACCAAGAAGATAGGGTAGATGTCAAATCGGGAAGAAATAGGTAGATGGATCAAGAACAATGGATATGAAATCTCAAAATTACCAAAATGGGGCCTAACTAAGCATCCAATCGTTAGTGCTAACTTTTTAGGATAGCACATTTAGCCCCTACTTTAGTGGGAGTATGAGACAAACTCATGCTCACGGTAAAGTAGATCAATGCATTAGAAACAATTTTATCAAGGAAAATGATATAAGGAAAAATGAAGCCCCCAAGTGACTTAGGTCCTCATCAAATCCAAAACCAAGATAAAATAGGCAACACTAAAGAGAGAGATGACCAAGTAGCCTAGTAAGGTATTTCCTTACCATGGATCATGCTGAGGGAAAATGTTGCTACAAAAGATGGAATTAAAAGATAAGCAAGCTATGTGATGCTAGTGAACCCATCAAATGGGATCGGTCCTTAAGGAAAGCATGTCTCCGTTAAGGGATCTAGAATAATGGTTAGTCCAAGGACCAAATGAAAATGGTAAGTTAAAGGACCAAATGAAAGAAGGAAAGACATATCAGTCTTAGGATCCACTGAATAATGCACAGGGTATGAAAGGATGAACATAAGGAAAAAAAATTTCACCTTAGTCATCCAAATCAAAAATTATATTGAATCATTGTGGATTGTATACCCCCACGTTAAAGTGATTCCAAATACCTTAACAAGAGCAATGACTTTAACAAAGCATGCATGCACCCACAAGAAATGTTTCTACTATGAGATGCCACCAAACAAGGACAAACTAAAGGAAATGAACACATGAGAAAAGAGATCACAAAAGGGATCTACTAACTCTAGGGTCAATATGATCATATGATAACTCATGTATATCATAATTATATCAAAATGAACTATATCATCATCCCCCAAATATAAAAAAACTACACTCACAATGGAAGAAGGTTGTATAAGAGATACGAAGAAGAGTCTTTTTGGTTTGGCATTATGGAGACCAAAAAGAATGATAGCTACCATTTGTTAGAAATATATGATTGGTTGTCTTTTTGTCATTGATGTCAAACATAGTGTTCCAAAGGAGTTTGTATTTTCTCTACATTATGGTTTGGAAGTCTAATTTACTTGGAGATGTTAATTTGTGTATTGAACCTATAGTGCAATGGAAGACAAGCATGTATTCAGTGCAATACTAAAATGCAATGAAAGATAGGTATGTATCATATGATCATGTGAAGTTGGTGTATGGTTTCATAATAGTGAAAGATAGGTATGTATCATGTGATCACATGAAAATGGTGTTTAACATTTCCTTAGTGTTGTAATTTTATATCTGAAAGTCTATGTGGTCTGATTGCATATAGTTTCATAGCTGTGGTATTATATTGCAAAGCATATAACAACTTTACAATTGTAGTTATTTTTTCTTGTTGGAGTATTTATATTTTTAAAATCAAGGTTAAAGATGTGTTTCTATTCATACTGTTGGATTTAGGTTTTGGTCTTGGTTGTGGCATTCTCTGGTGTTTAAAATGTGCTCCTAGTGTTTCAGAAATTGTGTCATCCAATGTTGTAGTTCTTTTTAGTTACTATTTTGATATTAAAATATGTTGTGGCAACTTCTAATGTGGCATGTTGACATGGGTTCTAACATGGTGTGTTGACATGGCTATTGATGTGGTGTTTGGATATTTACATAGTGTGTGGAGGTCAGTCACAGTTGGCAAGTGGGCAATTTATCTCTACATGTTTGAATTTTTGTAGGTAGTTGTTTTAGTTAGTGTGAATATGGCACTGGGAAATCTGTGTTGTATTTTTGGTGCTTCTTTCTCTTGGGATGGATTACGCTTTCAAATTTAGGTTTGAGAATTATATTTATTGATTGTTGAAGTGTTAAATTTAGGTCTGGGTCTAGTACTTATTTCTTATATCTTATCCAGATGGGTTCGTGCTTTATGGGAGCTATGTATTTAATGTCTATCTCTTATCCATTTGGGTCCTCAGTCTAAATGCTTTTGGCATAGGACTTATTTACATTTTTCTATTGCCTTGGCCAACATGAAACTTATTTGTAGTATTTTTGGCTTGGTCAACCTTGTTGTAATCTCTAATGATCTATCATGTATACAAGGATTATTGGTGATTTTGAAAAATGTATGTGTAAGTTGTGAAGGAAGTAAAGCGTGCAAACCAATAAAGTTCAACAATTAGTAGAGTAGAGTTCAGTGACAAAGGCAGATAAGAAAAGGTAGTAGTAGTTTTTTACTAAGGTGTACAGTGTTTTGCAGATCAACTGCATTATCAAGAGAATCTATCTTTATCTACTTTGGAGAGTTGTATCTACTTTAATATAGTGAGTCTTAGGTACACAAGTCTATTGTTGTATCTTGCTACTTTGGCGGTGAACCTCTATATGCAAGTTCAGAGTAGTGAGCTCGTATTTGTACAATAAGGTAGTGAGCCTTCTTATTTGAATTCATTATTGTACTCGTTGTGAGCCTTTGGTTTCTCATCCAGAGTAATGAGATCCTTTCATCTTTTATAATTAGATTATATACTTCAATGAATTATCTTTGTGGGCAAGTTCTCATCATGGTTTTTCCCAGTTTGGGTTTTCCACATATAAATCTTGATGTTCATGTGTTGCTAGTTTAGTTCTTTACTTGCATACTATTTCATGTGGTGATTATTGAAGTTAGTTGTTGGGGATTTTTTCATTATTGATTCACCCCACCCCTCTCAACATTCTAAGTGTGTTTATCACCATTTTGCATCATCCCCAATCTAACAACACAAAGGCACATCTACAAACAATAACACGTGTACAATATAACATATATATAAATAAAGGAATATTATGACATATCAATTCCTTTATCACCTTGCACCAACAAAGAAACAAGGGTCATTTAAGAAAATCTAAATAAAGCATATAACAAGCAACAAATGAAGGGGGAAGTGCATTACAATAGGAAAACACAAAGGATCCACCACATAAGAGGAGCTAATCAAGCATATCACTTGCCCCCCCATCTTGGTCTATATCATTTAGGAAAGGTGGGAAACATGCAAGAGGAGCAACATCAATCACAATAGATGGAACAATATCTAGTTCCAAAAAAAGACCATGCTCTAAGGATGAGTCACTTTGTTTGTCACTAGGATCAAGAGATAATTTTTTAGTAAATCTAGTTGGTAAATCATGATTAATATCAATAAGCTCATACATATCAGTAGAATCACTAGCATGAACATCATTTTCATTAGAAACATTGAAATCATCATCAAGAGTATCTTCTTCATCCAAAATAGGATCTCTAACCCAAATAGAATCATCATGTTTGTTCAATTTCATCTTTTTAAGATTAACTTCATCTCTTGGGCTATGCATAGGTTGATCAAAGGGAATCAAAGCATTAATAGGCTTTTGAATAGGTTGAATAATTGAGAGGGGTGGTGAATCAGTTATTCCAAAACACTTTTCACCAACTTAATTAATCTAGTACAAACTTAAACCATTCAAATAATTAAAACATATATGAACTTGAAAGTACATAAACAACAAATACCATATAGCACTAAAATTAATGTGAAAACCCAAGATGGTAAAAAATCATGGAGAAACTTATTCTCATGAAATAGAACATCAATTAAGGTAATTTATTACAAGGGCTCATTATCTTTTCTCTCACTACTGGTAGGCTTACTATTGGTTGGGCTAACTGACCTATTACAAAGAGATTTATTACAAAAAGGTCTTACTGACAAAATGTGAATTGATAAAGTTGCATCTGTATATACATGAAATATTTCTAGTTAAAATCACAACAATGACCGATTACAACAGTTCTAGTTAGAGATCTTCTATGAGCACTCACCAACCTTGTGCAAAACTAAATTCTCCTTTTTGTTGAATCTTTTCTCTGCCATCACAATAACACTTCACAATTCTTATTTATGCTCACATAGTTCACTACTGATAATTCATTCACATACTCGTGCTCACATCATATCACCTTCAACATACTTACCTTGTCTCTAAGTTTTAGATCTGAATAAATGTTCTATATATACATATTTGATAAACTAAATACACATGTTGACCTAGCAACAAAACATGTAAACTTGATTACAAAAATATATCTCAATATCGTTCAACATGCTAGCACCTGACCTAAAAGATAAGTCACACACATGAGATCTTCATACCATGCTATCAATGGATCTAAAGATAGGTCACACATAAGATAATAACATTATATATCACAAACACAAAAAGATAAGTATATTTTGGGTCCAATGAGAATTTTGTAGCCAAGACCCATGTTTTGATCTACAAAATTTTTGAACCAACCAATGGATTGCACAATATGGGACCTGCCCAAAATTAAATGCAACTGTCATACCAAAATCTTTTGATACATTACATGAATATCTAGGTAGTGGAGATACCTAGAAGAACTCCAAAAAACAACATCCAATGATATCCGTCCAAAACTTCATATTTTGTACATTCACTATATACCAGAGATGTACCAAAAATATATATTACCATGACTGAAGCAAGGACATCCCACCACATAATTCTTTACAATAATATAATGCATAGAATATATTTCATCTATACATTATCAAAACACAACCAACTGGTATAGAGGTATTGACATCAATGAAAACAATGCCAACAACTCAATAATCTCCCCCTTTGGCATTGATGATAAAACAACAACAACAATAACAAAACATTAAAAAAATCCAAAACAACGAAAACATCCAAAAGCCAAAAACTCCCCCTGAGTTAGATATTAGTTTTTAGTTTTTCTCTCCTTATTTTTTATCCCCATTTTTGCCAATAATGGCAAAGGAAGACACACCACTAGTCAAATAATCAAATAAAAATAATAGATTTTACAAGAAATATTTTCTTGTACCTCTTCTTGATAATAGGAAGTCACTTCTTCCACTATGCCATAGTTGAACTCATTTAGGCACACAAACTATTATGGTAAACCAACATATCAAGTGATGAAGTGCGGTTTGGTGACTGAAATCGATACTCACAGTCCTCTGCATCATAAAGAATTATGGAAAGATGTTCTAACTGGACCTCAACCATGTCCTTTACCAACAAGAAAGTTTTATCTAGATATTCCCTCTATCTCTACACATGTAATAACTTAGTCTGAATCTCACCAACTTTGATCCTTTATTTTCCACCTTTGTCCTTAAAGAAATCATAACTCTTTCCAAACTCATTCAACTTAGACTCAATAGACTTAACCCTTCCTCTTAAATTGTCAGTTGCAACATGCCACCAGAGACAATACTAGTAAATATCATATATTTTATTTATTCATTATTTTGTTTTACTAATTTGTTTAGATAATTTATGTGTCGCATTAGTAAATTTGTTCTCAATTACATTTTTGAATTTTTGAAAATCTGAACCATCCTACAACAATCTTCTCTCAACATCTTTACCAAATGATTTGGTAACACATCAAAAACATAAAAATAAAATAAAAATTTAGTGAGTAAATGTTCAACTAAAATAATTTCAATCTCAAACCTATTGTCTGAGGAAAAAAAGACCACTCCTTCCAACATCGTTTGAACCACATCCAAATTAATAGAACCCGGTTCAAATAGAGAAACATCATCCTTTCCCATCTCTTCTTCTTCCTTCTCACTTTATTGCTTTTCTTATTCTTCTTCTAAAGTAGTAATAATCTCCTTTCCCTTTACACTAGTTTTCCTTCTCATAGATTCCAAAGGGGAACCACCAATAACAATCTCTAATTCCTTCTTATCGAAGGAGGAACCCTCCTCAACATAGCTAACATGTAAAACACCAAATACAACAATACTAGAATAAATATTCATCTGTAAAGATATGAAATAAGCCTTGCATACATCCATCTTATTTTCCAAAAACTTCAATTACCTATAAATTTGATTTCCAACAAGGATGCCAGACCCTTATTCCATGTTTCCTCTACTCAGTAGTGATCTAAGAAAGTAGAATACCAAACACATAACTAGAGGCGCAAACCAGAAGGCATAACCTTCTTCTAAAAACATTCTGACATTTTCAATTAGATTTTCTAGTAGAAAACTACATAAATCAAATTGCATAATCTCCTTAACCATTTGGTTTGCCAAATAGATGGATATGAGAGACATTGCACCTTCATGATTCTGAAATAAAATTGTATATGAAATGTTGTAAGCAACATACCTCTCAACCAAATTGAGAAGGGTGTTAATCAATAGAGCACATTGATCTCTATCAATACTATTCAGCTCTTGCACATCCTTATACTTCACTGACTTCTTTTCTGGAAGAGCCCCAACACTGTACAAACTAGTAATGTCTTCAATTGCTTCCTTTGTCATTGCATAGGGTTATCTAACATCAAATTTCCATCCTTTAACTGACTTAGAAAGAACAAAATTGACTCCTTAGAAAACTAGGGGAATTCTCCCCAAATGGCTATACCCAAGGTATGAACCCTCTGTAATTCTTTAGTTGAAAACCCTACTTCCATTTGCCTAGTTTTCTCATGATCAAATTATTCTAATTTCACTCTTTTTAGAACTTTCAAAATGGTGGCACCAAATTCAAGAACAACCAATCTTGACTCCATTTTTTTTCTTGACCAAAATTATTAAACCCTCACAAACTTTGCAAGTCCCTCATTAATTTTCTCCTTGCAAACAGTGACAAATGATTTGAAATTTTTACCTTTTTAACATTAACTTCTCATAATTACTCTTTTTATCAAGAATTTATATCGTTGATGCAATCAATCATATGTCGCACATCAATCAACTGAATTGTTCAAAATATACCTTATTAGCCAAAACATATCAAAGACGCAACATATACATGTGGTATCATACTTGAGAGGATGAAGCAACATAATTATCATCTCAATACTCCCCTTGAGCCAAAGTAGTAGGCTCAATTATTAGAAGATCTAGTACCAAGATTCAGTACTACAAAATTCTCTTCACCAACTTCCTTCTTTTTCTATACCATGATTGTCTTCTAAGATTCACCTAAAATTGTAACAATCTTATCATTTCCAAACTTTTTATGGAGCATCAACATATCTGCAAGTGTTAGAATAATGATTGGTTTGACCACATTTGAAATAATTGATATTCCTTTGTCCCGATCTCATTGATTAAACCCTAGATTTGCACTACTTATTCTTGTGACCATAATTGTGACACACAACAATTCCCATGAAAGATATTATTTATCTCATTTCTATTAGCCTGATTAGATACTTGACTTCTGCATTAATTTTCTTTATTAACAAACTTGTGGTAGCTAAAGCATTGAACATTTTGTTCCTTCCTACTCTTGCATTCAATAACCTTATGACCGAAATTCTTGCATATAAATCAATGACCATTAAAAAGATAAGCACCCTTGAGAATTCAATTGCCTGACCGAAGGCCTTCTTTTGGTTGATCTTGAATTCTAAACCTTTCTTGTTACCTTTGACTTAGCTTCAGCTTTAACTTCCATGTCTTTTCTCTTAAATCTTCTAATTCCTTGTCCCTATGACATTTTGGAGGGCCAAAATTTGATCCAAAATTGTACCACTTTCATAAAATTTTGCTTCAGACATCAAGTTCTTTAATCCTAATCCAACTCCTCATTTTCATCTAATATTTGATTGATATTGCTTTCAAGATTTTCTTTATTTTTCTTCCAATCTTCCATTTTCTACTTGATATTTTATTTGATAAATTATTCATTGTTTTTGCAGTCATCTAGTTGTTGCTTCTAATTTTCCACATTCTTCTTTGATTCCTTCAATTCCTAGCTTACTTCCTTGTGTCTTACTTTGAATTTATGGATTTTCACCCTTATCTTGGAGATACAAGAGTTAACTTTCTTAATGTTTTCTTTCAACTCATTCTTTGATTCAGTGCTTTCCATGTCATCCAACATAATTTGCAGATTCTCATCATAGTAGTTTTCTTCTGTCATCTGTTCAAAGTGACAAGATCTCCCTCAAGCAATTAATCTCTATCTACAAGGGACCAAGCTTTGATACCAATTGTTGAATAGGTTGAATAACTAAGAGGGGGTGAATCAATTATTCCAAAATACTTTTCACCAACTTAATTAATCTAGTACAAACTTAAACCATTCAGATAATTAAAAAATATAAGAACTTGAAAGTACATAAATAGAAAACAATATAACACCAAAATTAATGGTGGAAACCCAAGATGAGAAAAATGATGGGGAAATTAATTTTCATGAAATAAAACTCTAATTTAAGGTGATTTTTACAAGGGCTCATTGTCAATTTTCTTACTACGGGTAGGCTCACTATTAGTTGGGCTAACTACCCTAATACAAATAGATTTATTAAAAAAGGTCTTACTGACAAAATGTGAGCTGATAAAGTTGCATCTGTATATGCATGAAATAGTTCTAGTTAAAAGCACAATAGTAACTGATTATAGCAGATCCAGTTAGAGATCTTATGCCAGCACTCACCAACCTTTTGCAAAATTGAATTCTTCTTTCTAAATAATACATGAATGTCCACACTATTCACAAATACTCTTCACAACATCTCATCTATGTGAATGCCCACACTATTCATAAATACTCTTCACAACATCTTTGTTAATATAACTGATAGTAACGTTGAAGATTGATTATTTTGACGGTGATGATGAAGAAGACCGACCAAGATGAGAGGAATACATGATAGTAGAAAGGTTAGATCAATTATTGTCTTGTCATTGATGTGACCAAGCAATTGATTTATGGTTTATATTATGTCACCATATCATTCGGTATATGATAAAAGTTGAATGAGTTAAGAAGATGAAGAAATGAGATGTTGTGAAGTTGAAAAACTTAATTGGGCAACTGATATATATTAGACAATTATTAGAGTATGTTGATATAATTATTTTCTACCTAACATATGATTATGTTACGTCGATAAAGTATGATAATGAAGATTTGTCAAGTCGATAAGTTAAACTGTTTTGGCTATCGAGTAGGAAAAGTCACTCGGTAAAGGTATAATGTAAAAGGAAGTATGTCACTTAGTAAAGGCAAAGGAACCAAAGGCACTGAACAAAAAAGAAAGGTTTAGGCACCGATCAAAGTTAACCAAAATACTGAGCAAGGAACAAGAATTAAATACAAGCATTGGAACAACATTTAATGATTAGCTATGATGAGATGGATGATCATGATGACACGGAAAGTTAGTTAGAGAGATCTACGAACAAAAAAATTCATGATGATGATCTAAGGCTTAGATCTAAATGGTTAAAGAAGAAGGAACAAGTTTCAAGAAATTTCAAGTTCCTAGGTGAAAAGAAAATGTGTTACTGAGATCCATATTTAAGGTATAATGAATTGGATAGTTAAGATTGATCAAAGGAGAATGTAATAGAGGAGATTAAGAGGAAAAAATTATCTATATAAAGGATGGATTTGTATGAACAAATGGCTGGGAAATTGAAGAGTTAAAGAGTCACTGACTGATGCATTGAAGAAGGAACAAAGAGATTTGATGAAGTGTTGAAGCCAGTAGAAAGTGAATAATTAAAGTGAAGGTAGAAGAGCACACAAAGGATTTGGTTATGCAAAGATAGTTGTAAGTTTACAGGTCAATATATTTACTATTTCTTACTATCATTTGTAGCAAAGAAATCTCTTAACATAGTGGATTTAACAGTCTTATTGTAAAATCCTTAAAAAATGTAACGTTATAAAGAGTGTTTGAAGCCCTCTAACCAGGCCGCTCCTAACAGGGTGAAGATCCTAATAGATCTGAGGTAAATCCCTTGACCGGGTCACACCTAATAGTGTGTATTGTAATATTTAATAGGATTGGTTCTTAACTAGGTGTACTTCAAAAGAGTATTTTCTCAGTGGGCGATAATTCCCATAATGGTTTTCCCCAAAGTCGGGTTTCCATGTGATAAATTATTTGTGTGAATGATTTACTGATTGTTAAAGTTTATTTATTGTTGTCGGTAAAATAGTAAAGTGTGTTTAATTGAGCTGTCACTAAGTTAATCAGAGAAAAGTTTTTTAGGTATTTGGAATCAGGGATTACTTATTCACCCCCCCTCTCCGTAATCCAACAATTGGTATCAAAGCCAAGTACTCTAGAGAGATAAGTTTAAAATACTTGAGTAAAAGATCTGAAGATGTATAGGAGAGAAGTACCTAAGATGAACAAGGAAAGTTTCTCAACATGACAAAGTAGGATAAGATTGTATCTATCTGGGATTGGAGAATCTACATTGAATCTTCTAGATAATGACTATACTCCGCTACCTCTTGAACCTATGACAATTGATCAAATGAGAAAAAATTAGGAACACAACTCGGTTATGATAGAGATTACTTCTTCCCTCACCAATGTTGAATTTAATGATGTTAAGGACTGTGTTAATTCAAGAGAGATGTGGGATAGGCTAACACTTATATATGGAGGAGATCAACATGTTAAAAAAGCAAAGGTTGATAGTCTCAAAGGAAAGTATGATGAAATGAGGATGAAGGAGAGGAAGAGAACATTACTCATTATAGTAGTCAAATCAAAGAAGTTGTTGGTGCCATTAGAGGTGCTAGTGGAATATTGACTAATGAAGAAGTGGTAAGTAAAATTCTGAGAACTCTTTCTTCTAAGTATGCTATTAGAGTATCTTCTATTAAGGAATTGAGATCTATATCGAACAATGTTGTTACTCTTGAGGCCCTAATCAGTAAGTTGATTGCATTTGAGCTAAGTAATTACAATAATAGTTAACCAACCATTGAAACTGCATTCAAGTCATCTCTAAGAATTGTTACATCGACAAAAGAAAAAGAGATTCACAGTAGTTCATATGGAAATGAATATGATAGTATCCTAACTGAAGAAAAAGAACAAGAAGAGTTAGAGGCACTACTGGCTAAGAAACTACTGAGAGGTAAAGGAAAGTACAAAGGTAAATTACCTCTGAAATGTTTTAACTGCAATAAGATCGGCCACATTGCATCAAGATGTCCTGATAATGACATGAATGATAAGAATAACAAGAGAGATAACTGACACCGAAGATTTAGAGATTACAAGGATAAGGGTAAGAAGTCTTGCTACCTAGTTGAGGAAGGTGTAACTGATGATGAATCTAATGATACAAAAGAAGGATATGAAGTTGTTTATGTTGCTTTTAAGGAAGACTCAAATGAATAAAAATATAAAGATCAAAAAGAACTTATTTCTCATGTAAGTAAAGTTGACCCATGGATTATTGATAGTGGATGTTCATATCATATGACTAGTGACATTGATAAGTTTGAGAACCTAGAAGAGTATGTTGGAGGATTTGTTAGATTTGGAAATGATGCTCCATGTCCTGTGAAAGGTAAAGGATTCATTGTATTGAATGAGAAGATGAAATGTAATGATGCATATTGGGTTAAAGGACTTAACTATAATCTATTGAGTGTTGCACAACTAAACAATACTGGCCACCTGCTGGAATTTCAAAATAGAAAGGTGAAGATTTATGGTACTGATGGAGATTTAATTGGAATTGGTAAACAATCTAAAGGTAATTTATTTTATCTTGATACTACTGCAAAGAGTTTCTTATTTGTTAAAGTTGAAGATGTATGACTTTGGCATAGAAGATTCTGTCATGTAAATTTTGATAACATGATTAAAGTAAGTAAAAAGAGTAGAGTTAGAAGTCTACCAAAATTAAGTAAACCTGATAAAGTAATGTGCAAGGAATGTCAGATTGGTAAGATGACTAAGTAAAGTTTCTCAAGAAAATATTACTCTACCAATGGTATTTTGGAATTAGTTCACATCAACCTTTGTGGTCCTATGATAATTCAAAGCTACTATGGAGATCAATATTTAATTTTAATATTTGATGATTATTCAAGAATGATGTCTATTATGTTTCTAAAAGAGAAGTTTGATGCATTTTAAATGTTCAAGTGGTATAAAGCTAGAGTTGAAAAGGAAACAGGTAAACAAATGGAATGCTTAAGATTAGATAAGGAGGTGAATTTATCTCCGATGAATTTACTGTCTTCTGCAATGCAAATGGAATAAAAAGACAAGTATCTACATTGAGGACTCCACAACAAAATGGTATTGCTGAGAGAAGGAATAAAACTATAGTTGACCATGCCTTGAACTTTGTTGATTGACAAAAGGGTTACACAAAAATTCTAGAGAGAATCCATAAGTACTATTTTCTACACACTCAATCAAGTACAGTTGAAGAAAGGAACCAACAAGACACCCTATGAACTTTGGTATGGGCATACACCAAATTTAAGTTACTTTAAAATTTATGGAAGTAGGCGTTATATACTGAAAGATGCTAGAAATGGAAAGTTTGACTCTAAAGGAGATGAATGTATATTCCTAGGTTATTCATCAAAGATCAAAGCATATAAATGTTTGATCAAGGATACTAACAAAAATTTTAAAACTACAAATGTAAGGATTGATGAATTTGCAAAAAGGAATGAAGAGGATAGGAAAAAGGAACGCGAGGATTACATAAGATTTGTTTATGTATAGGAAGGTAATTGGGTTGATACAACTGAACTGAGCTGCAACAAGAAGGAACTAATGAGCAAGATGAACCTCCACCAAGAGATGAAAACACTGACAAACAATCTACCGAGCATGTATTATCAAAATATGTGAGAAGACACCACTCACTAAGTAGAATTATTGGAGAGAAGAACACAAGAGTCATGGAAAGAAGTAATTTAAAGGATAACACATGTTTGATTTCTGAATTTGAGACACTATTAGTGAAAGATGCACTAGGAAATGAAGACTGGATGAATGCAATGAAAGAGGAAATTGATCAGATTGAAAATAATAACACTTGGTCACTGGTACCAAGACCTAAGGATAAGAATGTGATTGGAACTAAGTGGATTTTCATAAATAAACTTAATGAGAAAGGAGATGTGATTAGAAATAAAGCAACATTAGTCTACAAAGGGTATGCACATGAAAAAGGTATTGACTATGGTGAGACATTTTCCCATATTGCTAGATTAGAAGGTGTAAGAATATTACTTGCATATGCTGCCTATAAAGGATTTAAAGTTTATCATATGTATGTTAAGTCTACATTTTTTAATGGAATTCTTGAAGAAGAGGTCTACATTGAACAACCTGAAGGATTTGTTCAAAATTATGACAAGGATATGGTCTGCAAACTACACAAGGCACTCTATAGATTGAAGAAAGCACCCCGAGCAAGGTATGAAAGATTGCACTCTTATTTAGTTAATAATGGATTTGAAAGGACAAGTGACAACAACAATTTATATTTGAAATGTGATAGTACTGATAAAATTTTGATTGTTGAGATAGTTGTTGATGACATTATATTTGGAGGAAATGAGATAATATCTAAATCATTTGCTGAAGAGATGAGAAAATAATTTGAGATGTCTATGAACAGAGAAATTAAATTCTTTATTGGACTTCAAATTCAACAAGTAAAAGATGGGATCTACATAACTCAATCTAAATCTATTGATGCATGTCATATCAAGGAGATCCTAAAGACATTTAATATGGAAGAATCAAAACTGGTTTGAACACCGATGGCTACTGGTTGCAAATTGTCAAAGGAAGATGACACAAAGGAAGTGAACGAGACACTTCACCGATCCATGATTGGTAAACTATAGTATGTTGTTCATAACCGACCAGATATTGCATATTCGATAGGTATTGTTGCAAGTTTTTCTGCCAAGCCAAAGGAGACACATATGTTTGCAGTTAAAAGGATATTTAGATATATGAAAGGGACTGGAGATTTTGGTCTGTTATACAAAAAAGAAGGAGATTTTAATCTCAAGGTGTATATTGATGCTGACTAATCTAGAAATATTGATGACAGAAAAAGCACAAGTGGTAGAGCTTTATTTTTAGGAGAAAGGTTAGTGACATGGTTAAGCAAGAATCAAAGTTGTATTTCACAATCTACTGTTGAAGTTGAGTATGTTGTTGTAGCTATGAATTGTTTTAATATTGTGTGGATCACACAATTACTTGAAGATATGCATGAAGAGATTACTGCTCCAGTTACAATTTATTGTGATAATACTAGTGCTATTAACATATCAAATAATTTGGTGATGCACTTAAAGAAAAAGCATATATCTATTAAGTATCACTACTTGAGAGAGCAAGTACAAGATAAGCATGTGACATTGGAGTATGTGAATTCTAAAGAATAGATAGCTGACATATTTACAAAACCACTATTGAAGGATGCTTTTGAGTATCTCTGAGGTAAGTTAGGGGTTCTTCCCCTATCCAATGTTCACTAAGGCATGATGCATGATGCATCAATTCAAGTATTTAATAGAATGTCTATATTGTGAGTTGATGCTAGTGTTCACTCTTTAGGTGAAGCTTGAAGTTGTGAAAAGAAGTTTATTATTGCTTGAGAAATTTTTTGAGAAGTATATGTTTCTTTGGCATTGTTGTCAAAGAGGGAGATGAATGAAATTGATGATAAATAGATCAAAGAAGGAGAATACTATTGATGAATATTGTAGAGGGAGATGAATAATGAAGAGATCATAAAAGATCTATTGAAGAAGATGATTGCTACTAAAAGAGGGAGAATATGTATAGATGAATATCAAGTCCAATAGAGGAGAAGTTACAGCTTAGAGGGAGTATAAGAATGACAGTGAAGTGTACCATCTTCAATTGAACACTGAATATTATTAGTGTTTCCATCAATGCAAAAGAGGTAGATTATTACCATAACTAATAGTAATGTTGAAGATTGATTATTTGATGGTGATGATGATGAAGACTGACCAAGATCAAAGGAATACATGATAGTAGAAATGTTAGATCAGTTATTTTCTTGTCATTGATGTCAAGCAATTGATTTATGGTTTATATTATGTGCCATATCATTCAGTATATGATATAAGTTGAATGAGTTAAGAAGATGAAGAAATGATATGTTGTGAAGTTGAAGAACTTAATTGGGAAACTAATATAGATTGAACAATGATTAGAGTATGTTGATATAATTTTTTTCTACCTAACATATGATTATGTTAAGTCGGTAAAGTATGGTAATGGAGATTTGTCAAGTCGATAAGTTAAATTGTTTTGGCTACCGAGTAGGAAAAGTCACTCGACAAAGGTATAAGGTAAAAAGAAGTATGCCACTTGGTAAAGGAAAAGGAACTGAAGGCACCAAACATAAAAGAAATATTTAGGCTCTTGTATACACCTAAAAATGGCTTCATTAATTAATTAAATATTCATTATTTAATTAATAATTATTCCTCTATTTATTAAATAAATTATTCAATTTATTTAATAAATTCACTATAGTCTAATTCTATATCCTAAGTCTTCTAAATAGTCTATTAAAGTGATTTAATTAAATACACAATCACCTAAATATGACTAAGTCTTCTAATTCACTTCATCCACCTAGTCACCTGACACATCACCTTGGCTAAAATAAATAATTATTATTAATTATTTATTCATATTTATCCTCACCCACACATGTCCTATTCTTAAGGGCTATGTGGCCTCATAGGACTTGGTCTTATGACCACATGTCCTCTCAACAACCAAGTTAAGAGACATTTCCTATTCCTAAGGGGCTTCTCAAGCCACCTCTAAGGGTCAAAGGTGACTCATGGGACACTTGTACAAAGAGTCCTCATGAGGAAAATGTCTCTCCCCCTTTCTCTCTTTGGTCTTTGTGAGACACTTGACATGTGTCTTTCCCTTCCACTTTCTTCTCCTCCATGTCAATGTGAGAGGAACATCATCCCTATTCTTCCTCTCACATTCCAACTACATCCCCCTTTCTCTCAACTCCTTCAACCAAGTCAATCCTAGCCCTAGGATCTTCCACCTTTCATTCTCAATTGTAGGATTGTGCCACCTAGGCCTAGATCCTCCAAAACTCTATAAAAGGAGCCTCATTTCCCATTTGAGAGCTAATAGGTATTTTTGATAACAAGCATCCAAGCATTCAGGCATCCAAGCATTCAAGCAATCAAGCATTCCATAGCAATCACCATTTCATATGCATTTCATCCATTAGTTTGCATAAGTTATTGTGCACTCAATTTCATTCAATCTCCACACTTTGGTAGCATCTTGGGAGAAGGCTTCATTTTGGAAATCTGAGAGCTCAACATCTTCAAGAAATCAAAGCTAGGAGGACAATGGAGACAAGTTGCATGGTAGGTGAAGGTAATTAAATTAGTTTCATCATTTCATAGTTACTTTGCATTCTTCGTTGTGTTTGCATTAGATAGATTCATTGGCTTTAATAGTTAATTTATCATTTCTAGTTGATAGACATCTAATTTGCATACATTTTTGGAGCTAGAAGGAGGGCTAGCCTCCATTTTTTAACATTTTATTTTCTTAGTTTTCCATGTGCAGACGTTTCCAAGTTGTTTCTGCACATTCATTCACGATTACTGCGCATTCATTCATCTGTGCTGCGCATTCATTTTCAACCACATCAGTCATTTTCTGTCTTTCCCATTTTCATTTTGGTTAAAATCTGTGCATTTGTTCCATGTTGATGCGCATTTGTTCAGATTTTCTGTGCATACATTCTATTTTCTGCGCTTACATTACATTTTGCTGCGCATTAATTATTCTGTTCTGCGCATCTGTTTAATAATTTTGGTAGGGCCTCCGATGGAGACCCCTACTATCTAAAGGGTCTAGTGGAGCATTTAAGCGGGCCATTTGATCAGAATGAATGGCTGAAATGATTGCCAACTATATAAAAAAGGGTGGGCGGGCCCCTTTAGAATAGTAGGGCCAGGCCCAGGCCGGTGCGCCCACCTCAGCAGCGTGGGATCGACGCACGCGCCTAAGTTCCGACCCGATCGGGTTGATAAGTGGGTGGGGTCGTGGATTTCTCAATCAATCGATAAAAGATTTGATCCGTACATCCTTTTTTGGATAAATAGGATGCGCCCTACTATCTAAAGGCAATTATAGAAAAAAGGGCAGTTTTCGATCATTTGTTCATTCCCCCACCCCATGTTACGTATAGAAGATGCCCTAAATAAACTATAGGGGGCCGCCCTTTCTAAAATAGGGCTTTCTTGACCAAACTATTGTAGCCTATATTATAAAGGGGGAGCCCCCCCTTTTTTATATAGTTCTATAGGCGACAACTATATAAAAAAGGGGCCCGGACATCGGTATTGCGAAGGGAACAATCCATTTCTTCATCGATCTCTCTCTGCACCATGATGACTAGGAACAAACAAATAAGAAATTCCACTTCGAATTTTGGACCTCAACATCCTGCTGCTCATGGTGTTCCACGATCAGTATCAGAAATGGACATTGATTCACTGTTATTGCGCATTTGTTATTGACAGTTTTTAGATTAAAATTTTTGATTTATTTTGATTTTAGCTAACCTTTGACAAGTATTTGTTCATTCTGGTAGTATTTTTAGGCTATTTTGTAGGACGTAATTTTGAAAACCCCATTGCTAAAAATAAAAAATAAATTTTTTTTTTCTAACAATTTGATTGCAGATTGCCAAGGGGTTTGCAAAATAAACTATAATCTCGTTTGGGCTTAAAATATGACATGTTTTTGCTTTGTGTGTCTTCCTTAGCATAGATTCAAGTTTCTATTGTGTTTTTCTTAATAGCATATCTGTAATCCCAAAATTATAACAACATATCCTCTCCCCTCGCCATTCGTGGACCTTGGGTGTAAGAGAAATTGTTATAATTTTTAGAGGGTGGTCTTTGGTGGGAAAAGAGATACTCACCCCAAGGAATGACCCAACCGGTAACAAGCTAAAGCCAAGCCGTTCCAAACCGGTATATAAAAAATGCTAATGTGATTAGTCTCACATTAGACAGGTGTGAATTCGTTGTGGCAACCAAAATCTCCTCCAGTACCCTAGTGGTACGTTAAAGTCCTACTTAGTAGAGGTGAAAGCCTTGCTTTGAAAGGATTGCGAGAGCCCCCTTAATTGGGAAAATGACTTGATCACAACCACCTGAATGGATGTCCTTACTAAAAAATTTTGTTTAGTGGCCAAAAACCTTCTATCTACTGGCTCAAGGAGTCACCCAAGCTCGTGAAGACACCCCACATTACTCACGGTTCATAGTAGAGATAGCAGTTCTTTGGGAAGTAATGACCCATTGAATTCAGAACTTGGTGTGCCTGAGAAGTGAGTGCACTGTAAGGAGGAGCCCATGCCTCCAAGTTCCTAGGCTATCCATTGTGAATTTGCATGGCTGGATTTTATTATCCTAGTGGGGATTTAGCAGATATTGTCCTTGCCAACCATAGGATTGTAAGCGTGTTTATGCATTCATATTAGCATAGTCAAATTAACATCATTTTTATCTTGTGTGTGTGTGTGTTTATGCATTTTTCACTTTGCCAAAAGCAAAAACAAAAAATAAACAAAACCAGCCAACACCAGGAAAATCCAAAACATTTCAATTCAGATCAAAATTTCAACACCTGCGCATATATCAAATATTTCTGCGCATTTGATCAAGTTTGCTGCGCATTTATCAAAATTTGTTGCGCATACATTTAGACTATCTGTGCTTTTGATTATTACCAGTCACATCTGTTACATATTGCTGTGCATCTGTTACATATTGCTGCGCATTTGTTTCATTTTGTTGTGCATTGATCAATCTGTCCTGCGCATTTGTTGTTGCACATTTAAAACAGTGAGCATTTCCAAAAACTTTGCAATTTTCAAAATCACTTTTTTAGATACCCATTTTCGTCCTTAGTAAGATTCTAGAGAAGCAGTCAAGTTACATAGACCTTTGATCTTTAGTTTGACCATTCATCACTTTTCATCATTCCTTCATCAAGATTCATCAAATCATTTTTCTTCCAAATCTTTGCAATTCTCGATTTTGTGTTGAAAAATTATCTTATCCATTAGATTTTGATCTTTGTGAGTTTACCATATCAGGATATATCATCCTTAATAATCATCAAACTTGCTTAGGTTATTATCTCTTGATTTCTCTTTGTCATATCATAGTGAGATCTATACCTCCTATTGACTTAGAGTTTATCAAGTTGTCTTATCACTTTTCAACACATTTCAATATCTTTCCTATCAATCACTTTCCATATCTTCTCATCAAAAATCTTTCATCCCACAATCAATTCTTTAAATTTTATGGTTCAAACCCGATCTCATAAATTTAAACAAGCCACCAATCCAGAATCCCTAGACAAGATGGAAGGCAATACTAGCAACGAAGCAAATCCTTGGCCTAAAGCTCCTAAGAAACCTTCACTTTTTACATCCACTGATGAACCCACCGATGAAGAACTTAGGGAAGCTTCACAAGATCCTCAATTTTATCATGTCATGGAAAGACTCTTAGGCTTGGATAAAGAGATGTATTTTCTCATGCTTGCTCAACAAGGAGCTAAGTTACCAAGTGATTTTGATGTTTCTTATCTTAGAGAACCAACTCACATAAATAATCAACAAATTCCTAAAGGTTCTCAAGATACTTATGGAGCAAAGGAAACCAATCAGCAATCCAATGCTTCTCATATTCATGAACAACACACTATTCTCAAAATGATCAGCCAAATCAGGCTTCACAAAATAATGCTTCTCACAACAATGTTTCCCAAAATTCTCAAGGAAACACACCATCTTTGGATCCCATCCTACAACAAATCCAAATGCTTCAACAAAAAATCTGTGACATCCAAACTGGATCATCGACAAAGAAGTATTCCTTGGATGATATATGTCCTTATCCTTTTGATAAGAATTTAGCAATGATTTCATTCCCTCCTCATTTTGAGGTACCAAAATTTGACAAATACAAAGGGAATTCGGATCCACAAGACCATATTTGTGAGTTTTGTGCTGCTTGTATTGAAGTCGCTCACAATGACACTTATCTTATGCAACTATTTCCATGAAGTTTAGGAGGACAAGCCATGGAATGGTTCTCTAAACTTCCCCCCAGCATCAAATCTTTCAATGAGCTTCTTGACAAATTTGTGACTCATTATTCATATAACATCAAACATGAGGTCACTATGCTTGATCTTTGCAATGCACATCAAAAGAATGGAGAACCTTTCCTTACTTTTTTGCAAAGATGGCGTCAATTGTTTTCTAAATATCCACGAACAATTCCTGAACAAAAAAAGATGGATATCTTTGTGCATAACCTTACACCATAAATGAGTTATAGGTTGCAATTGTAATGTCCACCAAATTTCAATAAGCTCATAGAAAACGGTATCAAGATTGAGGAAGCTATGGTCAGAAAAGGTGAGATCAAACTTTATTCTAAAGACAATGTTGGATCCTCAAATTCCAATTCCAACAACTATAACAATGACAAATCCAAGTTTTGGAATAAAAACAAAAACATTGTCAATAATGGGATTGTTGATAATCATAATGTCAAACCAACGCAACCCCTTCTTAATCTCACTAGTTAGGCCAATGCTACTCAAGGAACCTACAACAATCAATCATCAAATCAAAATACCAACAAGGATTCATCTAAACCAAGATTGCCTTTTATGTCACCTCGAAGAAACTTTACTCCTTTGGGGGAATCTCTCGAATTAGCATTACAGAAGTTAATCACAAAGAAACTCATTACGCTTCCTGAAATGAAAGATTTTGAACCTAGAGTAAAGCCTTCTTGGTGGAATGAGAATGATTATTGCGAATTTCACAAAGGCAGAGGACATAAAACAAATGATTGCAAAAGACTCAAAAATGTAATCCAAGATTTAATCGAAAGCAGTGAAATTGGTGTTGATGGACATGTCTCAAATGAATCACATACAGCTTTCAAAGATCCACTTCCTGAGCATGAAAAAGGGGGTTCTTCCAACAATAAGGGTGACAATCAAGCTAATTATAATTCCACTCCCTATCGATATGTTGGTAACATTTCTGAATGTCATCCTTCTATGTATTATGCCAATGTTATTACAATCAAAGAAAAATTAGAGAGTCAACCAGTCCAAGCAACTACTCGTGCTCAAGCCAAAGTTACTCTTCAAGGAGTCCAGTCTAAACCAAGCACTACACAAAATAAGTCCGTTTATGTCCCAAAGTCTATCCCAAATACTTCCAACCAGTACAATCTTTTAGAACAACTCAAGAAAACACCTGCCTAGATATCCATCTTAGAGCTTTTGCATCTTTCCCCATCTCACAAAGATATCCTTGAAAAAGCTCTCTTAGAGACCCAGGTTCCAACAACTCTAGATCGTGATCAATTTCAAGCTATGGTGGGCCATTTAACAACCCCACACTATTTGTCCTTTACTGAAAATGATGATTTAGCCATTACCCAACCTCATAATCCTCCCTTACATATCGAAGTCCTTGTTCAAAATCACAAGATTAAAAGAGTATTAATAGATGGGGGAGCTGGCTTGAATATCTGCACGTTAAAGTTAGTCCTTGCATTGGGATTTTCTGAGAATGTCATTGATCCAAAAAAGAAAATCACAATAAAAGCCTATGATGAGGAAGAAAGATCATCTAAGGGGTCTATTGTTCTTCCAATTAGAATTGGTCCTATTGTCAAAGATGTACCTTGTCAAGTTCTGGACATGGATCTTGCTTATAATATTCTTTTGGGAAGACCATGGATTCATTCCATGCAAGTTGTGCCATCAACTTATCACCAATGTATAAAACTCCCTCACAATGGTTAGGAGATCACTATCAAAGGAGATTCTAATCCTTTTCAATATTGTAGCAATGTGAAGATTTCTAATTCTTTGGTTCCCTATAATCGTACTGGATCTTCTGCAACTACACCCAGTGACCCTAGTAATATAGCATCAACTTCTAAATCAGATGGGATCAAGATAGACATCAAAGAAAGAAGTATGGGAGAATATACTTTAGGTCAAGCTCTTTCTATCATTGAGTTACCTTTATCTCCCAAATCATATGGTAGATCTTTGATCACTAAACAACAATCAGAACCCCCTTCCACACTTGTTTATAACACATTTATAAGTGGGGGCACAATATCCAAAGAGGCAGCTGAGCGTAATGCAAATTATTGGCTTAAGACATAGAAGATTGAAGAGGATCTTAAACATGAATGTATATCACCTGATGTCTATGGAAAAGGTTATACTTTGCTACAAAAGATGGGATATCAAGGTGCTGGACCTCTAGGGTTACAAAGAGAAGGTGTTATAAAACCAATTTTGCAAAATCCCAATTATCAAAGAGACACTACAGGATTAGGATATAAAGGTGAAGAACCACAAGAACCAAAAGGAAAAGCAAAAATACCACCTAATCATGAGACATCTAAAGCTCCCGCCTTACAATTTAGAAAGCATGGTATGTATGTAGATCCAGAAAAACAAAGGATAGCTCAAAGAATCATTGATAGACTTGAAGATAATGATGATTCTGATTCTAATGATTATGAATGGGATTCCTTATCTGATTATACCGAAGAAATAGGAGTCGATGTTGTCCATCAATATAGTAATGATTACCATGAGGGCGAGAGTTCAACGAGTGACTCACTTGGATTAGTCCCACGTAATACTACTCATGTTGATCGTGAGCGAAGTGAGCATTATCTTGTGATAGATGATTCAGATGAGAGTATGGAAATAGACCTTGCCGATACTATCATAAACCTTGACAACTTTTCCATCAATACCATCTCTGCTTTTGACACCAACCCAAATGATCCAATGCCCCTTGTCTGTCCTGACCTTATCGATTGGGATTCTCCCGATCACCCAGAACTTGATGTCTTTCATAATGATGATGCAATCATTGACTATCTTGGCATCAAGGATCATTTACCACCAGGGGATCACAAGTCAGGATTTCTGATAGAACTCAATGACATGGCCTATTTTGGAGAGAGTGCCAATCCTTTCAGTCATAAAAATTTAAAAATAATCAACAGATCTAATGATGAAAACCACTCAGTGGCAGTATTAGATCCAAAAATAGTAAAAAGAAAAGACGCATCTGATGGTGAAAACCTCTCTTAGGTACCTGACAATGGAAGGATTGAAACTCTTCCCAACTATCTAGATTGAGAACAATCTGCCATTCTTATAGAACCAACAGTACCACTTAACATTGGAACAGAGGAGTCTCCATGCATCTTCAAAGTAGCAGCATCCTTGACAGAATCAGAGAAGGAAGCTTTTGCAAAATTCTTCAAAAAAAGACAAATCAACTTTGCTTGGTCCTATGCTGATATGCCTGGTTTGGACCCCAATCTCATTATGCATCATTTATCTATCAAACCAGGTGTAAAACCAATTAAACAGAAGCTCCGCAAAATGCATCCTCACATTGCTCTAATGGTGAAAGCAGAATTGAAGAAGCTCCTAGATGTTGGATTCATTCGGGCTATTGATTATGCTGAGTGGATTTCAAATATTATTCTGGTTTCAAAACTAGACAAGTCTATCAGGATTTGTATTGATTTTCGAGATCTTAATAAAGCTTGTCCGAAAGATGACTTCCCTTTGCCAAATATTGATATGATTGTTGATCTAACAGCTGGGCATGAGATGTTATCATTAATGGATGGATTTTCTGGCTATAACCAAATCAAGATTGCTCCAAAAGACCAGGAAAAAATTGCTTTTACTTGTCCATGGGGTACATACTATTGGAATGTGATGCCATTTGGCCTCAAAAATGTTGGATATGAGTTAAACTATTCCCATCTACTACATCAGTCACACTTTAGTGGGATATGAGTTAAACTATTCCCCTATTGAAAGAGCATGTCTGGTTGTTGTCTTTGCTTCACAGAAGTGGTGACATTACATGTTGTCACATTCTACTCAACTTATTGCAAAGATTGATCCTTTAAAGTATTTGTTAAGCAAGACTGCATTGACAGGCAGGTTGGCTAAGTGGGTCATGCTACTTAGTGAGTTTGATATTGAATATGTAGACAGGAAGGCTATCAAAGGTCAAGTGATCGCAGATCAACTAGTTGATGCTCCATTAATGGATGACCACCCTATACACATAGAGTTTCCTGATGCTCATATCTTAGCTTTGTCTACACAAGCATGGAAATTATACTTTGATGGCTCATACACTCAACAGGGTTCAGGAGCTGGTATTCTTTTTATCACGCCACAAGGATACACTATTCCAAAATCTTTTAAGTTGTTATTTCCTTGCACCAATAATGTAGCAGAATATGAGGCTTTGCTAATTGGGTTAAAAATGGCTTTACAATGGAACGTA
Organism: Chamaecyparis obtusa; assembly: GCA_027943335.1. Taxonomy (NCBI): domain Eukaryota; kingdom Viridiplantae; phylum Streptophyta; class Pinopsida; order Cupressales; family Cupressaceae; genus Chamaecyparis; species Chamaecyparis obtusa. The sequence continues at coordinate 350,451 of BSBK01000543.1, forward strand.
TCTGAAATAAATGTCTACGAAGATTCTTAGTTGGTTGTTAACTAGGTTAATGATGATTACCAGACCAAAGATGATAAGTTATTGCCATATAAACGTATGGTTGATGACTTTAAAAAGTATTTCTCTATCATCACTTTTGAGCAGATTCCTCGGCATGAAAACAAGGCTGCTGATGCCATGGCAATGATTGCTTCTTTATTTGATATAGAAGATACCAAGGCCCGTTTTGAGTTCTTGGTGGAATCCCTGACTTGTCCTACATATGATGACCCTGATACGAGTATTATATGTCATTTGATTGGATATAACTCCCCAACCTATGGAAAGATCTATTCTTACCTCAAAGATAACACTCTACCTCCCGACCTATCCCGTAATAAAAAATGAACTTTTCTCTGCCAAACCTCCCGCTATATCTTAATATCTGACACCCTTTATCGGCGAGGTTTTGACGGTACTCTCCTGTGATGTCTCGAACATGATGAAGCTCAACTTTCCTTACATGATGTACATGAAGGTATTTGTGGGACACATTCGAGTGGTCCCTCTTTGGCTAAGAAACTCATGCGTATGGGTTATTATTGGCCTACCATGGAAGCAGACTCCTTTCATTTTGCTAGGGCATGCAAGAAATGTCAGATACATGGAAACCTTATCCATGCTCCAGCTCAAGAGTTACATCCTTTTACAACTACTTTGCCATTCAGTCGGTGGGGACTTGACCTCGTGGGCGCTATCAATCCTCCATCTTCCAACGGCCACAAATGGATTCTCACTGCCACAAAATACTTCACTAAATGGATTGAGGTCGTTCCATTAATTATCGCCACAGGGAAACAAATCTCCATGTTTATCTTAAACTATATCATTTGCAGATATGGTATACCTATGTATCTTATCACTGATCATGGGAAACAATTTCAAAACCAAGACATGGATGACTTGTGTGCCAAATTCCACATCACCCACAACTATTCCACAATCTACTATCCTCAAGGAAATGGCCAAGCTGAGGCGTCAAACAAAACAATTGTTAAAATCCTACAAAAGACTGTCAATGACGCTGGCCGTGACTAGCATCTCCAACTTAATCCAGCCTTATGGGCTTACTGCACCTCCATCCGTACTCCTACTAGAGCCACTCCATACTCCCTTGTATATGGATTAGAAGCAGTCCTGGCCCTCGAGGTCGAGTTGCCTTCACTTCGTGTTACTCTTAAAGATTTAATTCCTGATGAAGAGTATAGAGTTGCACGCCTGACTGAATTGGAACTCCTAGATGAACGCTGTTAGTGAGCCTATGATCATTTAAAAGTTTATCAGTTGTGTCTGTCCCGTCAATACAACAGCAAGGTAAAGATCAGAGATTTTCAGTTGGGTGACTTAGTCCTTCGAGAAAATCCAAAGAATCAACAACACTGTGAAAAGAAGGGCAAGTTCGAACCTAATTGGTTAGGACCTTTTGTGATTACAACAGTCTATGGTTCTGGAGCTTATCAGTTATCTACACCTGAAGGGGATCCCTTGGATGAACCTCTTAACAACATCCATCTCAAGAAGTTCTATCCCTAAAATCTCAATGTAAGGGGCATGTATATAGTCTGTATATATATTCTGTAAATAAAAAATAATCAAAAATACAAAAAAATCACAAAATCAAAAGAAAAAATGCAATAAAAGCATATGGTGAAAACTTGGAAACATGCACTATGTGTGACAATTTAGCTCCTCTATCTATTAGGATTCTTTTAGTGTGTCCGTTCATTGTATATGTCCATAATAAAATAGTTACTCAATCCTTGTCCCCACCATGTATATATCATAATAAAATGGCCAGTTCATACACCATCCATTGTATCTATCCATAATAAAATCCCATCATAGCTTGATCTTTTGTCATGGTCTTCATCCTAGTCTTGTTGCATCTTTCTTCACCCATAATAAGTCAGTCCATCACCTCGCTGGGGGCATGTCCTCGACCTAGTTTGGGAAGTGGATCTATGATAGTCATGACTTTTAGAGGACACAATGGAGTTATTTTCATCGGGCAAGGCAAACGCAATCAAATGTTCTTTCCCAATGGTATCTTCATGCTGAATCAGAATCTATGATCTATCTTTCGAATTGTGACTGCTTATCTATACATCTTGACTATACATCATCACTTGAATTGATCAACATATCCTAAATCAATCTTTTTGGCAAAAGAAATGTATATTCATGGCAGGCATGTTAGAATGATTTGTTATAACTTATGCATTCATATCTGGATTTCATTGTTATCATGTTTCCTATGCTATTCTGGGATATCTTTGACATGAGTTTGAAACTCTCATATGTCATTGATTAGAATAGCCGGGATGGGGCATGATATTTTCTTTGATTGCTGTTTGTGGGGTATTTTTCGATGAAATCGAAGGAACAAGTAATTGGGGTGTTTGTGTATAAGTGCCTTCATCCATTTCATAGTATGGACAACATACAAATCATGTTGTTCTAATAAATGCTATTTATGGTGATACGCCATCGCATACCTCGACTCCAAATATTTGTTCCCCGATGGATGGGGGGAATATTCCTTGTCTATTATGCAAATGAAACTCAGGTCATCTCGGTTCAATTATACCTAGATGCTTGTCAAGTTTGCAATATTAAACTCCATGCAAAAAGTGCTCAGGTCATCCTGGTTTAATTATACCATGATGCTTGCATTTTCTTGCAACATAACGAGCTCAATGATGAAATTCAAGTTCCAGTTATTATGAAGTTCTAAGATGTTACCTAAAGTTGTGGAGATACATTCATTTCATATTGTATTTCATTAAAACAGTTCATGACTTACATATCAGTGCTCCTTTTATAGAGATTTATAGGTTACCTTTCTTATTAGGTTATCTGTTCTCTTAGTCTATTATTCTTGTGTCAGATACATTGTTATTTAAGTTGAGGACATTTGGACAACCAAACATATTACAACTTTTTGCATTTAACATTTTGCACTTAATCATTTAGAGACATATGTTATCTTCATTAGGAGTGTTCATTTATATATAATTTGATCATTTATTATAGCTATCATTTCATCTCCTTTTCTTTTATCATGTTATCAGTTATTACATTCAATCATCTTAGGTACATTATCATTTATTACATTAGATATCATTTGCATTACATTGTCATTTATTATATATTATATGCATTTTATATCATTCATTTATTATACATTATCATGCATTTTACATCATTTATTTATTACCCATTATCCACATTGTTCATCACAACATTGCATTGATAATCACATAGCATTAGTAAACTAATTTAAGACATGCATTTATATCACCATCATATGATTATTAACCATTAAGCATCAAAAATATCAAATCAGATAGAAATCATTTTGCATTCTAAGACATACATTTTATGCATATTAAAGTAAATCATCACATCCTGCATATGTCAGTACACACATGTATATAAATCATCAAAGAAAATCATGATAGAACTGCATCACTATATATATAGAGTAAATCATATAGCATCCATCATATAAAATCCATAAAACAACAAAAATATCCGAATGTCCAATGATATAAATCAATAACAATGTGTCCATAGTCAGTGTCCATCAAGTCAAAATATAATGATACAATGAATCATAATGGTACAACAATGTATACAATGCTCTCTCAACATCTATGAACCACTACCTCCAGACTCTGTCAGCCGCTGTCTACGGGATGCAATGTGGCCCTGTGCTGCTGAACTCCCTGATGCTGAGGATCCACCCTGACCTCCTGAACCTCTCGGTGCTCTCGAAGGGCGTGATGACACACCCTCTCCACCAGCTGGTGCTCCTCTGTCACGCACTACCATCCTGATCGCCATTGAGCTCTCCCTATAACTCCTGATCCACTGATCCCTCAGGACTACCTGTTTGTATGCCTCTCGCCAGTAGGATATCTCCTTCCTAGCATGTATCATGGCTCTCATGATATCTCCATGGGGACCTAGGTCCTCTGTCCTCTGTAACTCATCTAGTAGCATCTCAGACTCCCTGAGTCTCTTAATCGCTGCATCCCGCTCATGTCTCAGGACATCCATCTGATGCTCTAGCCTCTCAATTTGTCTCTCTAGACCTAGCACCCGCTCTACCTGTACTTGTGTAACTGCTAGTCTGACTAGCAGTGCATCAATATTTGGCTCCTCCTCCACGGCATCTCTCTGTAAATAGGGATCCTGTCTCCCGATGTCCATGTCCGCCTGCTCATCCTATGCCTGTACATCTGGCATCTTAGCATCAGCCTCATCCTGTATATCATCCTAGACCTGACCACCCTGTACCACACTGCCCTGGGCCAATCCAACATCTACCTCATCCTGTCCCTGCCTCTGTACCTATGGCACCTATACCTGTGTAGCTGGTCTCTGTACTGTGGTAACTAGAATCTGTGCTAGAGGGACTGGTACCTGTAGTCGCACTCCTGCAGTTGGCTATGCTGGAGGCTATCTTCATCCCTATCTAGCTAGAGGTGGCATCAGTCCTCTCAGCCTCACACCACCTCCTCTCATCTGAGGTCCTGCTCTATCCCCTCTCCCTCCATCTCCACCATCATCTCCTCCTCCATCTCCTCCACCGTCACCGCCACCTCATCTCCCTCATCCACATCTATCTCTCCCTTGGAGTCTCCCCCATCATCTCTCTACCAGATCTCTCTCTGGAGGCCTCGCTGCTGGATCTGTAATTCGTGGAACTGAAAAATCCCTAAAAAATTGCTCCAACTCAGCAGTCATCCCTAGGTCTACCATCGTCGGTCTCATCGACCATGCCTAAAATGGGGCATCCAAAAACTCTTGTCGAGCAACATTGAATGATGCCATGGGCCCCCAGTCTCGTCTCTCCTGATGCGTGCGAGCATGCTTTGTCACTCCCTACGGCATGCCCTATATCCTGCCAAACTAGCACAAAACCTAGCTAACCAACTGTCGCTCAATGATAAATGGTGTCCGTCCTATCAACCACCGTGACTCAAAACAAAAACCAAGTTGCCGCTCATCATCCCATGGCTCACACCCTAGGTAGGTTCTCCATGTCACCATGTCTAGTGTGTTAAAGGTATACCACCAAAACTCTAAATGGCCCAGTTTTGCCTGAGACAAAACTAAGGAGTATAAATGAATATAGGGCTGCCCTGCACCCTGAAATCTGATAGCCACTGGTCGAGTAACTGCAATATGCTCCCATGCCCAAACATGGAGCAGTGTCACACCTGCTAATAATGATGCACCCCTATGGTACACCACCTGATGCATGTCATGATAAAGATGTGCTAACAAACACACTCCCCAAGCATATCGGGTCCCCTCCATCATCCGCTATAATGTGCAGCCCCATCCAACTGCAAATCCATGTGATCTACGATTAGGGCATACAAATCCCCCAATCGCTCCTGCTAGCACTACTGGTAAAGGATCATACAAGTCAACCATATCCTCCCAGCTGATCTCTCCATCCTCTATATCATCATCACCGAAGATGACTCTACACTCTGTAACTCCACCGTGTCGATCATACTGTACCAGCTCACCTGTGATGGGAAGACGGAGGATGCGATATACATCCTCTAATGTAACTGTCATCTCCCCTGTCGAAAGATGGAAGGTACTCATCTCCGAGTGCCATCACTCTACTAATGCTATCATCATACTCAGATTCACCTGAATCTCAGGCGTGTAAATCACATAATATAATCCGGATGCTCCAGTCAACAGTCTATCTATCTCCGACAACACTGATCTCAGATTCTGAGTCACAGGGTATCTCTCTTGTGACATCAGACTATCTGTGATATCCTCCTATTCAAGTCAACAAACAATCAACCTATCAGATTTTGATAAACTGATCTATCAATCTATCTATCCCATCATATCAAATATAAACATGTTCTTATCACATGTTTCAACAGATGATTCTATTAATTATCTACGTTCAAGACTGGTTAACTAGCGAATATGCTACAATGTTGCCTATCTTGATCAAATCGATCAAAATCAAACACCGACAGATCCAATCGGCTTATCGACATCAAGTTTGACCTAATTGACTATCTATTTTCACCACATTCTACCACCTAAAACAGATGCGCAACATTTTATCATGTATGCGCAACATTATTTAACATTTGCATAGCTTTGTACATTTGCGCAGTTTTGTTGGATATTTGCGCAACAATTCATCACTAATGCGCAGGTTTTAACATAAGCGCACTTTTATTGCATACTTGCACAACACTTACATTTTTATAGTATGAATGCACAACCATTATTAATGAATGCGTAGAAACTTAAAATTTCTGCGCAAATGTCAAGAGTTTCTGCGCATTGGTGCGCCGAAATTGCGCATTCATACTCCGCCTAGAAAACTAAAAATTTTCTAATCTAATCTACCATTTCATCTACCCTAAACATGCTACAAATCTAATCTAACATGCATCAAATCGTAAAATCACAAAGCAGGATCGAGTCACCTACCGGTTCACCTGAATCGGGTGGTCACTGGAAGCGTCTAACTCTCTCGAAGCGGTGATCCGACAAGGGAAATGACATCATGGTGGCTCTGCTCTTCTCTTTATTGCGCTCTGATCTCCCAATGACAAGTGTGCACAATGAGCCTATTGTGGACCCCTAAGACCTATTTGTAGCCTGTGGACTCTATATGCTTGGTGTGTGGACCCTATCTGCCATTTTTCTTCCATTCCACCCCATTTTCCTCCATCTTTTCTACCGTTCTTTCATGAGATTGATTGCACAACAAAACAAAATTACAAATAATAATAATAATAATAAAAATAAAAATCTAATAAACATTCAAATAATCTTTTTTGTCAATCAATCTCTCGAGGGGGCACACATAGGTCGTCTGAGACATTGTCTGGGGCAGGGGCAAAAATGCTTGAAATTTTCTTTGAAACAATGTGATACACACATTATTTCAAAGAGGGGCAAAATGTATACACCTAAAAATGACTTCATTAATTAATTAAATATTTATTATTTAATTAATAATTATTCCTCTATTTATTAAATAAATTATTGAATTTATTTAATAAATTCACTATAGTCTAATTCTATATCTTAAGTCTTCTAAATAGTCTATTAAAGTGATTTAATTAAATACACAATCACCTAAATATGACCAAGTCTTCTAATTCACTTCATCCACCTAGTCACCTGACACATCACCTTGGCTAAAATAAATAATTATTATTAATTATTTATTCATATTTATCCTCACCCACACATGTCCTATTATTAAGGGCTATGTGGCCTCATAGGACTTGGTCTTATGACCACATGTCCTCTCAACAACCAAGTCAAGAGACATTTCCTATTCCTAAGGGGCTTCTCAAGCCACCTCTAAGGGTCAAAGGTGACTCATGGGACACTTGTACAAAAAGTCCTCATGAGGAAAATGTCTCTCCCCCTTTCTCTCTTTGGTCTTTGTGAGACACTTGACATGTGTCTTTCCCTTCCACTTTCTTCTCCTCCATGTCAATGTGAGAGGAACATCATCCCTATTCTTCCTCTCACATTCCAACTACATCCCCCTTTCTCTCAACTCCTTCAACCAAGTCAATCCTAGCCCTAGGATCTTCCACCTTTCATTCTCAACTGTAGGATTGTGCCACCTAGGCCTAGATCCTCCAAAACTCTATAAAAGGAGCCTCATTTCCCATTTGAGAGCTAATAGGTATTTTTGATAACAAGCATCCAAGCATTCAGGCATCCAAGCATTCAAGCAATCAAGCATTCCATAGCAATCACCATTTCATTTGCATTTCATCCATTAGTTTGCATAAGTTATTGTGCACTCAATTTCATTCAATCTCCACACTTTGGTAGCATCTTGGGAGAAGGCTTCATTTTGGAAATCTGAGAGCTCAACATCTTCAAGAAATCAAAGCTAGGAGGACAATGGAGACAAGTTGCATGGTAGGTGAAGGTAATTAAATTAGTTTCATCATTTCATAGTTACTTTTCATTCTTCATTGTGTTTGCATTAGATAGATTCATTGGCTTTAATAGTTAATTTATCATTTCTAGTTGTTAGACATCTAATTTGCATATAGCTCTGAGCAAAGTTTACCAAAATACAGAGTTATCTACTGAGCAAGGAACAAGAATTAAATACAAGCATTGGAACAACATTTAATGATTAGCTATGATGAGTTGGATAATCATGATGACAAAGAAAGTTAGTTAGAGAGATCTACGAATAGGAAAATTCATGATGATGATCTAAGGCTTAGATCTAAATGGTTAAAGAAGAAGGAACAAGTTTCAAGAAAGTTCAAGTTCCTAGGTGAAAAAAAAATGTGTTACCAAGATCTAGATTTAAGGTATAATAAATTGGATGGCTAAGATTGATCAAAGGAAAATGTAATAGAGGAGATTAAAATGAAAAAAATTGTGTATATAAAGGATGGATTTGTATGAATAAATGGTTGAAAAATTTAAGAGTTGAAGAGTCATCAACTGATGTAGTGAACAAGGAACATAGAGATACTGAGTGGGAAAGCAGGATCTAATGAAGTGTTGAAGCCATTAGAAAGTGAAGAATTAAAGTGAAGATAGAAGAGCATACAAAGGATCTAGTTATGCAAAGATAGTTGCAAGTTTACAGGTCAATATATTTATTGTTGCTACTAGCATTTGTAATAGAGAAATCTCTTAACAAAGTAGACTTAACAGTCTTATTGTAAAATTCTTGAAAAGGGTAACATTCTAAAGAGTGTTTGAAGCCCTCTAACCAGGACACGCCTAATAGGGTGAAGATCCTAACAGATCTGACGTAAATCCCTTAACCAAGTCACACCTAATAGTGTGTATTGTAATCTTTAACATGATTGGCTCTAAACTGAGTATAATTTAGAAGAGTATTTTCTTAGTGGGTGACAATTCCCACAGTGGTGTTTTTCCAAAGACGAGTTTCCACGTTAAATATTGGTGTTACATGTGATGAATGATTTGTGTGAATGATTTAATGATTTTTAAATTTTATTTACTATTGTCAGTAAAATAGTAAAGTGTGTTTAACTAAGCTATCACTAAATTCATCAGAGAAAAGTTTTTTAGGTATTTGGAATCAGGGATTACTGATTCACCCCCCTCTGTAATCCAACAATCTTGACCAATCAAGGAAACATATCCTTGTAGACACGAAAAATTGGTCAAAGGCTTAATCAATAAAAAGGTGCAACAAATCATCAAAATAGCACGAAAAATCAATAAATGGAACAAAGGCAATTCAAATCAAAGGAAAATTCAATTAAATGATTAAATGATTAAATAAAGTTTGAAAAGGGGAAAAACACTACGAAATTGATTAAATTCAATTAATGACATAGTTGTTGAAATGAAAAATCAAAATGAACATCTTACCCTTCATGGCTAAATTTAATTATTTTAATTAATTAATAAATACTAATTTCCCTCAACAAAGCAAAAAGGAGACAAAATGGACACAAATCACTCACTTTTGTTGAAATGGTCCAGCCTTTTGAAACTATTTAAATGATTGTCCCCTCCTTGTCCCCCCATTTATGGACAAAGCAAAGCCAATTGACCTTACCCAAGCATAACCATGGTTATCTCACTCTACTCCCTACCCTTGGGAAAATCTTATATATTGAAGGCATTTAGAAGCATAATTCATCCACTCCATATCTTTGAATTGCAACAAAGCTCTTGCAATTTGCATCCACATCACTCACTTATCATTTTTCATTGCTAATTAGCTTAAATTGCTTTGATCATAGTAGATTGTTCATCAAATAGAGCTAGAATTTGATAGAATAGATCTAAATTTGCATATCATATAGCTTAATTCTCATCTTTAGAGTGTCACTAGTGAGGATCATAGTTGAGAGCCTCATTTACCACTTTATTTTAGAGATCCATGAGATATTTAGATTAATTGTGCATTATTTAGATTAGTTTGCTTTGAATAGTGTAATTGTCTTTTAAATCTTGTTATTTCATGAAGGTGTAAATCACTCACACACAATCCTCTTTCATATGTCCTCTTCACATTAATACACACTTGCAAGAAGACCACACAAGTATACAAATTCCACTCGCTACACTCTCACTCTCTATTGAGTCCACAATGATTTATCCTTTATTAATAGAAATCCATAACTTGTGAAATCTCCCAATGTCAGCTAGGAAGCTAGTCAAAACCAATTTGAAATAGGTCAACACTAAACATTCCCGCATTGGGGAAGAATGAGAAGTGGACCATAATACATCATTGTAGGGACCAAAAATATCATCATACATATTACATTTCATCTTACACATATCGAAAGAAGATAAATGAAGTGTAAACACCCAAGATCGACCAAACCTAGAGTAGGAACACCATCAAACTTTAAAACCAAGTCTTCAAAACCAAAATTCCCATGCCATCTGAAATGAAAGAAGCTAAGGACATGAATATCTCATTTCTAGAAGCACACCATCAGAAATAGTCATGTAGAGAAATGAAAAGCATGCATTACATGTAGAAACCACAACCAATCATAGCTAAACACAAAAAATCACCAAATCCACTATACCACATTCCAAACTACAAAAACTTAAAATAGATATCTCCAAAGAGTCTTTAAAACCATGCCAAACTATAATCAAAAGATTCTTAACATACAAAGTAATATATTCAACATCAATTTTAGAAAAAAATCACAAATGACAACAGTAGAAAGTTGACATCAATGAAAAACATACCAACATAATCATTTGGATACCTCAATCACTCATTCTACTCAATTTTGCGACGATCCTCGCCTTTTTTATTAATGACAACACACCAAGGAAAAAAAACAAAAAAAACTTTATAACCAATAATTGTTAAAAAAGTATATAAAAAGTCTTCCTGTTTGACATCAATGGCAATGCCAAAGATGAAAACATTCTACTCATTCTACTTAGCTCCCCTTGTGATATATAAAAAAGCTCACAATAATACATATCTCTCCCTAAGAGGTAGCCAACATCATTAGTCCAGAAAAAAGATATCCATAAAGCGCATTGGACTAATGCACATCCATATGTATTTAGTTCTGATAAGGAGGGGGAATTACCCCCAATTCATCTTTGAGATACTCAAAAGTATCCTTACATAATCTCTTAGTAAAGATGTCAATAATTTGTACCTTTGTAGGCATGAAGTCAAGCTTCACCTCATTCCCCAAAACTTATTCTCTCAAGAAGTGATAGCAATTTGAAATATGTTTTGTCCTTGAGTGTAGTATCAAGTTCTTTAAAATATTTATAGCACTATTATTATAACACAAAATTGAAGTAGGTTTATTGAACAAAATACCAATATCTTTCAATGTTTGTTTCATCTATAATATATAAGTGAAACATGAAGCAATAAAAATATATTCATCTTCAACAATAGATAGAGACATAGAATCATGTTTCTTACTTGACTAAGCAACCAATCTAGATCCAAGAAAGAAAGCACCTTCGGTAGTACTCCTCTCATCAATACATCTAGCCCAATCAACATTTCTATAAGTCATCAAAGTAAAACTTTATTTGCTTGGGTACTATAGTCCAAAATTATTAGTTCCTTTCAAATTTCTAAAAATTATTTTTACAACAACAACATGATATTCTCAGGGATCTTGTTGAAATATAGTAACAAGAAAAACATGCATGATATCTAGTCTAGTAGAAGTCATGTATCATAATATTCCAATAATTGATTTGTACTTATTTTCAATAGCCTTAGTTGATTCATCATCTTTACTCAACTTACATCCAGTAACCATGGGTATGCATACAAGTTTAGCATTTTACATCCCAAATTTTTTAATATTTCCTTCACATACTTTGATTATGAAATGAAGATACCATCACTTCTCTGATTAACCTGTAAGCCCAAAAAAAAATTCATTTCCTCAATCATTAACATTTTAAATTATTTTTGCATTTCCTTAGTAAATTTCTTACACATATATCATTGCCTCCAAAGATTATATCATCAAGATAGATAAACATAACCAAGATATCATTTGATATTCAACTTTAAAGTAGGGATTACTATTAGTGGTACCTTTTTTAAATCCTTGCCTTGACATATAAATATCAAGCCTGTAATACCAAGCCCTAGGAGCTTGCTTTAGTCCATATACTACCTTCTTCAATTTGTAGACAATGTCCAGATGATCTCATGGCTTGAATCCTTATGGTTGTTCTATATACACCTCTTCCTTCATTTACCCATCTAAGAATATTGATTTTACATCCATCTAATATACTTTGAATTCCTTATGTGTTGCAAAATCCAAAACCATTCTTATAGCTTCCATTCTTTCCACATGAGTGCAAGTCTCCTCAAAATCAATAGCTTCAAATTTTGTTTATCCCTTGGATACAAATCTTGCTTTGTTCCTTACTATTTTACCATATTCATCTAGTTTGTTCCAAAATACCCATTTAATTCCAATTACATTCTTGTTTGCTGGTCTTGGGATTAATTCCCAAGTCTAGTTCTTCTTAATATGATACATCTCTTCCTTCATAGCTTCATCTGGTTTTGATCACTGCAAGCCTCTTTCATAGTCTTCAGTTCAAATTATAATATCAAACATGAGTTGACTTGTTGTTCAACAACTTTACTTTTTATCATTACTCCTCTATTCTTGTATCCATTTATCTATTTTTCTGAATGGCTCCTCTATACATATTTGGGAGTCTACGGAGTAGTTTTTGGAGCAACTTTCTCATCATTTTGTTCTTCATTTTCCACTATCTTTTCTTCTTCTAGTTTTTTTCTAGAATAATATAATTCATATCCAATTTCTATCTTTTTATTCTTTGGAATGTCTTCATCAATATTTATATTTTCACTCTCAGTTATTCTACATAGATTTTTATGATAACATCTGTAACATTTATGATACTCTTAAGAGTTATTTTTTTGTCATTAGTTATGATGAATTCATAATAATTTTCAAAGTCATTCGGTAATGAAGGAAAGTCAAGTCGGTAAGAGCAATATGCTATTCAGTAAAAGGAAATAAAGGAAATAGTTTTTAGTAAAGACAAAGGAAGTTTAGTCACTGAGCACTGAATACCAAGTTGTACTAAGTTACAATGCCCACCAAACTGAGAGATGATATAGTTATCGAGAAATAAGAAAACGTGTTACTGAGCATGACATGCTGACACAAGGAGAATCTCTAGATACATTTAATCTGGACACCAAGCAGAAAATACTTTACAAATCTCAAGGAGATTATTTGATAGAGAATTGGAGATTCAAACATGATGATTATACATGATTACAAGGTGAGATCCACCAATGATAATTAAATGTGAATATGCATTGAAGGAGTAACCAATGCTAGCATCACTTAAGAGATGATTCTATAACATTTTCATCACTTCTAGAATTGTATATAAATAGAATCTAAGTGAGAAGATCAGTATGCATGTGAGAGGAATGTAATGTGTGAATGTGAAGAAGAGATTTTAGATAGAAGGTGATGGGAAGAGAAGTCATTGAATAACAAAGAAGTAAAGAGAAGAGAGTAATTATGATTTAGAGTTGAAGCTACTAAGTACATAATTGATATTGTGAGTGGAGCACAGTATGAGGTAATCAGTTCATGAACACATCGAGTCTGATAAGCATATGATTGATGCAAGTACTACAAACATATTTGTTACTGATTAAGTTTGTAATCATAATTGTAAAGTCTCTTAACTGAGCAAATCTTAATAGGTCTTATATTGTAAATCCTTTAACTGGATACAGTTATTAGATTAGAATTGTAAAATTCTTTAGCAAGTTAGACTTAATTGGTCTTTAGACTCTTAACTAGGTTAATACTCTTCACAGGGTGAGCTATCTAAAATAGCTATCATTATAGCTCTAACTGAGCATAATTTTTACTGCAGCAGTGAAGTTTTGTGGGTGTCATCCCCACCATAGTTTTTATCTTCTAAAAAGGATTTATGTGATACCAACATGAATGTGTTATGTGTTATGTTTATTGTTAATTCTTTATAAGTTTTATGCGATGCATGCAAAAGTTATAAAAGGTGAATGGTTAAGAAAGATAGTTAAAAGTGTTTTGTAGTACTAATTCATCCCTCCCCTCTCAGTACTCACCTTTCCATACTTAGTCCAACAATTGGTATTAGAGTTGTATCTCTTATTTAGAAGTTTAACCACTTGAGAGGAAAGATCTGAAGGAATGGAAAGTTATAGGTATGAAAGGGTGATTGATAACATGGAAATGGAGCTGAGAATGGCCAATGAGAAGATCGATGGATTGAGCACAAAACTGAAGTATTCAATCAACAAGAGAAAGGAGCTAGTACATCAATTGAAGGACACTCAAGATTAGGTTGAAGAACTTGAAGAGCAATCAGAGGGAAGTATGTATGATGAATCTGAGGCTGCAATATCAGAACTAATTGAAAATAACAAAAACCTAACTGATTAGGTGAAAGAACTAAAAAGAGATCAAGAAGCCCAATTGGTAAGGATGTGTGAAGTCTTAGAACAAAAAGGAAAAGCTAAAGATGAAAAAAGAATGCTTGAAGATGAAAGAAGAAAAATGAATGCAAGTTTGAATGAGAAAGATGGGGAAATACTAAGGTTGACACAAATTCACTACAACTTGACAGACCAACTAGTCAGTGCAAATCAAGAAGTTGTAAGGAAAGTTGGAGAGATTGTTGAACTGAGATCTGAGAATGAACATTTGAAGAATCAACTGAAATATGAAAAAGATGCTAATGAAGTCTTGAAAAGAAATGAAGAATCACTGAGGATATTGGATGAATAACTAAGAGGTCACAAATAACCAAAAGATACTTCTAGACTTGGATACAATGAAAATAATACTATCAAGAAGGGTGAGTCATCTAAACAAGCAACCAATTGAGTTAATGTTGCTACCCCTCTAAAGACAAAGAAGCCTACTTGCTACCATTTTGGAAAACCAGGACACAACTAATTTTTGTAGGAGAAAAAGAGGTAATCCACCAAGTACTCCTAAGTTTAATGGTTATTATTACAATTTCAATACGCATGGTCATAAGGCATTTGAGCGTAGATCAAGGGTTGCTAACAATTCAAGGAAGCCAAGCTTAAATGGTTACTGCAACAATTGTAATAGATATGGTCACAAATATAAATAATGCATGTCATAAAGAAAGAATGAGAAATGGATCCCTAACCAACAAAATACTACAAACAACTAACAAGGATTAACTATGCCATGGGACTACAATACAAGATTTACTTGTATTGCATATGGGAGATTTGGTCACATTGCTTCAAACTACTTTTGGATACATGGTATGCACAATAGAAGGTCATGGAGAAACTTTGTAATGGATTATTTCCATTATCACAAGGTCGATCACCTAGCTAAGGACTATAGGTATTGAGGCAAAGCCCCAACCAAGGAACAACCAAATGAAAATTTTCAAGTTAGCATTACTGAGATAAGAGATAACATGAATAGGACATGGAGAAGGAAGTATCAAGATGATGGAACTGAACTTGGAACAACTGAAGGCACCACATCCTCTAGATTGGGTGCATCTATTTTCACTTAATCGGTCATAGGTATGTGTAGGAGCTGATAACCTAAATTCTATCTTAAATCAATTCCTAGAATTTTATCAAAGATCCATATTAGCATATTAAGATGCATTTGAATATATGATTGAAGTTGAAATTTCAATATTTTGATCGATATGAAGTATATGTATTTTTGTTCCATTTGATGAAAGGAAAGTGTATTTTGTAATCGGTAAAAGGGAGTTGGTAAGAAGAATTTAATACAAATATTATAGTCATTGGAAACCCTAATTGAAGAAAAGCTATAAATAGAGGTCATGATATTTCATTTTCACCTTACATTTTCACAAGCATTTGAAGCACTTAGCAGAGAAGAGACCACTAAGAGAATTCAAGTGATCATTTGAGCAATTCCAAGCAGTGTAAAGTGCATTCAAGGTATTTCTAGTGTTTTATGAGCTGTGTTAGAACAATCAAGTTTCTATTCTATTAAAACCATAGTTGAAGATTATTTCTGAGATCAAAATGGCACCCAAAGTTCAAAAGCCCGTTGTTATGGATAAGATTGACCCTATCAATCTGAAGTACAAGTTGCCACCCATTATTGTTGTTGAAGTTGAAAATTTGGTACCCTATCTTCAATCCCACCAAGAGTGATACTTATTGAAGATGTTTGCACCTTCATACATTGCAAGATTGAAGACATCTACCAAGCTGTAATTGATACATCCTACAAGAATTTATGCATTAATGGAAAGTTGAAGGATGACCACACGCATCTGGAAACCAAGGGCTTAGTCCATGCTATGCATGCAATACCGACAATATTCAAGCATGAATAGATGTGAATGGTTCTAAGCTGAGTGCATGATTAGTTCATATGATTCGGCGCACTAATGAAAATTAACAAGAATGTACTACACATAGTCACATGATTTTCAGTCGGTAATAGATTGAGAGCATATAATAAAAAAAACAAGAATAAATTATGTGAGCTTACTTAAGCCAAATTGGATGGTAGAGGTTTGAAGTTGTCTACTTTTGATGACCTTGAGCTAAGATTCACAAGCAACATCATATCATATTGAATTTTTTAGTCATCTCAGGTAGACAATGTATCATGTGGAGTAGTAGATATTACTTATAAGATTGTAAAGAAGGACATGAAGATAGATATGTATGAGATCTTGCTGAAACAATTGGATGACAACATGAACACTATAAGGAAGGAAAATTCCAATACATTAAAGTTCAGATCATTACTGGCATGCATTTTCTTTTATTTTTAGAACTTATTTCCTATAATCGGTGAAGTAGTTTGGAAAGTAGATAAACCGATTATTTATCAAATCAATGAGTTCATTCAAAGCATAGGAGATAATTTTGACATGATGATGAATGACTGCTTTACATATTTTCAAACTAAGATGCATAAGAGGTTTAGAATTCCACCCCAGTTTGTGGAAGAATATAAGGATGTGATATGTTTTGAGCTAGATACAAATACATGTATAATAAGAGCTGTGTAGCCAAGAACTATGTGGTTTCCACCCATGGGATATGTGTTGGCATAATTAAATATTCCTAATTACACTTAACTCAATCTTACTTAGGATAATGCATTGCATAGTAGTTAGTGATTGTGACACCTAGGAGTGTGCACCTCATTCAAGCACATGGTGTAGGAGAATTTCCACTTTAGGTGTGATAGTTGTCATCACATACCTCTTTGTGTGTGAGATCCACCTTTCATGCTCTTATCACATTATCATCCTAATCCATTGCACATACTTTATTGCATAATGGAGGATGATCCACATTTGGTGGACATGTGATTACACCTAGCATAGGTAATATCTTATCAACTCCTCATCATTGTCTCTTATCTCCTTTCCTATATAAGGAGGCCTATTATGTACATTTTAATCATGTCCATGATCAATAATATCATTCTTGCATCTTAATGCAATTGTATTGCCAATCTCTTGTGGAAGTTATCTTGGTCTTGCATTCGATCCTGGGGGTGTTGTAGAGTCACCTAAAACTCTAACATGGTATCAGAGCTCTCAAGGTGTGAAGACCTCTTCTCAAGAAGTGAAATCTTGGCTTGATTCAATTTTGGGTGTAGAATAAAGGTATTTGGACATCACCATTGCATAGTCTATTTGGAGAAAATTTGGGGTTTTGTATTTTGTGGCTTTCTATTGTAGGTCAATATTGGTGCTTGCTGGTGGAAATCAAAGGTTGACATCATATTAAGGAGGTCCAAAAACCCCTAAATCAAATTTTATTTCATCCAAATCGAACACTCAAGGCCAAATCTAGAGCTATTTGAATTTTGGAAGTGCGGTAGTGACGATTCAGGAAAAATAATTTTAGAGGCGATTTTCAAACAACGATATCTCAGTCATCTGGACTCCTTTTTTCGAGCAATTTTTTTTGTTTTAAGGTAGAATTTCATGATCGACATAATGGTTCAGGTGGTTTATGATCTCTATTCCTGAATTTTTCTAAAAATCGCAAATCTCAGTTTTTGCAACTTCCAAGGCCTG
This sequence comes from Chamaecyparis obtusa, assembly GCA_027943335.1. Lineage (NCBI taxonomy): Eukaryota > Viridiplantae > Streptophyta > Pinopsida > Cupressales > Cupressaceae > Chamaecyparis > Chamaecyparis obtusa. The sequence goes on from BSBK01000543.1 coordinate 368,616, forward strand.
ATTTGAGCTCATATGAACTCCTTTTTAGGTGCAATTTTTTTTTAAAGTGCATAATTTTTTCTATATTTTTCAAATTTGGAATTAGATTTTAGTGACTATGACCAGAAATTGTACTTTCAAAAATTGGCTTAGTTTTTTCATTTGTAATGCATAAGCCTTAGCTTGGTCTTTTGCATAATGATGTAAGTCTATTTTAGCCTGATTTTGGAGTGTAATAATTTGTTGATCTCAATTTGTAATGAGAGAAGTGTATCATTAATGTAATCATGGGTTATGAAACACATCCTACAGTAGTATTTTTAACTAAGGATAATTATGAGTCATGGGCAAAAGGAATCATCACACATTGTAGATGGCTTAATCTCTTCCCTCATCTTTATGGACTTATTCCCAAGCCAAAGTCACAGGGGAAGCAATATGTTTGGGGAGAAAAGAATGTTCATATTATAAATTTGATTATTGGTAGCATCAGTTTGTGTCTCTTCTATGACATCTACCCCAGATTTAGAGGTGTTCAATGTCCACACATAATTTGGACAATCATTTGGGAGATTTTTGGTGATCCACATGTTCCTCCATTCCTAGATGATCTTGCTTTAGATTGCCTCATTCCTCTTGATGATGCTGATAATATTCCCTATGATGATTATACTTTAGATGCAATTGAAGAATTTGCAGCAATTGAGAGTGAGGATGATCCAGTGGCTCCTCTTGTAGCTCCTACTTCTCTAGTTGAGATCACACAATCATCTCTTGTTGGTGATTCCAATGATTCATTGCAAGAGATATCTATTTGTCTTCCTGATTGGGATTCTTACTTGCCAGATATTGGTTCATTATTTATGGAGTCTCACATTGCAGATTTGGGAGACATACTTGAGGGGGTTTCTCTTCTCTTTGATGACAGTTTCATCATAGTTGGAGATACTTCTTCACATTCTTTGGAGATTGACATTCTTGATTCTTCTTCTTCACTTGGTTTGTCACATGATGTGATAGATTCTTTGAGATTGGAGAGGCCTATTCAGTCTTCAAAGATGCATATTTGGAGACTTTCTTCCTTCCTTCGTATGGATATGGATTGGTTCATGGAATCATCATCATACTTCATTTGGATTCCACTTCCTAGATCCTATCCAGAATGGGAACCACACCTACATTTGTACTTGGTATATCTTCTTCCCAAGGGGAGAAATGTTGTTTATAGTCATTGGAATATACTTTGTCTTCAAGCACTCACCATTTTTGTAGGAGATTATTCATTATGGGGGGGATATCATGTCTCTAGCTATCCTTCTTATGGGGGGATAATTATTTGTATATACATGATGTATGTAGTTCTTCGGGGGTCTTGAGCACTCCATCCATCCATGCATCTTGTTTTCTTCTCTCTTTTTGGGGGACGGTTTTTCCCATGAGGTTTTCCCTCTTTCTCCACTTTATGAGAGTTATCCATTTCATGTATTTCATTTTGTACATGGATACCTAACATGGCCTAGTTGCTGGGACCCATTTTGCATTGTGAGTTTAAGTGCATTCCCCTAAGTTGCACTTAAGGGGGGGTGTTGGTGTAATTAAATATTCCTAATTACACTTAACTTAATCTTAGGATAATGCATTACATAGTAGTTAGTGATTGAGACACCTAGGAGTGTGCACCTCATTCAAGCACATGGTGTAGGAGAATTTCCACTTTAGGTGTGATAGTTGTCATCACATACCTCTTTGTGTGTGAGATCCACCTTTCGTGCTCTTATCACATTATCATCCTAATCTATTGCACATATTTTATTGCATAATGGAGGATGATCCACATTTGGTGGACATGTGATTCCACCTAGCATAGGTAATATATTATCAACTCCTTATCATTGTCTCTTATCTCCTTTCCTATATAAGGAGGCATATTATGTACATTTTAATCATGTCCATGATTAATATTATCATTCTTGCATCTTAATGCAATTGTCTTCCCAATCTCTTGTGGAAGTTATCTTGGTCTTGCATTCAATCTTGGGGGTGTTATAGAGTCACCTAAAACTCTAAGAGTTGCCTAAAACTCTAACAATATGAAATGGATATTGATGTTGCATCAATACAAATAAAAATATTACTAGAGAAACCAATTGATAGAAGGAAAACTCGGTATGGTACTTATGAAGAAGTCATGAATACAATCAAACTAGGTATATTGATACCTAAGGCCCTAAGGAAAAATAGCAGAATGATTAATACTTTGTCAAAGAATTTAGGTATTCTTATTGAAAAAGATGAAGTTGAACCATTAGAGGTTAAGAGGAAGAAGCTAAGAATGAAGAAAGAACCCCCAATCCAATTAGACCATCAACAAGGTCTTCCTCCACACTGAAAAAGAAGAAGAAAGCATAAATTGAGTCAACAAAGACAAAAACTTACATAAGAGAGAAAAAGGCTACTGGAAGGCATAGGAGGAAATTGAAGTTGCAAGAAGATAATGAAACCAAATCAAAAAATGTTTCAAAATTTAAAGTTGTACAAAGTCAAGCACCAAAATTGAAAGATCTTGATGAATCACTCAAGACACTTAAGAAATATTGAGCTAATTCAGGATTGAAACAACTGAAGTATGAGAAAAGGAATGATGAAGAAAAATAGAGAATTGAAGAGGATATTATGTTCACTTTGCACAAGTTTAGAACTAAACCTGTTGAAGTAGCAAAACATATGGAAAATGAGCTATATCATAAGATTGATGCTACATGGAAATATGCTCTATCTTCTAAGAAGAAAATGAGGGAGAGATCCCTAACTATAATTGTACCGAACCTAACCAAAAGAAGAATCAAGGATACACTTCAAGAATACTCAAAGAGATTCCGAGTGAAAAGTGGAGCACTAAATATTATGGTCGGTAAGTTAGAAGAAGTATAGAATGAGACTGATGATCTTTGGAGAAATATTTTCTCTCTTGATCAACCGACTGATTGAGAGGTCAAAGAACTAATTGGTAAGTCAGATCCAATTGATTTGATAACTAATAAAGATGAAGTTATAATTGAGGATATCACATAACAAGAACCTTCTTAGGAAATAAAATATGATGAAGATATCATGGAAACTGAGGCCAAAGAAACAAAAGAAATGAATATAGATGATTCTGTAAATGCAAGATTAATGGAACAAGAAGATCTTGTAATTGAACAAGTATTGAACTTTCCTGAGATTGGGGAAGTAATCTCAGAGGTAACCAAAGATTAACCAACAGATGTAGCTGCCCCCACAAAACCACAAAAAGAAACCACAGAGTTGGTAACTCCTACTGAGACTGCATAAAAAGAGAAGGAACATGAAAAAGAGAAAGTAAAGGACACAAATAAAGGGAAGAAAGAAGAGGAACATGATTAGAAGGAGGAAAAGAAGCAAGAAGAGAAAAAGGAATAAAAAAAGAGAAGACTAATGAAACCACTACTACACAATATGATGCAAATAAGGCATCTACAGAGAAGGGAAAGACCAAGAAGAGGAAGCATGAAAAATAGGTTGATTTGAGCCAAATTATCATTAACTTTGAGCCCCAAAGAACTATTTGAGTTCAAAGACTTATTGAAAAGAAAAGTTGCACAAGATAAGTTAATTGCAAAGAAGCAAAAGAATGATGTTTTGGAGAATGTCAAAGACATATTTCATGAAATTGTACCAGATGTTGATGTAAATGAAAAAGGAGATATATACAACTAGCTATGAGAATTGGTAAACCAGATAAACCAACTATGCACCGAGACCTCAGAATACTTAATGTAAGTGCACAAGAAATAGATTGAGACTAAATTTATTGAATAAATTCTTCAATAAATTGCACTAGATAAGGTAACTCTATCTGAGTTAGTTATGAAAATGGAGAAAGTGATGAAATACATTCTTTTATTATTTCAAAGTATTTGTTTGATTTCAAAATTTACCAAGGATACTAAAGAAAAATATGATAATGTGGAAAATGAGCTGACTAAATAGTTATCTAAAGTTTCAACCAAGCCTAATTCTTTCCAAGCATACTATTAGAAGATGAAGCACTTAATAAGAGTGAAATATGAGCTTAGAAAAGAGGAGAATAAGATTAGAATGGATCTACTAGAACTCTAAACATTTTTGATTCCCCACATTGAATCATTGCAAAAGCAGCTTAAGAAGACAAAATATTTAGTCAGCCATCGGATGTAAGTGCAATGGACAACATGGTGAGCTTAACAACTAAGATAAGTGAACAAATAATAGTGTTGAAGACACTAAAGGATTCATTGAAGGCATCACTGAAGGTTGCACAAGAGAGATATAAATTTATTTTTGAAAGACCCCTCCACCAGATAAAGAGTAAGTTACTACTTTTGGCATTTTTGTTAAAAAAGGGGGATATTATATAAGAACATAAATATTAGAAAAATATGGGGAAATATATGTGATAAGATGAAGTATATTGTATGGAAAATAAGGGGTGAATAGAGTGTGACAAAAGAATATATTATGAGGATAATAGATAAAGGATGAATAGATATGATATGTGTATAAGAAGTATTACTTCAGGGGGAGTAATAAGTTTACCGAGGTTTGGAGATATAGAACAATTTTGCTAAGGACAAAAGTTTTGATGAATTTGAAGGTTTTTAACAAAGATACCAAACTAATGCCAACGGTTGAGATTGATACTCGTAAGAGTTATTTTGTTGTCATTAGTTATGATTAAGTCATAATGATTGTCAAAGTCATTCGGTAATGAAGGAAAGTCAAGTTGATAAGAGAAATAAGCTATTCAGTAAAAGGAAATGAAGGAGAGATAGTTTTCGGTAAAGACAAAGGAAGTTTAGTCACCAAGAAAGGTAGAACCGAGCACCGAACACTGAGTTGTACCGAGTTACAATGTGTACCAAACCAAGAGATGATACAATTATCGAGCAACAAGAAAATGTGTTATCGAGCATGACATGCTGACATAAGGAGAATCTCTAGATACATTGAATCTGGACACCGAGTAGAAAATGGTTTACAAATCTTGAGGAGATTGTCTGACAGGGCATTGGAGATTCACACATGATGACTATACATGATTACAAGGTGAGATCCACCAATGAGAATTAAATGTGAATATGCATTAGATGAGTAACCAATGCTAGCACTACTTAAGGAGATAATTGTAGAACATTTACACTGCTTCTAAAATTGTATATAAATAGAATCTAAGTGAGAAGATTAGTATGCATGTGAGAGGAATGTAATGTATGGATGTGAAGTAGAGATTGCAGAGAGAAGGTGACGAGTAGAGAAGCCACTGAGTAATAGAGAAGTAAAGAGAATAGAGTAATTCTGATTCAAAGTTGAAGCTATCGAGTACAAAATTGATATTGTGATTGGAGCACAGTATAAGATAATCAGTAATGAGCACATTGAGTCTGATAAGCATATGATTGATGCAAGTACTATAGAAATATTTGTTACTGATTAATTTTGTAATGAGAATTGTAAAGTCTCTTAACTAAGCAAATCTTAACAAGTCTTACATTGTAAATCCTTTAACCAGGTACAATTATTACATTAGAATTGTAAAATCCTTTAGTAAGGTAGACTTAACTAGTCTTTAGACTCTTAACAGGGTTAATACTCTTAACATGGTAAGCTATCATAAATAGCTATCATTGTAGCTCTAACCGAGCAGACTTTTTATTGTAGTAGTGAAGTTTTGTGGGTGTCATCCCCATTGCAGTTTTTATCCTCTAACAAAGATTTTTGTGATACCAAAATGAATGTGTTATGTATTATGTTTATTGTTAATGCTTTATAAGTTTTATGAGATGCATGCAAAAGTTATAAAAGGTGAATGGTTAAGAAAGATAGTTAAAAGTGTTTTGTAGTACTAATTCACCCCTCCCCTCTTAGTACTCACCTTTCCATACTTAGTCCAACAATTTACTCCTTACCCCTCTCAGTACTCACCTTTCCATACTTAGTCCAAAAATTTACTCCTTATAGAATAACCAATAAATATACCTTCATCTACTATGGTATCAAACTTTCCTAGATTCTCCTCATCTCTTCTAATGTAAAATTTGGTTCCAAAAATTATAAAATATTTAACAGAAGAGGTTCTTTCATACCATACCTCATATGATGTCTTTCCATGATTTTTCTAGATATAAACTCTATTTAGTATTGGGGTAAGTGAACACCAAGATGGTGTGCAAAAAGAGGGGTGTAAGTGGCCACTTTTAAAAAAAAAAACTAGTTAAACTTAACTTGGAAGAGAAATTTGAGAGTCATGCACTCAAAATTCTAAGATGTGCAAAGACCAAGAATTTTGATACTCCACATCTAGTTTCTAAACTATTAAAGTTTTTTTGAAAATGGATAAGATTAAGAA